>CM054822.1:21421558-22004058 GCA_028984105.1 Lavandula angustifolia
CGGATGATGAGCCGCCATCGGCAAAGAAAGTAGCCCCGAAGCAACACGGGAAGAAGCACCGAGGGGGCAAAGGCCCTCACGGCCGCAAGTGATTCTCTCAAGTCTTAATCCATGATCATTGTATCATGGAATGTGCGGGGCCTCAACAACCCGCAAAAACAAAAAGCGTTGAGGGACTTCACAATTCACCACAAGGTCGATGTGCTAGGACTTGTGGAAACAAAACTATCAACAAGATCGAGGGACTTCTTCCTCAAATCGATGTTCGGGGGATGGAAGAGTTTGGATAACTTTCAAGTTACTACGGGAGGACGCATACTTATACTTTGGAACCCTTCCAAGGTTAGGATTGAGCAAACAAACATCGAAGATCAAGTCTTGCATTGTATGGCTAAATGCTTGCTCTCCATGTCCTCTTTCCGTATTTCCCTAGTTTATGGACGTTGGACGGTCCCCGATCGACGGCCTCTTTGGGATTCTCTTATTACACATGCTACTTCGGATGTGCCGTCTATATTGTGTGGGGACTTCAATTGTCTACTATCTCCGGATGATAGAGTGGGGGAGATAGAACCACGTGACTATGATATGCGTGACTTCGTTGACACATGCGCATTTCTTACCTTTGAAGACATGTCGTTCACAGGATGTCGCTTCACGTGGACGTCCAATTCGGTTTCTACTAAACTCGATCGAGCTTTGATTAATGGGAAATGGCTATCCGAAGGCTTATTATGCTCGGCACACTTCCCTCCCCCGGGGATTGTTTCGGATCATTCACCGGCTATACTATCGGTGCTTGGCAACATAGTCACCAAGCCGAGTCCATTCAAATTCTTTGATATGTGGCTCAAGCATGAAGAGTGCAAGTCCATCATCCAAACTCACTACCCGATTGATGTACCCGGACATGCACAATATCGCTTGGTGATTCGACTTAAGGAGCTACAAACCCACCTTAAGGCATTCAACTTCAAAGAATTTGGTCTTCTCTCCGAAAGAGCAAAAATGGCAAGGGATGAACTTCAAGCTCTCCAATTGGCGATAGATGAATCCCCTCGGGATTCTTCCTTACGTGGTCTTCTACCGAATTTACACAAGAAAGCATCATTCCTTGATCAAGCCGAGAAGGAATTCTTTGCACAAAAATCCCGTAACAAACATCTTCTCAATAGTGACAAAGGCACGAGATTCTTTCATTCGATGGTGAAGAGGAACACTACGAAGAATACCATCTCTTTCATTAGGCGTCTCAATGGAGACATTACCTTTGATCAAGATACTATAGCCGAAGAATTTGTTTCGTTCTTCAAAGGGTTATTTGGCACCGAAGTCCCTACTTCGGACGTAGACGTCGGATTATTTGAGGTGGGACCGAAGCTATCACAAGCAAGCCGTGACAACATGGTCTTGCCGGTTACCATGGATGAAATAAAACAAGCCGTCTTTGGAATTGAAGACTCTAAAGCTCCCGGACCGGACGGGTATTCGGCGGCGTTTTTCAAGAAAAATTGGGATATTGTGGGAACCGATGTGCTTGCATCCGTTGATGAGTTCTTCCGGAATGGACAACTCTTGAAGAGGATCAACACCACTACAATTGCTCTTATCCCGAAATCTAAGGATAACCCTACGGTCCGGGACTACCGACTGATTGCTTGCTGCAATGTCGTCTACAAAGCCATCACCAAAATCTTGAATGCCCGTATGAGTGAGCATCTTTCGGCCTTTGTGGGGTATTCTCAATCGGCATTCATCAAAGGCCGTAAGATCTCGGATAATATCTTTCTTGCTCAAGAACTTATGCGGGGCTACCAAAGGAAGAGGACGGCACCAAGATGCACCATCAAGATCGACCTAATGAAAGCTTATGATACTATCTCGTGGTCTTTCCTCGAGAAGACTCTCGTCGGATTCAACTTCCATCCCACATTTGTGAAGTGGGTAATGCTTTGTGTCACCACGGCCCAATTCTCTATATCCATCAATGTCGGTCTTTGTGGATTTTTCGAAGGAAACGGGGTCTCCGGCAAGGCGATCCGATGTCTCCTTCGCTCTTCATTATTTGCATGGAGTATTTTTCAAGGCTCTTACACTCTCGTACCTTTGAGACGGACTTCAATTATCATAGCAAATGCAATGCGAGGAAGATCACTCACTTGGCATTCGCGGACGATCTTATGCTCTTTGGACGGGGGGACATTCCTTCCATGCAAATACTCGATTCGGCACTTAGAGATTTTAGCCATTCGTCCGGACTCCACGTCAATCGGTCGAAGTCTTCTATCTTCCTTGCCGGCCTTCGCGATCATCCGGATAGGCAGCCCATCATTGATATATTTGGATTTCCCGAAGGCCATATGCCCGTCAGATACCTAGGCATTCCGCTTGCCTCGATGATGTTAAAGAACAACCATTACTCCCCTCTCGTTGAGCAGATTTCGAGCATGGTTAGAAGATGGGAGGCCGCAACCCTCTCGCATGCGGGCCGATTAGAGTTGATAAGGTCGGTTCTCCAAGAGGTTTCATGCTATTGGATACAAATTTTCCCGTTACCCGCTGGTGTAATTGATCGTATTTATGGTATTATGCGGAGGTTCCTTTGGGGGTCCAAGATGTCACCGATCGCTTGGAAATCTTGTTGTCGACCGAAAGAGGAAGGTGGACTTGGCATTAGAGATCTTTCGGCATGGAACAATGCACTTCTTTCCAAAGTCTTATGGGACATTCACCGTAAGGCGGATTCACTTTGGATCCAATGGATTCATGCCGAATATATTCCCTCCACCTACACTCTTTGGGATTGGAACCCTAATGCGAAGCTTTCCCCTCTTCTTAAGAGGTTATTGGAGCTTCGCTCAACAATCTTGGCGGGTGTAGGCCATGATACCGATGCCGCGACATCTCTATTGGCCTCGTGGCATGCTACGGATGCTTCCGGATCCGCGTATGAATGGTTTCGCAAGAAAGGAGAACGGAAGTTTTGGCACCGGCGCATATGGAGATCATACATCCCGCCAAAGTTCTCCTTCACCTTGTGGCAAGCAATACAAGGGAGGCTCTCTTCCCTTGATAGACTTTCTTTTCTTAACATTGATACCACTTGCTCGCTTTGCCAAGCTAACATTGAATCTAACTCCCATCTTTTCTTTGCATGTTCGAAGACAATCCAAGCATGGGAGGAAGTCAAGAGATGGCTCGGACTCACCCGATCAACGTCGACCATCCTTAGTGCTATAAAGTGGATTGATCGGGAGAACCAAGGAAGCCATGTCCGTCAAAGAGCGAAGTGGATTGCACTTGCCGCCGCCGTATACTACATTTGGAGGGCAAGGAATACATTTGTGTTCGAGAAGACCCCGTTTGTGTGCTCACAAATTGTTTGGAAGATCAAACGGGATGTGTATACGGTGCTTCTTTCCCTATTCCCTCCAAATGATGTGTTATCCAAGCTACCGAATTAGAAGGTGCCGTGCCCCTATCACCTTGGGCACTCTTTTTCCTTGCCAAACGTTTTTTCCCATTGGGTTTTTCGTTCGGCAAGGTTTTGATGAGGCCCTAACCCGGCTACGTTGGGGACAGGGTCTTAGTGGGACGCGCCTACTATGGGACGATGGAGGGTGACTGTTTGCCGCATATCACTACATGAAGAACGCACGACACCGACGGTAGTATAGCTTACTACCTATTTGTATTGAGTGATAGCACCACCCTCTCCTTATGTTAGGAGCTTTGTACAGTGGGTATGCCCACTAATTTTTGTACTGTACTCTTTAAGTTTGTGATAATAAATTTGAAAAATCCAAAAAAAAAATAAAAATATTCTGGGATGACACAACCAGTCCGGATATTCAGGCTCATTTTGTGAAGATCAATCAGTGGTCCACCAATCACACTGTACCACGTGTATTTTTATCAGTAAATAAATATTTTATTAGTAAAAATATGGCCCACCAATACACGCGTGGCACTGCGTGATTGGTGGGCCACTGAGTGGTCCGCCCAAAAATGGGACAGATGATCCCTGACGCAGTTAAGGTGGGTAGCCTATGGTTGGAAGGTCATGCGTTCAAAATCCACCAACACCGTTATATGTGAGTCCTTCTGTGTTGTTTTTATGTTAAATTTTCGGTTAGTCAATTATTAGTTAACATTTAAAAAAAAATTGAAAAGGGTATTTTCGAAAAATTTAGAAATCTAGTTCAAGATAGATACAGGATGAGTGACAAAGAACGGCTATAAAAACGTGTTGCGGTGAAAATATTTCTTGTTCGAAATCGATTTTGCCCTAAGGGATAAAAACAACAAAATCTTGTACTCCCTCCGTCCCATATGAAACGTCTGGTTTCTTTTCGGCACGGTAATTTATGCAGTTGACTTTTGTGTATTAGGAGAGAGAGTAGTGTGAATGGGGCCCACAAAAAGTAACAACTTTTTGTGAGAGAGATTTATTTTCTGTTTAGGAAAAATGACATTTGTGTGGGACAACCCGAAATAGAATACAAGACGTTTCATGTGGGACGGAGGGAGTACTTTTTTGCATGTTTTGGTCTTTAATAAAATTGTATCGAAAATGCTCTTTTTGTTTTCTTAAATATTGACTAACGATTGACTAATTAAAAATTTAACATAAGAATCAATTTATCGAAAATTCTATAATTTACGGACCAATTAATTAAAAAAAATAAATGATCAATTCGGAAAAAGGCTAATATTTTACCGACAAAAAAAATTCAATTTGCCTCCTTAATTAAACAAACGTACCCAATGACCTAATCAATTTGGCAGGTGAGAGTGTAGTGCTTCCTTTCAAAACAATAAAACATAATCCCTCGTCTACTATCAACTCTTGTATTATCGTTTGGATTGTTTCGCTATAAATAGTAACCATAATTTCTTATGGTTACTTACCACAAGTTTAATCTACCCAATCAAATCACATCTCTTTTTTATATCTCACGTTCAACCAAATTCAAAATTCACGCAACCACTTTAATTAGTAATGAAAAAATGGTTAATATTCAAATTAATAAAGTAGGACACAAAATTAAACCCAAAATACAAATTCCTTAGATCATGTTCCGAGAATACCTTAATAGTGTTTGGCTTCAATGCCCCACTATAGTATACTCCCTTCATACCCCATCCACAAGTTAAATGACACGTAGCATATAAATTAATTATGGTAAAGTCCCCCATCTCAAAATATTTATTTCCATTCAATTTTCATAAATAAATGAATAATATAAAATAAACAAATAATTAGATAAATAAATGAATAATACAATCGCTCAATCTCCAATAATACTACGCCCTTTCCCTTTCTCAAAATAAAAAATCTTGGAGTTTCAATTTTGTCAAGCTTCAATTATTCTCTGCTATCTCTCACTCGCTCTCTCCCGCTACAGAAATGTTGAAGTTGCCGTTGACCACGCAGTGGACAAACATATCTGGCTTGATTTGCTTGATTAGGTTCATTACGGCGTTGCGCGGGCTGCCGGAGCTGGAGGAGGAGGATCGTCGGCGACGTGGCGGAGACAATATAGATAGTTGGCTACTACCATCTCCCCTCGATCTAGATCTGGTTCTCGATTTTTTCCAGACAAAGATAATACTTCTTCTCTCCTTTCTTCTACCTCTTCGAATTTCATGAAAAAACCCACTAATTTGAGAGAGAGAGAGAGAGAGAGGAAGAAGCGATAGTATTATTGGGGAAAGAGCGGGTGTTCTATTTTAAGTTACTCATTTATTTATTTATTGAAGATGGTATGTGCCACGTGTCATTTAATTTGTGGATGAGCATGAAGGGGTATACAATAGTGGGGCATTAAAGCCGTTCCCCGTTAATAGAGCGACGAAGAAAGTAAAAAATATTGAAGTTTAAGAGATTTATTTAAATAAATTGAAATAACAGAATAAATAAAATAATCTCCAAAATAACATTCTTAAAAAATAAAATCAATTCTCAAAACACCAGACTCTCTTAAAAATACAATTTTTTATATTAATCTGACCCATCACAAGTAGGCCCAGCTTGATTAAGATAAATGTGCTTGATGAAAAGAATAGCCCAATGTGCTTGATGAAAAGAAAATATGCTGTAAATTGGATATAATTAACATTTTCTTTTATTGGTTTATGAATATAAAAAATTGAAGATATATACACCAAACACAAGCTACGACTTAATCTAGTTCTTAATCTCCCTTTAAATAATAAAAAAAATCAAATCTCTTTTTATTATATAATACTTCAGAGCTAATAAAACTATTTTAGTAAAATATAATTCTCAATTCACAGGGATTGCCCAAAAAATGCGAGTTTCTTTTGGATTTCCTTCTTGATCAATCACAATTGCAGCATTGTCATCATATTGTATTATCATATCATGATCACATTTAACCCGTGTTGGGTAGAGGGAAGAAATAGAGAAGAAAGAAATAGGTAAGAAAGAAAATAAATAGAAAAAAAATTGAGATAAATAGAGTGGATTTGATATAGTGTTTGATATGAGAGAAATAGAAGAGAAGAGAAATAGCTTTACATTGGGAAAAATAAAAATATCTTTTAAAACAAAATGTAGATAAATATTATTAAGGCTATATTTGTAATTTACTTACCCAACAACCCTTTCTCTCCACTTTTTTCTCATATTTGGAGAAAGTAAATTCGTGTGGGTCCCATCCTTTTCATTCTTTCTCTCCTATTTCTCATCCGACCTAGCAACATATTTTTTCCATTTCTTTGTCCCGACTTCTTTCCTCCCATTTTCCTACAACCAAACATAGTCTTAAGTTCTTTACAGGTACGAACAATCACTAGCATATGACCAAAGTTTTAAATCCCAACAACTGTTATGCGAAGTTTACTTGTGCGCATGAAAAATAGTGATGAAGAGTTATTCATTATATATATATATATATATATATATATAAAAGCAACACCTAAGTATTAAAAAAAACGCTATATGGGGTTTACACGGTACTCATCAGTCACCAAAAACATTACTCATTATTTAAAAAAAAAAATCTAACAAAAAATATATAAATAAACTGTGAAAATTCAATCCAAACACAATGTCTTTCCGAAGTAGTTAGCCTTCCCACGCTTTTTTGCTTTCGAGTTTCTAATTTCTACACATTAATCTCGCCAGCCTCCAACGCCGCCGCGCAGTGGTCTTCGTCCTGTCAACTGATTCATTGCCTTTGGCTGCGATACCTTCTGCTCAGGTTCTTCTAGCGATTGATCGTGATTCTTCTCATGCTTTGCTATGCTATTCTGATGTTTTAATTAACAATTTGCGTCTCGCGATGGTGTCTGTTGTTTGATGCATATTATGTTCTTGTTTGATGTATATTATGTTAACTAATCATGCCGCCGATCCGGTTAGGGTTTCGTGCTACTTTTGGATCATTTGATTTGCCTAAGTTAGCTTGATTGTTCAATTGTGGCTTTCAGATTGGATATATTTGTGCGGAAATCTAATTCATAGTTTACACATTCTCAATTAATTTTCTGTGCTGATTTCAGATGCACCTTTAGACGTCTTGTTTTGTGCTAGGTGTTTATTGTGAGAACACTCTCTCAGTTGATTTTTACAATGAAGTTTGAGAATTTGATTCGGATAAAACTTATGAACATTTTGTTGATTCCTAAGCTACACAAGATAAACGCGGTTTTGATTCAGAGATTTGGGTGTTAGAGAGAGTACTTGTCCATGTCCAAATTAGTTTTCGATCTCTTGTTTATGTGAACGAGTTTATTAAGGAGAAGAGACTCATGTTACAAAAGAGTCTTTCCACTGAAACAGGAAGGGTCCAACAAGTCTTCCACGTGCCAACCGGGAAGAGTCTCCATCAGGTACTCCGATATGCTACTAGTCGAGTCTGAAGCTTGTTGGCCGTTGAGTAAGCTGGACTCGTTGTCCCTCACAAGATTTGATGATGCCTCAGAGCAATTTGCATTCGAGTTTGACTGATTATGAACCACTGAATGCTTGTCTGTTTCAGACTGCGATCCGCTGGAGGAGGTCGCATCTTGATACGAAGAAGCATCCGCAGAAAGCTTGGCTCCAGTTAGAATAAACCTGTTGTGCTTCTTGGTGAGTTCATTGGCTTTGTGTATTGGCACATCACATTCTCGGCAGAGTAAAGCTCTGTCTTCTTGAAAGAAGAGTAATGCTTGTCTTTCCTGCATAAGCATATATGTTTATGTTTAGCATTTTTATGCTTAGCTTAAAATCGTATCGACTCATGGTTATGGTTAAACCTGGCATATGTCGCAGCGTGGTGATGCTTTTACTTGAGGGTTAAGGAGGGGGAAACGTGGATGCTTGCTGGCAAGCTTATTGGCGTTATGGACTCGGCTGTCGCAGTTCTTGCAGAGGGCAGCTTCATCAGCAGTGCAGAACACAGCTGCTGCTTCTTTCCCACAAGCATCACATTGGATCTTCATCAGCTTCTGTAACTCTTGATGTCTTCAAATGTTTGTGCTTTTTGTCTGTGAGAGTATGTAATGCTTATAGAAACTTTGGTAGAACTGAAGGAGGAAAGAGACAAACTTTTATGGGCATATGGGGTAGGGAAGCTACCAAGAATTTAATGTCCTACTGACTTAAATGGAAACCTCTGGAAAGAAGATCGTGCAAATTGGCAATATTCTTGTGTGGGTGGGTCAGGGTAGGGAAAATCTTTTTTTTTTTTTTTTTAATAACGAGAACATGCAGTCGCTATCTTTGGTGAGAGTTAAACCATTTCAAGGTGGGTACAGGGTAAACAGGGTAAACCTGCAAACCACATAGGAGAGTTAAACCACCGTAAAGTGACAGACACACATAACGTTTCCAGTGGGATTTGAACGTATGACTTTTCGGTACCGGGCCACCCACCTTCACTGCTATGCCATTCCATGGGATGAAAATTTATATTGTTGTTGGATATAGATGGAAGGCAGAATCTAGTTGGATATACAGTGCAAGTGGTGTCATGTATTGGTAATGCGACAAAAGGAGATAAAACACTTTTTTCTAAGAATCTGGTGGGGTCCTTCTCTGACTCTTAGTTTCTCCGGAGATGAGAAATGAGGGAAATATAAAGGGAATAAGTTATTGAGTCATTACAGTTAAATCTCGATAAAGTAATATTTAATAAAGTAATAATTTTGTTAAGATAATAATTTTTTTCGGTCCCGATATGGGTCATTGCACTAAAATAATGTTCGATAAAGTAATAACCTCGTTAAATGAATATTTTTTCTCAGTCCCAAAATTATTACTTTATCGAGGTTTAACTGTAGTTCATTAGACTTTTAAGTATTGTATGCAGGAAAGATGCGAAAAACCGCGGAGCCACATTGGACCTAAGGGTAATTTGTAGCGCCCTCAAATTCTATATATACTTCTTATCTTTTAAAGAAAATTAAAAAAAAAATAGTCGATTCGAAACGTATAACTTAGATTTAGCATTCTACATATTATTTTTTACTTTTATATAAAAAATACAAGAAAAATGCTCGGTTCAAACCCCATAACCTAGATTTAGCACTCGTAGATTATTTTGTTTTTTTCTAGCTCCACCACTAATGCGGAGGTGTATGGGGTTGGAGGCTTTTATCTACTCATTATTCATCGATTGAGCAGCCTCATTTAAGTATTGGCTAGCTAAAATATGTAGGAAAGATGCGAAAAAATACGGAGCCACATTGCATCTATAAGGGGTGTTTTGTAACGCTCTCAAATTCTAATAAGTATATTCTTTTTTTTTTCTTGTATTCTATACAAGAAAAATGCTCGGTTCAAATCCCATAATCTAAAATTAGCATTCGTGATTTTTTTATTTTTTTAATTTTCTCTACCACCGATGCGAAGCGAATTTTTCTATCCTAGACCAGGTCCACAAAACCTGGTGGTTTAAAACCATGCCACATGGAACATTTTCAAAATAAAAAATTACAAGAAAACACAACTTAAATCTTAGACCATAAGGTCTTGTAGACCTGGTCTAGGTGCAATGAAATCAATATAAACAGTTTTGACAGTCATGGGCGATCAAAACAGGTTGCTTTCATCATTATTTTCTCTTCAAAATATGGTTTGAAGTCTTCCGGCTTAAAGATTACCTACTTCTTGAACTTCAATTCTAAGCGGGAAAGAATTAATATTTCCAACCAACAAACTTCTGCATTATAAATTGATTTCTCTCTGTCTAAACCTGTATTTCAAAATCTATACCCCAAAAGATAGACTTCTTTGGACGTATGGGATTTCGGAAATCCGAAATACTCCCTCCATCCCGCCCGACTTGTCTTGTTTTACTTTTCGGGTCGTCCCATCTGACTTGTCTTGTTTCCATAAAAAGAAAATAATTATGCACAACCTACCACTTTTTTTTTTGTCTATCTTTTTACACACAATCACCCACTTATCTACACACAACCACCTACTCATCTTAATCTTTGTGCCGAAAAGAAACAAGACAAGTCGGGCAGGAAAAGAGTATTTCTTTATCTCAAAATTTGAACTCTTATGTATTACATCTCTTACTCGTCACAAGTACTAATATTTGTGTGCCTCACATACGACTGCACATTATCGGATAGTTAGAGAAATCTATTCAATCGGATCAACCACCATGATGTGTAGTATTTAGGGATATTTAATGTTAAGAAGTTGCCTATTACTCCTGTGGTTCCACTGAGCTTGTTTAGTTTATTACGGGTTGTTCTACGGAACTTGTCTCGTAAAAAAAACATAAATAATCACTTCATATTGTAGGACATATTCATTTGAATAACTAATAAATTTTTTTAATAATTGTGGCGAAAAGGAATTAGACAAGTTTGGTAAGGACCAAATTCCATTTTACTTGCTCCATTTATGAGAATTGGGTCCAATTGGGCTTCGTGGTAATCCAAATAATATTTTGTTTGCAAAAAACTACAAAAATCAATTAAATCCAGTATCAACAGAAGTCCGACCCACCAATAATCGTTAACCTAATTTCTGTTGATCGATTATCGTTAACGGACGGTAATGGTACGGTAGCAATAAAATCCGATTAATCACTACCCGTTTTGCACCGTTAAAAACTGGTGGAATAATATTTTTCATTTCGAAAAGTTAATAGGTGTAAAATAATATTATTATTATTATCCATTTAAAATTTTGTGGCACAAGAGAAAGATATTTATTGGTTATTATCTAAAAAAATACAATAAATACACATGTGAGGGAAAGGAAAAAGCAAGAGGGTAAAGTAGAAAAGATAATAAAGAAAAGGACCACAAATTAATAAAAAGGATTATGCTCCAAGATACCTTTGCCACGCAAATCCAACCAATAGAAACTCGCGCTTGTACAAGTGTGGTTCGATGGAACGAGCAACTGCTGACACGTGGCTCGATTCCCATCTTTATTTAACTTGATCTCATTTACTCAACAGACGAAACTCGCAGTGAAGGAAAAAAGTTGAAACAATTTTCCCAAAATCGGTAGTGAAAATGTTGAGGTTCTTGGGGAAATCCACTGCATCAGCGGCGAGGAGCGGTGGATCCAGCCCCACGGAGGCGTGCGGCGCCGCTGACGAGGGTTTGATGGCGTGGGAGCTCGTCAGCGCAGCTTACTCCGACGAGGATGACGTGTATTCGTACGACAGCGACGAGACCGTCACCACCGTGGACGATCTGGATCTTATTCCGTCTGAAGAGGACGATGAAGGCGGCGATGCTGACGTGGCTAAGGATGCACCGACGCCGCGTGATTTCGTGTCCCCGCGTGATATAATCGCGATTCAGGCGATGTCGGTCTCGCCGCCGATGACTTTCCCGGTGGAGATGTCGCTTAATTGTGCTGTGCAGGATTATTGTGATGATGATGAGGTGGATGATGGTGACGATGAGGATGCGGACGATGATTATGATGTTGATGAAGAATTGGTCCCATGGAAGCTGAAGGGAAGGTTTGTGAAGCAGAGGATAACGAAGATGGGGATAAGGAAGATGGGGCAGAGGGGCGGCCCGAAGCTCAAAGCGAAGAAGCTGCCGTATTACTATAACAGGCCGGGGTTGTCGTACGGGAAGCTTCGTTAGTTGGGGTGAAATGGTCAAATGGGGTTGTGGTGATGCTGGGTGCGGTGTATGTGCAGTAACACTAGGGTTGTAGTTGGTCTAATTTGGGGGTTTATTGCTGCTGTTCAAATTGATGTTAATAATGTTAGGATTAATTTGCTTATCTGAAAAGGGATGTATATATGGATGATTTGTCTTCTGCAATTTCTAATTCAAATAACTTGGCTTTGAAATTGTGTATATTTATGTGATTGGTTGGGAACTTCTATCTCTATGGTTGGATGTGACTAGTTTTTGAATCATTGCCATTTCATTATCTCTGGACTTGATATTTTACCATACTCTTCCATTCATGTCTATCAGCTGTTCATCTTTAATGCCAAACTTGATCTCTTACTTAGTAAAATTATGTTTCTTAACATCTTTTGAGCTTTCAGGTGTTATCTCCAACCTCTGGTAAGCTGTAATTGATGTACATCAACTAATTTTCTCTAGAACAGCCCTTTTTTCATTTAAGCAGCTGTTTCACAATTTTGGATTTGGATAAATAAATATGGGCGTTTCTTAACATCTTTAGACTGCATTTATTTGAATATAGAAACTGATTGTATGTGATTTTCTTGGTAGTGGAGATGCCTCTCAGGTACATCGACTCCCGGCGCCCCATTCTTGGATTCTTTGAAGCATTGAGGCAGAGGAGGATTGATACCAGGTAGCAAGAAGGCAAGACTTTGAGCTATTCTTTATGCATATAGACTTGCAAATATAGGATCAACTGATATCATCTTAACTGACAGATGGAGTCCACATTTTATCTAGGAATAAGCTTATAGAGTTTATATTATAGAGCTTGTAAGCTAGAACTATAACTCAACTCACTCGTAGCATGCTTGTGGAACTCATTCTTGAGTATACTTCTCCTGTTATATGTGCTTGGAAGCTATACTAGAACCACTACTCACTCAATATGGAATTAATTCTTGAGCAGAGCAGCAGATCTTGAATTCAACTGCAAGTCTTAATATCACTGTTTCCTGCCTTATGTGATATGCCTTTCCTTTTCATATGTTGACCTGTCTGAATATGATGGGAGGGTGAAAGCAGAGCAGTTTGATTTATAGATGATTGAGTAATTGGGTTTTGTATTCATTGTGTAACCACTCCAGGGAGGCTAGATGTTATGCTAGAGGGGGTTGAGTACCATATAAAATTTAAATTACTACTCTAAATCTGAATTACCTCTAAGATGTTGCAGGATTGAGCCGTTTTCCAGACTGATAACTTGCATTAGGCTACTTATTTCTGTACCATATGTTGGCATGTTGGTAGGGATGAAATAAATAGATGGTTTCCGCTTCGTCCACTGCTGCTCGCGCAGAGGCTTCCTTCTAAGGCGGAACGCTCCCCTACCGATGTATTTTTACATCCCACAGCTTCGGCAGATCGCTTAAACGAACTCGGGTTGTGGTTGTAGTTTGAAGAAGTATTGTGTTAGCCTGCTTTAGGTGTCTTGTTGTGTTGTTTAATGCCGATGTTTCTTTCTTGAATATGGAGAACTTTTGCGTTTTACAGTCTATTGTTAGGTAATGTTGTGGAATTGTATTGAGTAGTTTTGTGCATTTGTGTGTTTGTTTGGCAAATGATTGTGGTTTTGAAGATGGCACGTTAATGTAGAGTAGTGCTACATATTACATCTATATGCTGTGCATAATCAGTTTGCCTAGATGAGGGAGGTGTCTCTCCTCTCTCTCTCCTCTCTCTCTTGAAATTCACTGTGCTGGGCGATGGTAACGGTCATTAGAGAATCACCAAAGATCTCTCTCTCTCTCTCTCTCTCTGCCTTAATTCCAATCGCTTAAAGGACAACTGAGTCGTCACTTTGTGATGTACTTGATGCGAGTCATGGATTTAATCATACAAATTCGAGTTTTCTCTCACTCACACGGTGTAGAGACAACAGCTCGCTCATTTTTTCTGGTTCATCAAAAACTTAAATTCATGAACTTTAAATTGGAGTTTTCTCTCACTCATTATTATACATACATACTAACAGAACAAAGATTACATTTGCTATTTTCGTTTTTTTTTTTTCGTGTAATGTGGCTTATTCCATTTTATACTTGATTTTTTTTTCACATATCAAGATTGTACTTCTTCGGCCCTTTTCATTCCCTTACATATTTCTAACCAGTTCCAAGTGTGTCCGCTATTATCTCCCACTTATGTTATCAATAAATCATCGACAACTTAGGTCATGGGTACAAAACCCACCAAAACCGCTATGTGTGAGTGTCACTTATGATTAGCCAACTTCGGTAGCGGATGCGGGTTATCATCATCATCCAAAAAAAAAATCATCCATAAATTTGGTGATTGAAAGGATGCTTAAAGTACATTCTTTATCGGAATCTAAAAGACAAATGATTACAGAATAAAAGAGCGAAAATATATCACAACACATGATATAAATGAAAATAAAGCCAAAAATAAGTACCTAAAAGATAAGATCTTTTTCTATCATAATGTTTGTCTTGCGAAACTAATCAACAGACTAATTTGAAACGTTAGCCTATTCTAATCGGTTACATATGCAACGGATTTTCGATTGCACAATCAATAAGGATATACGAATGTGGTACTTCCAAATCTTTGTGCACAATTTATGCTCACAGCCAAACAAGCGCTTGGGGTCGATTACGTGAACCCAAAAACTGAACAGTGGAAAAGTGGACGAAATCATTAGAGTAGAGTGTTTGCGTAGAGTCGCTTAGATTTCTGTTTTAACAACTGGGAACTGTACATTTTCAACTGTAGGGCAATACGACATACATATCTAGAGTTCATCCGCTTTTTGTAGCTTCTGCTGCTTCACCACTTTCTTTTGACCTAATTCCATTTTTATTTTTTTAGTTTGGATTTTGAGTGTTTTTAATTACTTAGCTCTCTCTCTCTCTCTCTCTCTCCCCTTCTCTCTCTTCTCTCTCTCATATATATAATGTGCAAATTAACCAGAAAGGTTTAAGCAGTTGTATGCACATCATCAGTGTAAGAATTCTGTTGCAGTTAATGCGGTAGTCTTTTAACCATTCATTTCATAACTTTTTTTCTATGTCAGATTAATGAAACTATAATTTGAAGGGACAATTGTTATGATGAATATGCATATAGTACTGTTTGTGTTTTCCTCAACAGCAGTCATTATTCAGAGAGATTGCTACTTATCATTACAAAATTATATATTTAATTAATTAAAATAGTACTGTATATACAAATCTAGGGCGATTGCAAACCTTAATATATGAAACCACATGATTTTCCTTTTCTGTATCAGATATAACATGATGTTTTCAACTCTCTCTCTCTCTCTCTCTCTCTGTGAGATGCAGTCTAGCAAATTCTTTTTTCCCATTTTCTCGTGCATCACACTTCATATATACTTGCTTTCAATAAAAGTTTTCAATTACAATTAAGCACAAATGCTATTTGTGCTTGTGAAAAATGAAGAATCAGATATAATAAATATGCAATATCTTTTTTTTTTTAATCAGAAATCCTAAGCCAGAAAATAATCAGTCTGAAAACAAATCAGGACTCTCATTCTCACACATAAATTAATACTGCACAAAATCAATACCATGACATATAAATTCTTCGAAACCACTTCTTCTTCACCAGAAGTTTGAGTACTTGCATGTAGTACTAAAAACTAAATGGTTGCATACTAATCATACACGCACAAACATACAATTAAATCTCGATAAAGTAATGTTTGATATAGTAATAACCTCGTTTATATAACAATTTTTTCCGGCTAGACTTGGATTAATAGACTAAAATAATATTCGATTAAGTAATAATATCTTTAAACAAATATTTTTTCCCAATCTCAATGTTATATGTATGTCTGTATGAGAGAGAGAGAGAGAGAGAGAGAGAGAGAGAGAGAGGAGCACGGTTTATATTCTTATGAATAAACCTGCATGCCCTCCATGATTATCCTCTCGCAAAGTTCGAAGGATCATAGATTGATGATTAAACATGTACTCATAATTAAGGATAATTGCTTTCGGCTTAAGGCCGCCATATTCAATGTCTTGACCAGGACACAACATATATATACCTAAATGTTCCAAAGTAAATATATAAAAAAAATGAGTAACATAAACTAAGATTTTCCATCTTATGATTTGATCAGAATATCCATATTTTCAGGACAAAGCTATCAAAAATCATAATGTGGGAATTGTGTATTCAAATACACAAAATTTCATATTTTAATTTGTAATATGCACACAAAAAACACATTATCATGATTATGAAAATCAAGAAAAAGCAGCATAGGATCACAAGTAGATCCTAGACATGTTCAATGAAAAAGACATGCAGAGAGAGAGAGAGAGAGAGAGAATGTCTCTCATGCTTAATTCTCCGTAGTAAGTAAACATCATTTTCAAGATTTTGAGGCATTTAAAAGAAGTGTGAACTCGTAGTAGTAAGTGCGCAGAAAGAGCTAGGATATGGAGAGGGAGTTGTACCAATAGCTGCAGCATTAGTACTATTGAGAAAATTAGGCTGCTGCAAGAAGCCAATCCCAGCTGAGGCGCTCCCTCCGGTTACACAATCCCCGGTTCTCTTCGGTTGTTCTGGGCCTTGATCATACAAAATCCCAGTAAACACATGCCCTCCGATGCTCACCGACGTCTGATACGCGTATTCGTCCACCATGTTGTCGATTGAGGTCACCCGTACGCATCGGAACATCGCCGGAGAACTAACTTCTCCCGGAAATTTCCCTTCTCCTAACTCTAATTCAAAAGGAATTTCAAAAAATTAAAAAGAACTGAAAAAAAATGTTCCAATCAGGTAATTGATGTAGCTACCCAGTTAGATAACTAGTTTTCAAACATTATATATAATGTAAAATAACATTGAAACATCGCCGGAAAACAAACGCCCGGTCTCTAACCGTAATCAAGAAATTTCAAAAATAATAATAATAACATAATCAAGAAATTCAATTTACCAATTAAGCAATTGATGGAGTTATAACCTAGTTTCACATAACATATACTCCCTCCTCCCATGATTCTTGTAACAAAACTTTTCGGCACGATATTTTAGGGATGGAGAGTAGTTGATTGTGAATAGGGATGTGGGGCTTAAATAAAGTGTTTGTAATAATTTTCTATTTTATGAAATGTTACAAGAATGGTGAGACGTTCCGAAAAAGAAAATATTACAAGAATTGTGGAACAGCTGGAGTATAATATAAAAGCACCTAAAGATGTCCCGCTACGTAGAGGGGATGGCAGAGTGGTTGAGGTGAGGTTTCCCGGGACCGACAGGTCATGGGTTCAATCCTCATTGAAGCCATTCTGTGTGAGCCTGTCACCTGAGGCTGGTTTAATCTCCTGTGTGGTTTGCAGGCTACCTCACAAGGTGAGGTTTACCCTGATTTGCAGGCTACTGCACAAGGAGTTGAGGTTTACCCAGAGCGCACCGAAGATAGCGGCTGCGGGTTCCTCAAAAAAAAAAAAAAAAAAAAAAGCACCTAAAGATTAATCATATGATGATGGATCAGAATATATTTATTGTATATATCATAAAAAATAAATATAAAAATATAGTAATTTACATATTATGTATAGTACTCTAGGCACAAAAAAGAACACTCCAAGAAATAAAAATAATAAAATCTTGAAATTAAATACAGTATTATCAGAATCTCATATGGTTTCTACCCTAGCCTGGGGACTAGGGTTTGTGTGTTTACTACACTGTTCTTCAATCTTCACACAGCAAGATTTTCGGACAAGAAGAAAATGATGATGTAATATTACTTGATCAACACTATCTATGAACTTTATGATCCAAATGTTCAAATTTAAAAAAAAAAAGAAATCATTGCTCAACTTTCTACTGTGTGTTTTAGTGTGGATCTGCCAAATCTTGTTCACTGTGCGAAGAACAAAACGACTCTCTCTCTCTCTCTCTCCTTGGCGAATTTTCTATCCTAGACCGGTCTACAACTTAAGTTGTAGATTCAGTGATTAAAAACCATGATACATCACATGTTTGTAAAAAAAAAAATTAATAAAAAACACAATTTCTATCCTATACCACAAGGTCTTGTAGACCCGGTCTAGAATAGAAAAATTCCTCCTAGGCGTACCTAGTGCTGCTTGGGGTTCTCTGTACAATCTCTTAGGGTTTGAGACGACGGTGGCGGAAATCTGCTGGAGCTGGTGCATCACATTGTGGCGGGGGCGGCGCTGGGTGACCGGGACCCACGTGCTCTTCACGTGGGTGGGGCAGTGGAGGGCGCGGCTCTTGCAGCAAGTCCGGCACCGCGAGTGCTCGCAGTCTTTCTTGGCTTTATTCCCGCAGTCTCGGCATCTGCTGCTCGAAGACGATGACTTGCTAATCATCACCAAAAATCAGGAAAGAGAAAGGATGAAGGCAAGAAAAGGGTCACGGCTTTTTTGAAGAAGAGGACTCCTTTTTCTCATCGCAAGATAAAAATGGTGTTAAATGGGAAAAGGGTTTTTGGATTTAATTAGAAAGAAATCATTGATCCGGTTTTTGGTTTAGTCTTTCTCTCTCCTCCTCCTCTTCTTCTTCTTCTTGGTGGGTTCATATCACGGCTGCTTCGTTCATATATGGTGGGGGTGGTGGGGGGGGGGGGGGGGGGGGGGTGGTGAGGTTTGAAGGTTTTCTTTTGTATGTGGAGGAATTGGCTTATAAATGGAATTGAGATTTGATTTAATGGGAGGATCTTGTTGTGGTTAAATTCTGTCTAGGGAGAGGAGTAATGAGATCCGGACATTTACTTACAGTGAAGAGAAAGTGGGCGACTGTGCATAAAGAAAAAAGAAATAAGGGTTCTTAGTTATTGTACAAGAAATTAGCTCGGAATGGAATCGGGTTTGAGATCATTCATATAGGATTTCAAATAGAAATTAGATTTTGGTTTTGAACTAAAGTTACATGCATCTAGTTACTAGGGTTTGAAGAACCCCAATTTTTTGAATGTGATTCTAAAATCTTGATCTCGTCAATAGAAAACAGTATGTGAAATTTATTTCAATATCTGATTTGAAAACCCTCTTAGTAAATGCTTCTAGTATGATTTTTCTTTTCATTTCAATTCTATAAGATTTGAATAAGCTCTTTAGCTAGCTCGGCTGTTAGATCTAAATGATCATCACATGTAATTAGTAGAAATCGTGATATTTTCATTAATTTTAATGAAAATGGACATTAATAAGTAGTATCTCATTTTTGGATAAATTATCTATCAAATGTGCTTTAATTAAATAGAGCAAGAACAATGAGAATCAAGAAGGTCACCAACATAATTCAAGCAAAGTTGAATTATAAGCTCCTATAGTTGGGTTGACCAACTAAATATGAGAAAAAAAGATTTTACTCACGGACTATAACACAAGTATTCTATTCTAATCATAAATTTTACCTCTATTCTAATCATAAATTTTACCTTTTTTAAGGGTGTTTATAAATCCTTATCATAAGTTTTTTTTATTTATTTTGCTTAAAGTTAAAAATAATTACTTTTAAGTAAAATAGTGGAGATGTTGGTATCATTAATACCAAAAACAGATATATTTAGTAGTTTCAAAAATTATGGTGTTTTAAGTATCAAAAGTATCTCGATGTATGCTTACAAAAAATGGCTTAATTAAATAGTTTAATTGCTTTTAATTTTAGAAAAACGCCACAATAAATAGATTTTCCAAATATTAAAAAACTACTTATACTGTTAATAAATAAATAAGTATTTAAAATAAGAATTTGCAAACACGGATATCCAAAATGCTCAAATCCTAAATGTCGAATCATAAACTAAAAGGTTATTTAATTATGTGGAATTGTACAATCCTACCCAAAACCACTGTAAGAAGTACAAAACTACCCATTTTGTTAAAAACTATGTAGGAAATACCCAACTTTACTAAACTACCCTCACTTTTTTAATTTTTTAACCTGAAACTTGTCAGATTCGAAAAATGCACTGATTTTAACACATCACGCCGATCGATCGGCACAAATCAAGAAAGGGCCGATCGATCGGACTTAAAAAAAAAATTGTGCCGATCGATCGGCACTGCCCGATCGATCGGACTTAGAAATTTTTTTGTGCCGATCGATCGGCATCGGGCATAAAATAAATATTTATACCGTAGGGGGCCGAAATTATCTTCCTCACCCAATCGATCGACACACTCAAATCGGACAGAAAATTGATCTATCAGCACGGAAGCTCGGCACGCCCATAGGACACTATATCTTCTTCCAAACCGGTCGGAAACAATGGAAGAGGTTAGTATTTATTTGAAATCTTAGTTTATAAATTAGTTTGTAGATGTTGAAATTAATGTATGATTGCATGTTTAAAAGTGGTTTTTATGAAATATATATGTTGGGTTTAGTGAGTATAACATAGATCTGGTTGGATTGGAAATCGCCGGAAAATGAGGTAGAAATCGCCATTGTTGCCGGCAATTGAGCTTCAGTGCCGACCGGTCGGGCCGGTCTGAACCGGTCCGACCGATCGGCACGTATTTTTTTTTTACGCGATTTTTTTTAATTAATGTTATTTATTACTCCCTCCGTCCCATTTCACTTGTCTTGTTTCTTTTGGGCACGGAGATTAAGAAGAGTGGGCGGTTGTGTGTAGATGAGTGTGTGATTGTGTGTAAAGAGGTAGGCCCCACAAAGAAAAAGTGGTAGGTTGTGTAATGATTAGGCTTCCTTTTTTGGAAACTAGACAAGTCGAGCGGAAATTACCCCAAAAAGGAAAAACTAGACAAGTCGAATGGGACGGAGGGAGTAAATATTATAACTATAATAATTATAATTTTATTAAATATTAATTGTAATATATAGGTTAATTTTAAACGGTTAGCACTACGAGACGTTTCCCCGAGGATCACAACATATTATAAGCATACTTTAGGGACATTGATTAGAGAGAAATTATCTAGTCAGGGTGGTATGGATCTAGTCCATCGGTTTATTTGTGGTCGGTTCGGGGCATAGTGGGTTGGCCAGATGGTAAGAATGATATACGGGCTCTTCACCAGCTATTATGCTATGAGATTTCGGTACGACCTTCGGAGGTTTGGTTTAATTATGTTGGTCAGAACATCCGTTTCTCTCATCCGGAGTTCGCATTGGTCACTGGGCTCATGTTCGGTGAGTGTAGTTTCGACATGGCAAGCATTTTATCGGCCCTACTCATTCCGGGGTCTACGGCAGTTCAATGGTGGGAGACCGATTGAAGCAAAGAACTTGTTAAGGCCGGTTTACAAAATATGAGCCCGGTGGGCGTTTCAAATGATGACTTGATTAAGTTGTCGAATATTTTGGCTCTTTTCTTCTGGTTCTATGCTCCTGCAGAGACTAAGAAGATTGATACATGGAGATGGGTATTGGCTGATGATATCAACCAATGGAATGCGTTGCCATGGGGTGCTTTTACCTACGAGGCCATGTTGCACTACCTCGATTACGTACCAAATTCCCCCGGACCTCGTAGGATCAAAGTATAATCTCTACGGGCCGATTTGGGCACTACAAGTATAATATTTGTTCACAACTTAATTATTACTAATTTATAAATTTTTATTAGTTTAAATAACTCGATATATTTATATTGTAATATAGGTGTGGGCATATGAGGTCATTCCTAGTTTTGGAGCTCGTTGTGTGACCCTTCTACATCCCAATGGTTTTCCTCGTTATTTACGGTGGTCGTTTAATGACGCCGATCAACGTGATATAGCCGGGTTTTTTAAGCGCCAGGTAAAAATATTTTTATTATTAATTACAATGAATATGTTGTGGATTTTCTTATTAATATTTAATGCACAAATATTATGTATTTCAGATGAGAGACTCGGTAGTGTTTGAAGTGTTAGAACCGACCGAGCTTGAGGAGAGGTGTCCATATTGGCAGAGTGCAGTCGGTAGTAGTCCATTTGGGATACACTTTCCTGTGCCCTTGAACCCCCTACAGCCGGCGCAGTATGATCAAGATGGACAGCGTATCTTGATCAGGCGCACCGAGGAGAGCAGACGTAGTACGAGCAGAGGAGTTGTCGGTGAGGAGGAGGAGCAAGAGGAGGAGCACACTGTGGTAGATAGTAGGAGTGTTCAGAGGCGGGCCCGCCGTACACAAGCATCTTCATCAGCAGCGAGAGATGCATCTGGTAATAAACTTAAATTCTAAGTGAAAATTTTCTGGCCAATTCCTCCTTTAATAATCGTCCCCTTCTTTGATAATTATTAGCAGTTGGTGAGACATATAGTTTTCTGGACCCAAGAATAGAGGCCATGATCAGTCGATCTATTCAAGAGAATTTTGAAAGGTGCGAGCAAGCTATTATGATGAATAGAATTGATGATTATCATCGGACTCTCAGTCAGGAGCTAGTGAGTAGGTGTGAGGAGCTGCTGGATAGAAGTAGTAGGTCAAGACAGTATTCATCATATTCTGATCACGAGGAGGAGCCTAGGCCATTTCAGTCTGGATATAGCTGGCACGCTCAGGCTACGCAGTGGCCCCGGTGGGATGAGCCCTGTTGGATATGAGTCAGTAGATTGATACTCAGCTGTTCTAGGGTTAAAAGAAATTGGGGGAAATCATAGTAGTACTATGGAATTGAAGATCCCAAAACCGAGCTGATATCAGTAGATTAGTGTGTCGATAGGATTAGCTGATGTATAGGTTAGACTTGATGTAATGCTTATTATTTTGTATAAGTCCTGTACGGGGTAGTTGTTGAACTGATCTTCTGCTGAAGATACTTTTCAGAACCCCACGTCATCAGTGTAATCGCTTGCATTCTTCGTCGCCACCGATATCAAACTCGGTTGAAGATCCCGCATCACCGACCGGACCTCGGTAGAAGCATTCTCTACAAGCCGATGGTCATCGGTAGAAGAACCAAAGGTGCAAGCAGTATACCTTCGCGATCGACCAACCGACTATCGAAGCTCACTTTATCGGTCGACGACTCGACCGAAGAAGACAGAACTCTCGAGTACCGTATCCGACGTAAAAGCGACCCAAAGACTTAAAGTCCCTTCAAATGTTCGGCGAGAAGACATACGAGGTAGTTTGAACGGTCAACTCGACACTCACCTCGACCAATGAGAAGCCGACAACGCTTACCTACTCTACACGGTAAAGAAAGCCGCTCTCATGAACAGCGCATTAATCGCCCCGCCGCAACAAAGTTGAATAGTGGCCGTTTTCTTTGGACGCTTGTGACACGTGGCATCGTCGTCTCCAACGGACATATGCCACAACTCACAACTATAAATAGAGAAGGATTTGAAGATTTCAAATAGAGGAAAATACGCGAAATCAAGGGAAATCATTCAAGCTCACAACGCTCTAGAACCTTCAAGCTTATCCGAGAGACGAACTAGTTTTCATAGAACACTTCTTGTAGTTCATCTCTAGGGCACTTTGATCCCTTTCTTCTCTGCACTAAGCTCATTGCTAGATTCATAGCTTAGATCCGAAGGAGTTCACTTTTAGTGAATTGTTCTTGTTGTAAGAACTCCTTCTCGCTTGGAGAATATTCCCTCCCTTCTAAACTTAGGTTTAGATTGTAAAGTCGCTAAGGACTATAACTTAGAGGGAACTCGTCCAGGTCTCACGATATCCCCGCCTGAGGCTTGCTCGAGAATAATCAACAAGTTCTCTCCGCCTTGTTCGGGACCGTGGACGTAGGATCTTGCGTATCCGAACCACGTTAAATCGCTTGTGTTCATTTCTTGTTTTATTGCATAGCTTTCAACCGACTTGAAAATCATAAGTTTGCATAAAACGTATTTTATAAAGTGCATGTACCAAAAGATTTAACTTGCAAAAACGCGTTTTCAAAAGAGACGACTCGGGCCTAACACTTATCCGCACTACGTCTCCGACCGAGTTTCGTAATACCGACATCGATCGGTAGAAGAGCTCGAAGCCGACTCACTTTGACCCCAGTGATCGAAGGCTTACTTGGCACTGTTCATCGATTGCAAACATCGGCTTCACTGACCTTCACCGAGAAAAAGAAACAGAGCTCGAGTGTATTCACCCCCCCCCTCTACACCCGACTTTTCGTCTCCGGACCAACAATTGGTATCGAGCATTCGGTGTTCAACCGATCGCCGGTTCGAAATACCTTGGTCCTCTCGAACCGATCCCGAAAACCGTTTTCACCGCATAAGCATCTTTTCAGCATCCTTATACTCTTACTCTTACAATGTCCGATATGTCGGGTATTAGGATGGTGCCGATGTTCTCAATAGAGAACTACACCGGTATGGCGCGTACGTATGGAGGTACACCTAACGTCACTCCACGACAAGCATGTCGGATGTCCTAGAGTCGGGACCGATCATTCCCATGATCGAGCCGTAGTATTTGTCGCTTTGGAGGAGGCGTGGGAGCACAACCGGTGCTAAGGTTCCCAAAGACAAATCTCGCTTCACGCTTGAAGAAAAGAAGTTGCACAACCTTGACCGAGTTGCACGTAATGCCATACCGACTACGCTCAGTGACTCACATCTCGGAAGGGTACAAGATTGCAAAACGGCGAAAGAGCTATGGGACGCCTTGGTTGTACTGAGCCATGGAACCCCTCGGATCAAAGAGAACAAGCTCGAGCTAGAGCTTCGAAGTTCGACGCCTTTGCAATGGAGCCTCATCGAAACCATTGACGAGCCGAGTGTCGATTCACCAATCAAGTCAATGTTATCAATGGGTTGGGGAGGTCGTTCACCAACAAGGAGATGAACACCAAGATCTTGAGAGCGTTGCCCCGACAGAAGTGGCTTCCATTTGCTACTTATTTACGTCGCTCTGATCTAAATGCTCTAACTCCTGATGTTATATTTTCGGAATTAAAATCGGAGGAATTCGAGCATAGCCTACCCCAAAAGTGCTTAAGCGCTCCAACGTGACACACGGTTCGACCACGCCTTCAAGGCAACAACAAGAATACCGGAGCCAAGCCTATTTCCTCAAGCAAAGTTGTGGCCACATCGGTAGCAAAGTCTTCCGAGACTTCGAGGCCCCGATCGCCTAGCACCGATGGCTCTCAAATATCGGAGGGAAAAGGAGAGAGTCGAAAGCCGAGGAAATACAACCGAGATTCTTCCTCGGGTAAGAAAGACTATCATAAAAAGGAAGAATCTAATCCTTCTACCGAATGCGAGAAATCGGAGTCTGGCGCCGCTCCGTCTAAAGACTCCACTTGGTAAGAGCAAAGCAGAACATCTACCCGCTACAACCGCAAGAAGGAGGGACACTATCGCACGATTGTCCCGAACTCTCACCGCTCAAAGAGCGTAACGGCAAGCCGAGAGAAAGAAGTTCGCCGAGAGACGGCAGCCTATATAGCCGGAGAGATATCCGACAACTCAATTGAGGAGGATACATTCATGTATTCTTCTCAAGACGAAGCCGCGTTCGTCGCAGCTTGAGGTCGCAAAGACGATTCTCGATGAGTCGACCGAATACCGTCTCGATGGCCGGAGAAGAGGCCGAGGTAAATTCTAAACGCATTATTACCTCTTCTTCACACAAAGACACAAGACACGTGCTCGGTCACGCATGATCCTCTGAGATGTGGTACAAGCCTACGACGATCTCGCTAGAGGAACAGATTCACCGAGCAGAGTTCAAGCAGAACCATCCGAGAACTTGAACAAGTAAAGGCCGAGAATCGAGACTTTCTTCGATTGTCGGTCTCTACCGAGTCAGTGGATCTAGTTGCGAGACTCAAGGAAGAGATTGAATCTCTTATGACTAAGTCTCCGCTTCAAGAGACTCGGATCTCGGCTCCGACCAAGGACAATTCTCGAGAAAGAGACCGAAATAGCCAAGCTCGCCGAAGCTCGCGCACGTGCGGAATGACTATGACTCACTCGGAAGGAGTGACGAAGTCCGGAGAGGATTGATGACCGAACAATACCGGGAGCTAAGGAGAAGCTTGAAAGCATGCTTAGAGCTCAACGGTCAACTCGTGAAAGAAGGCCCGGGTTATACCCACGAAGCTTCTACCTCCAAAAGCTCAAGCAACCCCGGGCCGATAGGTTCGTCGGAGGAAAGGTGCAAGCTGCCGACACCACACCTCGGGTGAAAAACAAACGAGAAAATAATTACACCTCGGCCCGAGTAGCAACAAGCGATGACCAAAGGTTCCGGCCCCGGGACACCGCGATCAAATTCGGGGGGAATCAAGAAGGTCGGATGGGCGTAACGCATACAAGGAGCCATCCGTATGAGCACCCGGCTCGAAGACGGCTCGTACTACTATGAGCCCGGGGTCGGGGAGAAGCGCTAAGACTCGGAAGAAGAAAGCGCATGAACCCAAAATTATTAGGAGAAAGTCGGTATCTCCAAGTCCTCGTGGAGAAGAAAGCCGATAAGGTTCGAAGAAGAAGTCTGGAACTTCTAAGGTCCGAGAGACGGATCCGGGTTCCGAAATCACCCACTAACCCGTAAGGACCCAACTGAACCAAATGGTACCTAAAAATGCCTGCGTTTTGCGAGTGCATAAGGACCCGTGGATAGTGGACACGGCCGCTCGAGACACATGACCTACCGTAAGAGCTCGCCGACCAACTACGTACAAGAAGATGGTCCCAAGTGAATTCGGTGACAATTCCAAAGGCTACACAAGGGGATACGTAACGCCGAACATTGGGATCGCCACGGTTCAAGAGTAACATATGTTGAAGGACTTCAACATAATCTCCTTCGATCGATCAATTTCGTGATAATCTTAACGAGTAATCTTTGACGCCGGTTTCGTGATATTGTTGACAAATCTACGAGGAAAACAGTGTTATCGGGTTCGCGGAGGAAGAACATCTATGTTGCAAACCGGAATACCGCAGAACCCGAGGCTTGCTTGCTCGCACGGACTAAATCGGGTAACAAGTCGAGCGGCTATGGCACAAGAGACTCGGACCACCCGAACTTCAAGACCATGAACAAGCTCGTCAAGAACTCTAAAGTCGAGGACCGCCCAACGAATCGTTTATCAAAGACGAAATTGTGAAGCGTGCCCGAAGGGAAAGCAAACAAAGAGTAGCAATCCACCTATTCCGTCACCTTCCACCGATGGAATCCTTCACCGCTTCACATGGACTTATTCGGGCCGTCTCTCCAGGTGACTATAAGAGGCAAGAAGTATGCCCTCGTCGTCATAGACGACTTCTCGAGATATACTTGGGTCATCTTCATCGCCAACAAATCGATGTTCGGACCGAGTTACCTAATCTATCGAAGAAACTCAGGTGTGGAAAAGAACATCAAGATTAAGAAGATACGCTCGGACGGAGGAACAGAGTTTCTAAACTCGGTAGTTAAGACATACTTTGCGATAAAGAGGGAATTCAGCACGAGACATCGGTGCGCGCACCCCTCGGCGTAACGGACTTGCTCGAACGTAAGAACAGAACACTCAAAGAAGCAAAGAAGAACGCTCCTCGCAGATTCCGGACTATCCTCAAAGTTTTGGGGCCGATGCTACCGACACCGCCTGTTACACTCGGAATCGCTCACTACCGACACAAAGAACACATGAAGACGCCTTGCGAACCGTGGAAAGGGAGAATTCCTTCTATTTCTCATTTTCATGTTTTCATATTGTCCTTGCTTTATCCACAACAATGGGAAAGATCAGTTGAAGGTCTTTGATAGCAAATCTCGATCAAGGAGTATTCTTAGGATACTCCCGAGTCAATAAAGCCTTCGAGTTTTTAACTATCGAACTCTTTGCGTGGAGGAAAGCCCTCATGTTGTTTTTGATGAATTTGTTACCGAGAACGGGGAAAGATACAAAGTCAAACACGGGAGGATGTCGCAAAGCAAGCTACGGGATCTCGAACTAAATGACAAAGCTGAAAAGATCCAAAGATTGTTGGGATGATGAGTCGGAAGATGAAGAAATTCGGACTCGGCCAACAAGCAATGTAGCTAACCTAGTTGATTCTATCGAACGTAATCAACAACGAGTAACTTCGGTCGATGAGGAAGCCCCCGTGGTAACCGAGACCTCTACCGAGAATATAAACTCGGGGGGAACGACTAATGTTCCCGAGCTAAATGCCCCCGAACCCGGAAACTCGGTAGATCCTAACCTTCTTACCGAATTACTACGGTCGCGAACAGTACTACCGAAATGCATAATACACCTACCGACTATGCGAAGTAGTATCGAAGAAGAAGCCCGACTCGAGCGTTCTTGGCTCGATGCTCATTCTTCGGATCTTATCATTGGAGATCCATCAAGCAACTATAAGGACGAGATCAAGATTAAGTCAAGGAGAAAGCTCACTTTACTCTTGTTTTTCGTCTACGTAAGAACCTCGATCGATAGAGGACGCACTAAAAGATCTTGGCCCGGGTCATTGCTATGCAAGAAGAGCTGAATCGGACCGTCGAAATGAAGTTTGGGAGCTTGTCAACGAGACCAGACATCAGCACGTGATTGGAACTAAGTGGGTCTTCAAGAACAAGCGAGATGAAAACAACGTCATTGTCGAAATAAAGCTCGACTAGTTGCTAAAGGATACAATCGGGCGAGAGGGAATTGACTTTGATGAAACATTTGCTCCAAGTCGCCGGATTGGAAGCCATTCGTCTTTTCCTAGCTTATGCAACACATCGAGATTTAAGGTATATCGGATGGATGTGAAGTCGGCTTTTCCGAACGGCGCATCGAAGGAAGAAGTCTACGTGGAACAACCGCCCGGCTTTCAAGCAGGGACATCGAGTGTACGAGACTTAGGAAAGCTCAGTATGGGTTAAAACAAGCACCCGTGGCTTGGTATGATACCCTATCGGACTTTCTACTTCATAAAGGTTTTCAAAAGGGGACGGTAGATCGCACCCTATTCAAAGATAAAGTCGAAGATGACATTCTACCGGTGCAAATCTACGTGGACGACATCATTTTCGGCTGCAGAAAACGAAGTCATATGTCGCCGGTTCGAGAAGATGATGAAAGAGAAATTCGAGATGTCCATGATGGGAGAGATGAATTATTTCCTTGGATTTCAAGTAAAACAATCGCCGAAGGAATCTTCATCAATCAAGCCAAATACACTCGAGATCTTCTCAAAAGATTCGGCCGTGATTCCAAAGCAAACCCGGTCAAAGATCCCCATGAACACGAACTTTAAAATCGATCTAGACAAAGAGGGAGCTTCGTTAACTCTACCGATTATAGAGCTATTATTGGTTCTTTACTTTATTTAACAAACTAGCCGACCGACATAACTTATCTTTGTAGGTATATGCGCAAGATTTCGAGCGAATCCCAAGCGAAGTCATCTAGACTCGGCGAAGAAGATTCTGCGATATCTAAGAGGAACACCCGATGTTCGGGTTATGGTATCCTCGCCGATGATAATCTAACACTAACAAAGTTATTCGATGCCGATTATGCGAG
Source organism: Lavandula angustifolia (assembly GCA_028984105.1). Taxonomy (NCBI): domain Eukaryota; kingdom Viridiplantae; phylum Streptophyta; class Magnoliopsida; order Lamiales; family Lamiaceae; genus Lavandula; species Lavandula angustifolia. Next base: position 21,451,111 of record CM054822.1, read on the forward strand.
ATGCGGGATAGATCGAAAATCAACTTCCGAACATGTCGGTTCCTAGGCAAAGCAAGTCGATATCGTGGTTTTCAAAGAAACAAAGACTCGGCAGCTACGTCCACTACCGAAGCCGAGTACATGGGCTGCAGGAAGTTGCTTTGTGCCCGATCCTTTGGCTTCGACAACAACCGAGAGATTATGGTATAACTCGGGATGAAGTGCCCATCTACCGTGACTCCACCAATGCAATAGCTATAACTCGTAACCCAGTTCTACATACCGGATGCAAGCACGTGGACATCCGACACCACTTCATCGGAGACCATGTCGAAAGAAGGACATCGGGATGGAGAAAATCCATACCGACAAGCAAAGGGCGGATATACCGACCAAACCACTAGCCGAGAATAGGTTCAGAGAACTATAAGTTGAGCTAGGTCTGCTAGATCCTACTGAGACAAGTCAGTAGAAGCCGACTACTGATAATGATATACTTAGCAACAATTTGTATCAGTATGGAATCAGCACGACAGGTCAGAAAACTTAGTACAGTGACTCAGTTGGGAGATGCACACTGTACATAGCAAGGAGGAACATGGTCATCGCACAACCATCCTCCCCGATAAAAGATGGCAACCAGCTGATAAGTTCAGCTGAAGAGGTTTGCGTAGTATCGTTACTTAATTTGTTCAGAAGCATACCGCATTTAATGCATCAGTCGCTTACATTCAGTTGCTGAGGAGCATTTATTCCTTACTATTTATTATGTTTAAGGTTTGAGGAAAGGTCAGCAGGACTCCTCGCCTGCGTAATTAATGCTCTCTGTCGCGCATTTAATGCATGTCTTCTCCATTAGCTTTATTACGTATATCTATATTTTTGGCGGCTATTATAATCATTCCTTTATAACATTTAATCTTAGCCGCCCCTTGATTTTGAAAGATTAAATTTGAACCGTGCGATTCAAACTGAAGATCAAACTCAATATACAAAATCTTTCATCTTCTATCAACTCCTCACTTTTCGCCATTCTCATATCTTAGAGCTTTTTCTTAGCGATTCACTTACCTTCCTTACATCCTCATTCAAACTGCATTGCTATATCTCTTTTCAAGCTCTATTTCACGGTAATGTATTACTATCCGCCGATAGCTACTAACTTACTCTATTTTCAAGTGCTAACAATTTGTTTTGCGATTTCGATGGTGGTAGTACAGACTCTCGAGAAGATGGTTGAGATCATGACCATCCGGGTTCGGTTTGAGCCGACGATGGCTCTCCCAGGCAGTGGACGTTTCATATTTGGAGCCGGTTTTGGCGCCCTTGAGAAGTCGTGGCCGGCAACTCTTGTGTCGAGGCATCCCCGTTCTCATCCGCCGAGACAAGTTGTGGAGGCCTACTACAACCGGAAATCATTAGCCTCGGGAGGAGAAGAAGCATCCTTTGGATACGGTAGGAAATTGCCCCCAAATCGGTGGAGGGAGGCTACCCACTCTTTCAATATCTCGGAGGCTCTCGCTCAAGCTTTTCAACTCCCCTCACCTGGTATCTCTCCCATTGGTTATAAGGAAAGGGAGATAAATAACTACGTCCAAAAGTTCTCGTGGACGCAGGCGACATAGTGTTCAAGACGGCGCTTCGGAGAAATCTTTTGTTACCTCGCACGGGTCTAGCTTACGTTGTCTCTCATATTCGACGAGCTCACTGGATCCTATGATCGCCTTTCTAAGCCGAGGATACAACCGATGATGATCATAGACGATGGAGTAGAAGTGAACCGGGCCGACTACTATACTACTCGGTGAAGGCCCAAGCCCGAAGTTCACTACTTCGCCATCGGAGAGAGGAAGCTAACCAAGATGTGCAAGCTCCTATTCGGCACCAAGATGTCGGTGCCGATAGAGAGTGTGGTACGAGAATCGCTCGCCTTTCGAGGACTCGAAGTCTTTTGATCTCAAGAGTATTAAATTTATGACAAAGGCCGGAGCGAGAAAAGTCAATTGGCAAGGGGCCACCTGAACCGAAGAGAGCGGCGTTTGCTCCGCCCCCCAACCGTCCAAGTGCCAAAGAAGAGGAGGTTGGCTAAGACTCGACCTGGCTGAGGTCACGGTGGCTCGACCACTTACCATTATTCAGCCAGCCTCCTCCTTCTATTCAAGAGGAGCAACTACTCGATTCGATATCGGAATCGAGGGAGCGACGATCAAGGACAAGGTCCAAGTGATCGGCTACGAGGAAACAGAGTCCGACAAGAGGGAACCGTCACCCGAACCTACTCGCTGAGTGGACAACAACCGACACCACTCGATTCGTCTTGCCGCTGAGATTCAACAAGAGATACCGTAAATTGCCGAGCATGCAGATCCGGTTGAAATAGCAAGAAGGACAAGAGCTCGGATGCTCTTAAGGTTTCTGACTTTTGGGACATTCTTATTGACTTTGCCAAATCCCAAGCAGTCACCGGATGAGCTGCGACAGAGGAGCAAGAGCTCCAAGCCAAGATTGGATTCGGAGAGCCACCGATGTGGCGTCTTTCGAAGATTTGAGAGCCGCAATGCTCTATTTACCGAGCTTGAGAGCTCCGATCGAAACAGCTCCGCCCCCATCTCCACCTTCCGATAAAGGTGATAATGATGATCAAGATGAGGAGATGGATGGCAAACCCAAGGAAGCGGGCACCGGGGAGAATCTGCAGAGGGACAAACTCCCCAAGAGAAGAGCCCAACACCACCCATAGTCACATCGGTGAGGCTACAACCGCTCCGAAGTACGTGAGGGAGCGCTTGATCTCGTTTACCGAGCAGAGGCTCGGAACCGGCTCTTATCGATACAACCCATCGGTCCCGTGTCCTCACGTTCGTCAACAAGTGGCTATCAAACACCAAGGTGAGAAAAATCGACTCCTAGCCAAAGATGTTCATTTTAAATGGGAGAAGTACACCAAGGCTCGAACGAAGCTCTAAGTAAGTTGGCCGCCGACATCTCCACTCATAAAGAGGCTTCTCGACCGGATTTCAAGGAGATAGTTGAGCGGGCCCTAAGTGCTCAAAAGGCCGATTTAACAAAGACAGAGTCGCACGCTTGCCACTCAAAGCATAAAACTTTCTCGGATCACTGACTCGAGCCATGAAAACAATTCAAGGCTTCATTGATGAGAGAAACAAGATAGCAACCACCTCTCTTCAAACGGCCATCAAGCAACAAAGTGAGGCCTTAAAAGCCATTCGTAAAGAAATGACAGAATCAAATGATCAAGCTCGCCGACACTCCGACAGAGTCGGCCGCTCGATTGAAGAAATCTAGAGCCGATCGAGAGAAAGACTGGGAAAACTACCGCAACTTGGTCGTTGATTTTGATGACACGATTACCCGGATCAAAGATTCTGCGCACGCCCGGGAGCAGACGTAAAAGCTATCCGCACCTCCCCGGCGAATATTGCCGATGCCAAAAAGGGGGAAGATATTGTGAAAGATGAACCCGATACGGATACGGCGACGTCCGGATCCTCGAGGGACAAGCTCGAGAGGCGGGACCCTTCTCAAGCAGCAGAGCCCTCACCGCAGAGATTCAGGGGGAACAGGCTCCGGGAGGCAGGCCAACTACTCGAAAGGTACATCTACCGAGGTCCTTCTCCTTGATTTCCCACTACAAGCCACCCCCCATCTCCTCTTCATTTGCGCACATAGACGAAATCGCTCAATTCCTTGAAGAGCCACCGAAGAAGAAGAAGAGTCTCAACAATGCCGCAGAGGTCGGGGAAGGAAATCGCTACATCGAATCCACTACTCCTTCCTCCCCCGATCAAGAAGTTCAAATCAAAAGCGGAGCAAGAGGCATTCGACCTCGGTAATAGCCCAAGAGCTGCAAGACAAGCTGGACCGGGAGCGTCGCCTAGAGGAGGGCAAACAAGCAAATGAAAAGCCTAAGGGCAAAGCCGTCAGGGGGCAAAGGAAAGAGAAAGGTCATTAATACAAATAAGAGCAAAAGAAGAAAGCCCAAGAAGAATTTGCTAAGGCTCTTCCGATCGAAATCAAAGCTACTCGCTCGTAGTATTCCCATATCTACTCTTACACCCGAACGGATAGCGGAAGATCAAGCGACACGGGAGGCGACGCCTGCAAGGATCGAGTCTCGGACGAGGAGACACTAGGAGCAGCCGCTCTCCGTGAGAAGAAAAGGATGGCCGACACGGCAAGAATGAAAAGCCTATCCGAGAAGCCAAGCACTGATCCCGTAAGACAAATCCCAAGAGGATCAAGGAAGAGAACACCTCTCGCCAAGAAGGACTCGCTTGTTCATGTCGATCGATGGGTTCCGCTTGAGGTTAATGATCAATGGGAAGAACTTAAAGAACAATTTATCAAAGGCTACTATGTTTGGGGGATTCTATCCTCGAGAGCAACCTATCGATCAAGCCTTTGATGAGTTCATGTTTCAAGACAATCCGGAGCTGGGGGAACAGGCTCAAGGAGATCATGAAGAGACAGAATATTCCGTTTAGAGCTCCGGCTTTCGGGCGCATCCCACCTCCTAGAATCGGCGCGGAGCTCTATGTACAAAGGACATAGAAGATGAGGTTAGTGCTTCGCTGCATTCCACTTCAACCCGAGTGTCCACCTTGCCGAAGACGACGAGGATATCCGGACTCGAGGAAGAGAATCTATTCATACTATCGTCCGGAACCTCCCATGGACGATCTGCAGGATTCGGGGAACGCACTAAAGCCTTCAGGGCGTCCGTAGTCTTTCTATTTTCTATCTTTTTGTAATAGCATAGGAACTCTGTAATTCTTGGTATATATATCGGTTCCTCTGCGTGCTGAGACAATTACTCATTGTCTTTCGGCCTTTTACTTTGTGTTTACACTACCGATCACCAAGTGATCTCGACACACACTCACATCGGTTTCTCGATCTTGCCTTTCTCTCACCTGCGAAGTTCATTTACTATTATCGGTTTTCCTCGGATGCCTTAAGGGGGGAAATTGTTGTCGATAGGGACAAGATCTTTAATAGATATTAGAGTATAGAGGTTTTGGCATCATCAATTAGGGGGAAATTGTTGGATATGAGTCGTAGATTGATACTCACGTGCTCTAGGGTTAAAAGAAATTGGGGGAAATCATAGTAGTACTATGGAATTGAAGATCCCAAAACCGAGCCGATATCGGTAGATTAGTGTGTCGATAGGATTAGCTGATGTATAGGTTAGACTTGATGTAATGCTTATTATTTTGTCTAAGTCCTGTACGGGGTAGTTGTTGAACTGATCTTCTGCTGAAGATACTTTTCAGAACCCCACGTCATCAGTGTAAGCGCTTGCATTCTTCGTCGGCAGCTGATATCAAACTCAGTTGAAGATCCCGCATCACCGACCGGACCTCGCAGAAGCATTCTCTACAAGCCGATGGTCATCGGTAGAAGAACCAAGTGCAAGCAGTATACCTTCGCAGTCGACCAACTGACTATCAGAAGCTCACTTTATCAGTCAGACGACTCAGCCGAAGAAGACAGACTCTCGAGTACTGTATCCGACAGAAAGCGACCCAGTACTTAAAGTCCCTTCAAATGTTCAAAGAAAAGACATACGAGGTAGTTTGAACGGTCAACTCGACACTCACCTCGACCAATGAGAAGCCGACAACGCTTACCTACTCTACACAAGAAAGTCGCTCTCATGAACGGTGCATTAATCGCCTCGCCGCAACAAAGTTGAATAGTGGCCGTTTTCTTTGGACGCTTGTGACACGTGGCATCGTCGTCTCCAACGGACATATGCCACAACTCACAACTATAAATAGAGAAGGATTTGAAGATTTCAAATAGAGGAAAATACGCGAAATCAAGGGAAATCATTCAAGCTCACAACGCTCTAGAACCTTCAAGCTTATCCGAGAGACGAACTAGTTTTCATAGAACACTTCTTGTAGTTCATCTCTCTAGGGCACTTTGATCCCTTTCTTCTCTAGACTAAGCTCATTGCTAGATTCATAGCTTAGATCCGAAGGAGTTCACTTTTAGTGAATTGTTCTTGTTGTAAGAACTCCTTCTCGCTTGGAGAATATTCCCTCCCTTCTAAACTTAGGTTTAGATTGTAAAGTCGCTAAGGACTATAACTTAGAGGGAACCGTCCAAGCGCACAGTATCCCCGCCGAGGCTTGCTCGGTAATAATCAACAAGTTCTCCCGCCTTGTTCGGGACCGTGGACGTAGGATCTTGCGTATCCGAACCACGTTAAATCGCTTGTGTTCATTTACTGTTTTATTGCATAGCTTTCAACTGACTTGAAAATCATAAGTTTGCATAAAACGTATTTTATAAAGTGCACAGCCAAAAGATTTAACTTGCAAAAACGCGTTTTCAAAAGAGACGACTCCGGGCCTAACACTTATCCGCACTACGGTCTCCGATCGGAGTTTCGTAATACCGACATCGGCCGCAGAAGAGCTCGTAAGCCGACTCACTTTGACCCCAGTGATCGAAGGCTTACTTGGCACTGTTCATCAGTTGCAAACATCAGCTTCAGCTGACCTTCACTGAGAAAAAGAAACAGAGCTCAGGTGTATTCACCCCCCCCCCCCTCTACACCTGACTTTTCGTCTCCGGACCAACAAGCCCGCACCACCGACCTTTAATGTATGGGAGAGTGATCCATCAACTCAAAATCAGGAGGTTGAGGCTATGGATGTAGAACCAAACAACTACAACTTAGATCTGGGTTTGACTGGCGGCGAGTTAGTAAGAGAATTCTTCAATTAATTTAATTTATTTTCCTAATTTAATAATTAAATTTTGTAGGATATGTTTGAGCCGAGTAACTCGCTCGCTGAGAGTTTTGAGCAGTATTTGTCCGGTGAAAGCTTGGCCTTTCGACGTCCAGATGCTTTTCCACTTGAACGAGAATGATTTCAGAATTTTAAGAAGATTGATTCTGAAATGGATTGTCAGATGGTAAACTGCTACATCCAGTCACTGCGGGTCAGGCTTGTTCAAGGTAACCTACCCGTGACTCCAGATGCCCAACACACAGTCATAGCGGACTCTACAGTCTTTGTAAGTATATTTCATATCTGAGTATTTTTTGGAAAATATTATATTTCTTTAGTTTAATTTTATCGTTGAATAATTGTTTACGGATGGTTATTATGATTGAGTGGCTCAAGTTTTGTAATGATCCACAAAGTATTAGACACGAGAATGATGAGGATTATAAATGGGTTCCTCAAGAGGAGGATGTGCAGTGCGTGAAGAGGATTCCAGAACTTGGGATAAGCGATTGATACTCCGCCAAATATGTGAGTACTATTCATATATTTTATATTTAATAATCTTAAGGTTCTAAATTATATATTTGTGTCTATTGTAGATCATATTTCCAATCTTGGCAGCACACCATTGGTTCGTGTTGCGGTTATGTATTTCAGATTGGAGACTCGAGATGTATGACTCGAAAAATCAATTTAGAGATGCAAATGTATTCAATTGGCGCGTAAAATGCCTTAGAGCTTTCTGAAAATTTATAGCGCGGTTCTTATGGCATGGGAATTATTGGGCGTGTAATTCATATGGTTATCAATTCCCAAGAGGACAGAGGCCCTCAGTTGTGCTTATGGATGATGAAGAGCAGTACATGCAATTGGATTCGCATAGTTGTGGGGTATTTACATGCATGACTATAGAGCGTCTCCTCACCGATTTTCCGACTCGGGTATGGGGTAATGATGAGGCAAACATTAGTAAGTATCGTAATTGGATGGTCAGTAAAATGTTTTGAAATGTGTGATATAATTTGAATTTATGTATCAATGAAATGTATCGTTGATTATTGTTATGAAATGAAATTTATTGGGCTTGGTTCTCTGCACAGATATAAATTTTTTTTTTATTTTTCATTGCCGATCGATCGGACCATTGATTTATAAAAAAAAATTTATTTATATTTGGTCCGATCGATCGGCACAGTCCGATCGATCAGACCATTATTAAAAAAAAATTAATTACATTTCGGACCGATCGGCACAGAAAAAAAATTATTTATATTTGGTCCGATCGATCGGCACAGTCCGATCGATCGGCACAGAGATTTGGTTCGATCGATCGGCACAGTCCGATCGATCAGACCATTATGAATTTTTTTTTCATACCGATCGGACCAGATATAAAAAAAAATTTAATTTCCTTTCGGTCCGATCGGCACATATATAATTTTTTTTTATTATTTACTATTGGTCCGATCGATCGGACCACTCCGATCGATCGGACCATTAATTAATTTTATATTTTTTTCGTAAAGTGTCTAAATTATAACCTTACATTTTTTTTGAAATAATAATATGAAATGGGTAATACTCAAAATTATAATGTAATTGTAATACTCAAAATTATACTGTAATAATAATACTGTAATACTCAAAATTATAATATGAAATGGTCTAATAAGACTTACATTTGTCGGCTAATAAGACTTAAAATCAATATAATTCAAATAGACTTTATAAAAATTATAAACTTTAAAATAAATATTTTATAATAAATATTTGTAAGTAATATTATGAAATGGTGTAATAAGGCTTTATACATAACTATAGATTAGCAAAATTAAATATGAATCATTCTTGAATCATCGAAGTACTTATCACTCTTTATGAAAAACGAACTCATTTTTCTAAATAGGTGAAGAGGTCGTAATTTTTTTTTAATTATGTCTCTAATATTATATTTCAAAGTTATTCATGATATTCTCAATATCCCCTTCGTATATCACTTTTCGTCGCTCGAATCCGAAGTTTTGTAGTTTAGATGAATAGGATTTGGGGTTTTGATTAAGAGTTTTGAGGGTTTAGATGAATAGTATTTGGGGTTTTGATGAATAGTATTTGGAGTTTTGATGAATAGTATTTGGGGTTTTGATTAACGGTCCTACCGGTCGGATCTCTGTATACAGTTGTCGGCACGGTCAGTCCGGTTTTTTCTCTGTCACACAGCTTCATGTTCATACAGCTGTCATACAGTTCATGATATGAAAATAATAGATTATTTCTTTGTTTGGATAAGTCAAATTTTTTTTTATTCCTCGATTTTTCATGAGATTATATAGATTACGAAAATAATAGACCATATGATATGAAATATTACGTACATAATTATTAACACTAGAGCAGATTATTCATTATTTGACGGCGCCGGACACTTACGCCTCGTGTGACCTTGTTCCCCGCAAATGCTACACTTCTTTGGCGCACGAGGTCTGCTGCTAGATGTACCGGCCTCCACAGCGGATCTTTGTCGGCTATTCCTCGGCCGTCCTGCTTGACGCGTGATAATTGGCGGTAGTACCACCATCGCATCAATCTCTGCTGGGACACCCCACTCGCCCCGTGGAGGTAAAGGATTCACCACACCCGCATATATCTCCCTTCATGTTTCCGTCCGATAGTAGTAATTGATGTGATCATGTAAATTCTCACGGCGGTTGTATAAAACTGCAATTGCATGCTTACAGGGGATCTCGTCCAGTTGCCATACTCCACATTCACATGAATGACTGCTTAGATCAACTCTCCACTGTCTTTTTCCAGTGTCCACCTTAAATAAGTCAGCAGTCAAGGATGTAACAACATACCTGAGTGCTGCATCTCTTTCATTTCTCAGTCTCATATCTGCAGCTTCAGTCAAAATATCAGTCCTCGCATGAGCCTTTTGTCTACGAGCATCAAACCACTTTTCGAGCAGATGTCGGATTGCCTCGATCATAGCACATATTGGAAGACGTCTTGCAGCCAGAAGTCGAGAGTTAATAGACTCAGCTAGGTTGGATGTTAACATACTGTAACGTCGGGTAGGACATTGTGATCTGGCCCACTTCTCGGGACCGATATCCATCAACCTCTCGTACGCTGCGGTTTGTGCCTCTCGTATCGCGTTCAACGCGCGGTTGAAGACTGATGTTCGATATGCGTATGCTGCCTCGTGGAACATCTGCACGATCTACTTACCATATCGAGCAATCTTATTTGCGATGTGGTAGTAGCAAAGACCGTGGTGTGCTTCCGGATAAACATCTCTTACCGCGTTGGCTATACTTTTGTGTTGATCTGATACAATTACTAGATCACTAGTGGAGGAGAGTGCTGCTCGGAGCCGAGTTAGAAACCACTTCCAAGAAATATCATTTTCAATCGGACCAACACCAAAAGCAAGTGGGAATATTTGTTCGTTAGCATCAATACCAACAGCGACAAATAGGATTCCCTTATTCCTCCCCTTCAGGTGTGTCCCGTCAACCGCAATCACGTTTCTAAGCTGGAATAACCAAGGACTTCGGCAAATACCAAGCATAAAAAATAGATGCCGGAAATCACCATCAGGACCAACATCTAGATCGGTCAAAGAACCTGGATTTTGCATACGGAGCAAATGCAAATACTTCGGAAGATTTTTATATGACTCTGCATGGCCACCGTAAATCATTGATATCGCAGCATTACGTGCTCGCAGCGCCACACTATAACTCGCTTGGATTCCAAACCTATCCAAAAGATCAGCTTGAATATCGGCGGGTTTCAGTATCTTGCTCTGGCGGTGCATTCTCTGCGCAATATAGGCGGCTACGGCCTTTGCCCGCACATTTCTCGATCCTAAGCCAGATAGATCGCGGTTGCAGGTGTGCTCGGGGTTGTATACGGTCACCTCCCAAATTTTCGTGGCCCTACAAGCAGCACGAAGAAAATATGGACACGTATCATTACGCTTGCATATGTCTTCGAGTTGTTTTGTGCACGAACGTCCGCACATGAAATCCACTCCATGTTCCATATGCCACAGTGCGACCATAGCATATAATTCATCTTTCTCCCAGAAAACAGCTCATTGCCGCAAATCACAATCCAATATAAGAGGCAAGCTCGTTGTGAATGGTGGGTCAGATGTATCGAGAGGTATAATTGGAATGATCCAATTACTTGCTGCTTCCATGTTGCTATATAATATTTCGTCATCGGTATTTGGACGAGTGATTGGAAGAAGCATTGACATGAGTTGGTTGACGCCGCCCTCTCGTCGGATCCATGCAAAGAAAGTCACCAAGCGAACAATTGATCAATGCTTCGAGAATACCTTCATCTTCATCCTCGAGATGAAGTGTCGAGATAAGCTTCTTCATCTTCATCTGTTTCGACATGGGTCTCCTCTTCCTGACCACTTCCACCGGGGTTGCTTCGACTCCCACCTGGGTTGCTTCCACTGTTTGGCCCTTCAAACTGGTTATCACCTCCGAATTGATAAGATTCAACGAATGTTGAGTTTCGAGCTTCACGATTTACTACGCCGGTATTATTGGGGTGCACTAAATATACTGCAGGCTCTACGTCTAGAAGACAAATACGTTGTAGATCAAGATCACTCCCGATAACGGCCTTGATCGTTCTATGACTTTTACGAGACTCGCAAGTATAATAGATGTGGTAGTCGGGCGTAACTGAATATGCATCCAGAGCGTATTGAATATATTGTCGTAGTACTACAAGACAAATATTGTTTGCCGGAATCCAAACCATTGTCTCTTGGCCGCCAACATATTTCGATTCACTATCGAAAACTCCATTAAAATTGACAACAAATTGTTTCCAATCATTTTCCATATTTTTTTCTTGCTTTGGTGGTGGTGGAAATGAAGGAGGATGGTAGCAATAAGTGAAGTGATGAGACGAATTGTAATGAATTTATTGATGATAAACTGTGCTCTATCGGTCAAACTGTATAATTTATTCACGTGAAAGTGTGTACTATCGATCGGACATGTCATAAGGCACACTGTCAAAAGGTGATAGGGCACACTGATGAATTTATTCACGAGATAGGGCATGATAGGTACACTCTCATAGTGCCCTATCAATCGTACATATCGGTCGGACTTATTCATAATACAGTTTGTCATATCGGTCGGACACGTGATAGGGCACCTGAAAAAGGTGATATGGCACTGACACATTAGTATTTTAATAAACTGAGTCCGATCGATCGGACCTTACCGGATGTGTCCGACTGATCGGACAAATTATGCACACCGGCCGATCATGTGTCCGACATGCATGATCGGCCACGGCCGATCATGCTCATGTGTCCGATCATGCATGATCGGCCACGGCCGATCATGCTTGTCCGATCATGCTGTGGCCGATCGGTCGGACGTGATCGGAACCTTCTATCGGACATTGATCGGACCCTTGCTATTTTCGATATACTTATTTTTTTAACAAAAATCAATCATTTATTTCACGGAAAATTATAAAAACAGTTGACAATCATTGAAAAGAGATTGTATTTATTGAAAAGTAGGGGTATTTTAGTAAACCTGGGTATGTAGTGTAGTTATATATAAGAGATGGGTATATTTGTGTTTGACTTTACCGTCTTGGATAGAATACCAAACGCCTCTTTAATTATCGTTCCAAATCGATCACGGTATATTTTAGGTTTTATAGCTATAATAAGATTATGTACATTTGTGAATTATATCCTACAAGTAATATTAGAAAAAATAAGAAAAATAACAAAGACTAATTAAATTAAATTAAAATTATAAGTTAGGATAAGGCCAAAAGATTAAGTGGAGAGGTGGATTGTTGGTAGTGCAACACCGCCAAGTATATGCTTTCAAATCAAACAACTTTACAAACAGTATAAATGGAAATTCAAATATTATGTAATAAAATATTGACTAGGAATTTCCAAAATGTGGGTGCCCGCACATCCATCACACCCTAAACTTTAAGTCAGATTTCACGTCACTCAAAAGTGAATGACCCCACCAAACCAGCATTAGAAAACCTAGCTGATCTCTCTCCCTCTCTCTCTCTCTCTCCTCTCTCTCTCTCTCTCAATTTGCTTGGCCCTTCAAGCCACGAATGAGCAAAATCATTCAAGGAGTTTTTGGCATCCTTATAATATGAGACCAAATAATATAGTAATCCCTCCATCCCACTAGAAACGACAGGTTTCTTTTGAGCGCGGGAATCAAGAAAGTGATATTATATGGTGTAGATTATTTGACTTTTTGGTAGTTAAGTGTGGTCCATACAATTTTTACCATTTTAAAAAACGCGTTGTTTCTAGTGAGACGACTCAATAAGGAAAACGTATCGGTTCTAGTGGGACGGAGGGAGTATCATTTAAAATTGCTAGTGTTAGATTAGGGCTCCTTTAAATTTAATTTAACAAAAATAACTAAGGTTCGTTCGTGAAAATAGGTTATAATGAAAATAAGTTAAAATGAACTTATGAAGAAGACTTAAACTATCTCAAACGCGTGCTAAATAATCCCGTATTTTTTAGCATAGCTTAATTGTAGTACTGTGTTTTAATTTAATTACTCCATCCGTCTCATAGAAAGTGTTCTTTTTTATGGGGTACGAAAATTAAAAATTTATATTGTGTAGCGTGTATTGTTTAACTTTTGGATTGTTAATTTTGATACACATATTATTTATTTTTTTTAGAAATATGACACTTTCTACAACATAACCAAAAAATGAAAATAAAACACTTTCATTTGGTCTGAGTTAATTTCCAAACACAATTATCTTAGATCAATCATAGTAATAATTAATTGTTCAGAATAAGTCTAGTAATACTGTTTGCAGATTGACCATGGCGCTTTAATTAATAGAAACGTGAAATACTGTTACTTTTGGGGTTTTTTGAAAATCAGAAGCAACAATGTTTTGACTTGATTTGGTTGGAGTTTATATATGTATCGTTGTATTAAAAAATTTAAAATTTAAAATAGACAGGAATTTAAATATAAATAAATAGGGGTACAGTTAAACCTCGATAAAGTAATATTCGATAAAATAATAATTTCGCTAAGATAATAATTTATTCCAATCCCAATATGGGTCAATACACTAAAATAATATTGATAAATTAATAACCTCGTTAAATGAATATTTTTTTCTAGGTCCCAAAGTTATTAATTTATCGAGATTTAATTTTACAATACATGTTTCGCATATTTCATAAAAAGTTGAAAGCTAAAATCAATATATTAATATCCATACACATTCTTTTGTCTGGACGTCGCTATCGTTGCTTTCCCAATTATTCCATGCAATTTTTACCTCAGTCATTCTGCATTGTCCCCTCTTCTTCAAAGACTTTTACAACCGCTGGGATCTTCTGGCCCATTTCCGGTGGATTTCGGTGGCGCCCACCAATCACGCGGCGCTACACGTGCATTGATGGACCACTTTTTTTACACTCTATTATTGATTTATTGGCTTGAGGACCCATCAATACACGAATGACGCCACGTGATTGGTGAGCCACCAAGTGGTCCACCGGAAATGGGCCAGAAGATCCGGACCGCTTTTACAATGGCAGACCAGAGAGAGAGAGAGATGATCATGCTAGTACATATTTAAGTATTTCCCATGTTATGCATTGTTCTAGCTTAACATGGTTTGTATTCCTTTTATGTTATTACTTATGAGTCACACTCACACCTCTTCCAAAGGGCATATTAGAAATTTAGAATTTTGCATTAACCCCTTCAAATTGCCTTTTAATAATAAGGGTTTTTGGCGGAAAAAAAAAAGCACAAAGTTGTCCAATTTTGTAATTTTAACACTCTTTTTAAAGTTGGTCAATTAAATTACGAAGTTTCAATTTCTTGCAATTTAAGACATGCTTCAACCCCCAATTTTTTCCGGGCCACCGGAATGCGGATATGGACACCTACGTGACCATCCACAAACGACGTCGTTTTGAATATAAAATGTATTTCCAAATTTAATCACTACCTTTTAAGTTTTTTACAAATTAAACCACCACCTTTCATGATTTTACAAATTAAATCACCATCTTTCAAGTTTTTGCTATATAAGTCATGTAAAAAAAAAAGCAGAATTTGAACTCTACATAATTTTATTGGACAAATAAAATTAACATTATTCAATTTCATGTTTCCAATAAAGAAAATTGAATCTGATATTACATTCCAAACAAATTTCAAAACATGTGATGATCGAGTAGAATCTGAATTTACATGATTGAGTATTAAATTGAAAACGAATTTCAAAACATGCCATGATCGAGTATTAACATAAAAAAGAAACTAATTACTACACAAACTCTCATTTTTCTTTTTGTAACATACCTTTCTATATACAATCACCCACTCACCAAAATATCCGTGCCGAAACCAAACAAGACGAATTGGTTGGGACCGAGGAAGTATTATTGTTGTTAAATTATCAATCATAGTTTTATATTCGTTCATAAATTAGATTAATAGTACTGTATTTCATAAATTAGATTAATACTTCCTCGACAACTCGAAAAATACTTTTAATTACGAATTCAAAGTGGGCCTAACCGCATAATTTTTAAACATTACTACATTAACAACAATTAACTTGTGCCCACAATTTGTAAGTTGATAAAATTACATAATTTTTGTGTTCGAATTCATATGCGACATCTATATGCTTACCTAGTATTAAAAATGTAATACTCCTTAAATGAATGATATAAATAGTTGCAAAACTATTATAATTGTAACGAGAAGAGAGTGTACACTCAATTTTACGAATTATGTGACGTGCACTTATTTTGGTATAAATTACATAGAAGGGCACGTTAAAAATCGAAATTTGTAATTTTGATAGAGGAAATAACACTTTCTCCAAAAATATACAAGGAATAATAAAAATAAAAAGTTTCATTTCTTTTGCCTAGAAACGTTAGTCGTTAATATACCCTTGAAAGCATTATGCGACAAAAAGCATTGTTGCACTTCATAAATTATATTCCCTCCGTCCCATAAATAATATCCCTCTTTCTTTTTCGGAGCGTTCCACAAATAATGTCTCATTTCCGAAAATAATAAATTATAATAACACATATTTTGTTCACTTTATTTAAAGGGCTCCACCATCTCTATTCATATCCAACAATTCTTCTAAATTTTGGTATGTTTTTACAAAATCAATTACATCTAATAGTGATTTGGGCCTAACATATCAGCCCGATCGTTTTTCGAGACATTTTGGAAGGGCGAATCTCACATCATAAATAGATTCGGCCCGATAAGAAATAAATGTGAATTTTTGAGCCCGTCGGGCCATTATTTTCCGACCGTTGGGATGAGAGATTTTTGCGGGCATGTAATTAAATAGTAAGCCCGTTTATTTTTCGGCTTGGTCGAAATTAACACTGTAGTAATAATAATAATAATAATAATACAAGGTTAAAATACTTTTTTGATTGAGTTTATTATTATATATATATATATATATATTACTAAATTGTATCTATGTGCAAGCATTATCTAAAGTTTTGATAAACATAATTTTATAAACTAAATACTACTATATCTACAAAATATTATTCCATCCGTCCCATTATTTATGTCCCATAAGAACTTGACACAGAGATTAAGACGATTGTGGAAAGATATAAAGTAGTAGTGGAAAGGTATAAAGTGGTGGGATTGATAATTGTAGACCACTTATTTGTGTTGACTTTTGGAATGAGGCATAAATAGTGAGACAAACAATTTTAGCAAATGAGACATAAATAATGGGACGGATGGAGTATATTATATCTTTAATATCCAACCCTTGTAAAGTTTTATATACTTTTTACTGAATAAATTATGTAGAAAGACTCCTTAAAACAATAAATTAGAAGGAATATGCACATTAAATAATTTAAATTGAATATGTTCTGGAATATCGATTATGCATTTTTTTATGTATATAGGCAAAAGTGTAAAAATTACATGATTTATACAAAATATAAGGAATATACATATTTCCTGCTTCATGTATAATTTTGAGTTCCTATCAATTCCGTATCCTATTTTTTTATTTTTTATTGTTGGAAATTATTATTAAAATATATTGGTAATTACATAAATTACCTTCAAAATTGATCCGAGTTGAACAACGCGGCTCGTGCGCGGCGGTCTAAAAAGACAGAATAAAAATAAAAGAAAAAAGGAAGGAAATAATATCAGCCAGCCAGCGGTTCCCTTCTCTCTCTCGCTGATCTATCTATTGCTCTTTATCGTCTACACGTATACGCTTAAAATTGGGGAGAATCTTCTCTCGATTTATAGAGAGATTAAGAGAGAGATTGATTCGATCTGAGTGTAGAAGATGGGAGAGCGGGAAGGCGGATGTTGTCCGCCGATGGATCTGATGCGATCGGAAGCGATGCAGCTCGTGCAACTCATCATCCCCATCGAGTCCGCTCATCTCGCTGTGTCGTATCTCGGCGATCTCGGTCTCGTGCAATTCAAAGACGTAAGAGATTCGTACTTTACTGTGTTGTCCTAGTTGATCTAATTGCGATTTTGTGCGGCAATGTGGTGTATCTAGGGTTGTGGTTTTGCGATTTTGGCACTATGAATCTAGTGGTTGAAGATGATTTCAGTGCTTACCATTGAAGTAATTTTTTTACTTTGAATTTTGAAAGTTAATATCGAATCAGCTGTTTATGAATTCTGTATAATGTTCCTCCCCTTGTTCTATAGCTGAAGTAATTATATTTCAATTCTCAATATTTTTAAGGCTTAGTGCTTAACCGAGCTGTATGTTCACTTCTTCTGGAGTATGATTATGATATCAGATAAGTTCAGTGTTAAATGTGGTGATATTTTTAAATTTGCTGCTCATTGTTTTTTCTAGAAAAAATAAAAATAAATAAATCATCTTTAGTTGGGATACTCAATTTCTGTCATGTGTGGGAGAACGAAATCCTCTGGTCAAGACATATAAGCCACTACCGGAGACAAAGTTTCAACCTGCTCTTCTAGTAAACCAGTACTTGAAATAATGTAGGAATAATGTGGGGATAATTATTCATTTCCTGCCAGTTGCTTAAAGCGTTTGATTTTTTGTATTTTTAACATTCCTCACTCTTATTGTATTTCAAATCTTGATAACAAATTTACTTGTTTTCTTGTCTCAGCTAAATGCAGAGAAAAGCGCATTCCAGCGAACATACGTCGTTCAGGTAAATATTTACAGTTTCACGGTTTAAAGTGTCAACGCCATTCTCTTTTGCTCAGTCAAGCGGGCAAGTACTTACAAGCAACAAAAAATTGGCTTTTTATAGCTTTGTATCTATCCTTTTGCTGACTAGGATATTATCAATATCAATTGCTTTAGGATTAATTGTTTTGGCTCATTAGATCAAGTCTAGGCAATTAATGATAACAATTATCTACGGGTAACCCATATTTTTACCAACTCTAACCAAGCCCGATAGAAATTAAAAAAAAGGAATATTATGACACATAATAAGAATAGTATCCCGGCTTGTCTTCTTCTGTTTGTAGAGTTGTATATTTTTGTTCATTCGGTTGAAACTCAAACTGTTATTAATGTGCGTTAGATTTTGCTTTCTGCCTGATTAAATAAGTTTACTAGATCGGGATGTTGAAATGTTATTGATTGGTTATGTATCCCCTGAAGATCAAAAGATGCGGAGAAATGGCACGCAAGTTGAGATTTTTCCGAGACCAAATGTCGAAGGCTGGGGTGGTGCCTGCAGTGACATCTCAAGCTGAAGCCATTACTAATATAGATGACCTTGAGGTATCCTTATGCTTTTCGATAATGCTTCTGTTGCTCTGTTATTTGTTGAGTTTAACCAGAGTCTCGTCTCATTTCAGCTTAAACTTGGAGATCTTGAGGCGGAGCTAACTGAAATAAATGCAAATGATGAAAAGTTACAGCGCTCCTACAATGAGCTGGCGGAATACAAACTTGTCCTGCAAAAAGTATTGTCTTTTTTGTTTTTTTCCGTGTTCTGTCATACTTCCTTTACCAGAATCAGCACAAGAGTTTTATCTATCTATCTATCTAGTCAAACATTAATATCTTTTTGCAATGAAGTAATCTTGATTCCTCCTGAACCAAGGAAGTCTTTAGCTGTGAGATTATTTCACACTTTACCCTATATCTTCTGTAATTTCTCTTAAAAGAAAACCTTTCAACTTTACCTGTTGCTCTTTGACACCTAGATACTGACACCAACTGCTGTTGCATTTCCTTAGGCTGGTGAATTCTTTCACTCTGCCCTCAGCAGTGCAAGGGAATACACATCAAACCAGGGGGGGGAGGAGTCCTTAGAAACTCCGTTGTTATCTCAACAGGTACGAGTTCTTATAGTTGCATTTTCCCATTTGGAGAAGGTATTTCCTCTGTTATAGTGATTGATGATGTTCTGTTTCACAGGAAACAACAAACGATTCGTCCAAACAAGTTAAGCTGGGATTTGTCACTGGACTTGTTCCTAGGGAAAAGTCTATGGCATTTGAGAGAATTTTGTTCCGCGTTACTCGGGGTAATGTGTTTCTGAAGCAGGCTTCCGTGGATGAGCCAGTCATTGACCCTGCATCAGGGGATAAGGTCTCTATCTTTGACATGTTCTCTAATTTATGCATTTTAACAGCATGGGAATTATTTTATATATGACATCGTATACCAATGATGAGAGTTAATATTGATGCATTGTTTCAGTAACTTTTACCAATCAGTGGATGACCAATTCGTTTTCACCTACTAGTGTTGACTTTTTATTGATTTTACGGATCAGCACTTGCAGAGTTGCAGTGCATATCTTTTGGTCTGATTCCAAATCTCACAATGAGTGTAACTGTGAAGCTCACATCATTGATTTTGAGGAATCAGTTATGGACTGTATGTTAGAAGTTATTGTTTTTTCACTTTAGGCTTTCTAGTAGCATGTGTTTTTGTTAGTGCTTGCGTCGATCAGAATGTCTTATCACTTACATACAAAAGTGATACTGTTTTACAATTTCATTACTAATAAAGATTTAAACATGATGCATTTATTTTATCCTAATGTGCTTGCTGCTGATACTTCATACCCATGCATGCATGTTGAGACTTTCTATTAACAAGTTGTACGGGATAGAAGGATGGTTCTCAGTGATTACATTTTTTGTTTCTTTTGATGTAGGTTGAAAAGAATGTATTTGCAGTTTTCTTTTCTGGAGAAAGGGCAAAACATAAAGTCCTGAAGATATGTGAAGCTTTTGGAGCAAATCGATACTCTTTTACTGAGGACATTAGCAAGCAATCTCAAATGATCAATGAGGTACGTATTTTTCTAATATTATTTGGGAGTATCTTCCTGCATCTTTCACTGCATTATTTCTCATATTATTTTGATTGTTTAATTCTTAACTGCATCATTTTTTATTTAGTTTTTGGATGCCAATATAGTATGCTATCTATGCTAGTAATTAATTTTATACGATTTATTTATTAGGAGAAAGGAACTAACAAATATTTTGTTTTGGAAGTTATATTGCCCTAGTTTTTTTTTTCTGAGAACCTTTTTATCAAATCACAACCTTTTCCTGCTGTTGCTTCAGGTCTCTGGTAGACTATCTGAGCTGAAGACTACAATAGATGCAGGACTTGTTCATCAGGGAAACCTACTACAAACTATTGGAGCACAATTCGAGCAGTGGAACCTCTTGGTGAGGCACTCATTATTTCGCTGAACTATTCACTACCACAAACTATTGACTGATGAGCGATGACTTTTCTTTTGGAGAAGTGACAGTTATTTGAATGCTTACAGATGTTCCTTTTTTTCAACGAGTTGATATATATTGTTTTATGTTAATAAAGGTGAGGAAGGAGAAAGCCATTTATCACACTCTAAACATGTTTAGCATTGACGTCAGCAAGAAATGCCTGGTAGCAGAAGGATGGAGTCCTATTTTTGCAACAAAACAGGTCTGTAACCATTTGTTTTGAACTTTTGATATCTCCCCTTTTGTGTTGCTATCGCACTGCAGTCTCCTCCAAGTGGTATTGAATCATTGTTTAACAAAGCTCCTGAATTTTCAAATCTCAATGTTTAGAAAAATTTCACAATAAAGGGGAATTCTGCTTTGTGCAGATCCAAGATGCATTGAATCTGGCAACACATGACTCCAATTCTCAAGTTGAGGCTATTTTCCAAATCTTGCACACACGTGAGATGCCTCCAACCTATTTCCGTACAAACAAATTCACTACAGCCTTCCAAGAGATCGTTGATGCTTATGGGTGAGCTTTTCACTAATGATGCTGCATCCAAATTCGTGGACTCACTTCTTAAAATTGAGTTGCTGCTGCAAATAAGATGTGCTAGTTAACAAGAATACCTGTTTTTAGAAAGTCTACAGTAGCCAACTGTTCTACAGAATCAATATCACCAATTTGTGTTTTATTCCACAACCTGAAATTTATTTTTGACTTGCAGCTATATAAGTAGTTCTTTTCCTTCATTTATACAGTACAATGCAGTTAATTTCCTGACATTTCCTTGTCTCGTGACAGAGTGGCCAAGTATCAGGAAGCCAACCCCGCTTTATTCACTATTGTCACCTTCCCATTTCTTTTCGCGGTCATGTTTGGGGACTGGGGGCATGGTATATGCCTTCTACTTGCTACATTATATCTTATAATTAGAGAGAAGAAGTTCTCCAGTCAGGTAATTTCACAGTTTTCTTTCGAGTTAGCTATTTGAACCGTAACAGTTTATTTATCGTTTATTAGTTTCTGTAGCATCATTAAGAAGTATAGCTATGATGGTCCTCCTGTAGTTGCAATTGTCCGGTTGAATGCACCATTTTACTTTTATTTTCACACATTAGTAGAGATACATCTTGTCAGCATGATATATTATAGTACTTGATGATTGCCTTTATATTGAACTTTTTAATCTGCCACATCATCATTCCAGATGAACTATAGAGTTATTTTGCTTGCCAGTATGGTTTTTGGAACCTTTTGAACAAATTAAACAATATAGCCTCAGCTACTCTTCAACTAACAGGGTCGAATTGTTATCTTAATTCCTAAAGGACTGAGTTTTAAATCTTTATGTAATTGATTAAGAATGTTCCCAAATATCTATATAAGCTTTGGAGAATTCCTTTTTTTTTTATTGATTAAATTGGACCTTGCAATGCAGAAACTCGGAGATATCATGGAAATGGCATTTGGTGGACGTTACATAATCCTGATGATGTCTCTATTCTCAATTTACACTGGGTTCATCTATAATGAGTTTTTCTCCGTGCCTTACGAATTGTTTGCTCCGTCGGCATATGTGTGTCGTGATGCAACTTGCAGGTATATGATTGGTCTATCCTTTTATTATATGTTTCATGCTCCGTGTTGTATACTTAGCTTTTCAATCACAGTGAGGCTGCCACTATCGGCTTGATCAAGGGACGAGACACTTATCCTTTTGGCGTGGATCCTGCATGGCATGGTTCACGTAGTGAGCTGCCGTTCCTGAATTCACTAAAAATGAAAATGTCAATCCTACTTGGAGTTTCTCAAATGAACCTCGGAATAATAATGAGCTTTTGTAATGCCCTGTACTTCAAGAATAGCATAAATACATGGTGAGTGTTTTTGAATTTTTTTTGAATTTTTTTTTTCTGGTATTATTTGCATCAAGAATACTATTTGTTATTGTTATTTCAAACTACGAATAGTGTAGTAAATGTATCATTTTCTTATTACTACGTCCTCCATGCTGTTACAGGTTCCAATTTATTCCCCAGATGATATTCTTGAATGGTCTGTTTGGCTATCTTTCTCTCCTTATTATCATAAAGTGGTGCACTGGATCGCAGGCTGATTTGTACCATCTGATGATCTACATGTTTCTGAGTCCTTTGGATGACCTCGGTGAAAACCAACTTTTCCCTGGCCAGAGGACAGTGCAGGTCGAGCTATTAAATTGAAATATATATTCGTTTCATATTACATTAGATGTGTCATAAACTTCTGTATTTTCCGGTTTTCTGACTCATTAAAGTCCATTTCATCCATGTACAGCTTGTGCTATTATCTTTGGCTCTTGTGTCCGTCCCGTGGATGCTGCTTCCGAAGCCTTTCCTGTTGAAGATGCAACATGATGTATGTAATTTCAAACTCTATTTTATTTGCATGTTAACTGTGGTTCGTTTCTTTTTTTTATCGTGTTGTTTTACCTTCTTTTTCTGCGTTCTTCTTTTCAGAGGCACCAGGGAGAGTCCTATGTACCCCTTGCAGAGGCCGAGGAGTCTTTGCAATCTGACGCAAACCATGAGAATGCTCATGGTCATGAGGAGTTCGAATTCAGCGAGATTTTTGTACATCAGCTCATTCACACAATAGAGTTTGTGCTTGGGGCTGTTTCAAATACAGCTTCTTATCTTCGTCTATGGGCACTCAGGTAAAATCGCCATAAAGCATGTTATTGTACCGAATATTCTCATTATAACTCGAGTTTTTTCTCGTTTGTGATTTCAGTCTTGCGCACTCTGAGTTATCCACTGTGTTCTACGAGAAAGTTCTCCTTCTTGCATGGGGGTGAATTGTCTTTCATTCAACTGTTTATTACATCCGATTAGATAAAATTATTATGAAGGAACTAACCTAGGTCCGACCTATCTGCTGCACTGCACACAGGTATAACAACATAATCATCCGTTTCGTTGGCATTATCATCTTCATTTTCGCCACCGTTGGCGTGCTGTTGGTGATGGAAACTCTCAGCGCCTTCTTGCACGCGCTGAGGCTTCACTGGGTGGAGTACCAAAACAAGTTCTACGAAGGTGACGGTTACAAGTTCCACCCGTTCTCATTCGCTCTGCTCGATAATGAAGAGGAATGAGACAATGCGTATATATAGATACCAATAAGTATTTGGTGGGTTGAATTTGCTTGATGTTTCTTGATTCTTTCACCTGGATGTCCTGATGCGTAGAACAGGCAGTAATATTTTCAGATGTCTGAGTGTAGTGTCTCTCTGCCACTTTCCTTGAGAGGAATAAGCAGGCATGTTTTGAGGCCTGCATTTGCTCAGTTTGTCACGAAAAACTAATGGTGTAATTTATTTCTATTATTGTATTTAATTACTTGACCTTCTTTATGTCTTTTTCAATAAGAGCTTAGATGCATATTATGTACTGCACTTGTCAAGAGTCTAGGCATGGAAACTCGATATGTTACCTTCGTTCCCATATGGGTTCCATAAATTGCAATATGGAATTAGATCTCATTCCTTATTTATACGATATACCATCCTTGCCCCCGAAGTCGGTCGATCTCTTTCCATAAGCGCATACGTATGAATATGATTCCTCCTTTTAACCTTTTGATCTCTTTCTCTCTCGCCTACTCTCTCTTTCTCCTTTCTCCCTTGCACGTCAATATGGAACAAATTAATGTCCCTAACAAAATTGCGTTGGAATTGTGTTTGGTCGTTTAGGAAGGGTTTTGGTTGATTTGTGAGATTGTTTATGGGATATATGATTGTTTATAGGATATATTAATATTTTCAATTAGATAAGATGAAAAGTAGTAGAATTAGGCGGTTACATATGTTTTATCAATTATAAAACATGTTAATTATACCTTAAGTGCAATTGATATGACTAGAGTATTCTACATGTCAATTATACCCGTACAATTGATATAAATAATCCGTGTCGAAATTCTACATGACTGATGGAGTAGTACATAAATACATTGCTTATATGTACATGGATGAAGTTGGAATCTTTTCAATTGTAGAGGTGAACAAGAAGACAACACTTGATTCAACAGAGCTCACATCAAAATTCCTTACAAAAAAATAAGGTCAATATGCACTTCACACTTATTATGCTAAATCTGGACCAAAATTAGGAAATGAATCAATAACAATGGCTGCCCCAGAACTATCAAAATTACACTGCGCAACAAACAATTAGGTGCATTGAGCCTATTCTTGTTCTAGGCAGGAAATTGAAGTATTAATGTAGAAAAGAACTAAGTAATTCAACTTGTTGCCACCCTTCTTTTAACAGTTCTCTTCCTTCTAGCCTTGGGAGCAGCAGGTGCATCATCAGAGTTAGTAGTTTGTCCTTGTTTGATCCCAAGAAGCCCAAGCCCAGAGACAATAGCATTCTTAGATATGAACCATCTGGAGGAAGATTGGTTCACACCTTCTGAAGGTCTGTTGTATGCCTTCAGGAGATCCTCTGAGTGTACCAACGGATCGGCTTCGATGCCAAGCCAAGCCAGCCCAGATGTCTCTCCCACTTGAACATTCAGCACCCTGAATGGATTTACATCAGCTTCAACAGAGAAAGGTCCAAAATGCAAGAGAAATATTCATGCCTAACTGTTTCGTGGTAGAGTTAGAACCCCCGCATTAGAAATTCAAACATGGAAGATAGAAAAGGACATATTTATTTTCTGTCTATAGTAATAAATTTGTGATCTCAATTCCTAACATGGAAACCCAGCAGGCTTTTAGAGAGAGGAGTACAAACTATGCATTCAAATGATCAAGCTCATAAAGCAATATCGAATTGTAATAGATGAAGAACAAGAAAAACACAAACCTCAAAGCTGTGCTGAAGAACAGAGCTACTCCAATAACATCAAAGTAACTGGCTGTGGCTCTGTCGAAGCCACATAAGAGTTGATATCGCATATTCGCATACAGACCTAGGAAGGCTCCATAACCAAGTGCATTGGTGCTCACAGATGGAACACTCACTGATAACCTAATAAAATCAATTGCAAACAAAATAAGCATATTAACTAGGATAGTATCATTGTAACTGTGTTTTTCAATAGAATATTGTTAACTACCTTCCCTCCTTTTTACTGGCAGCGAGATTTGATAGAGCACCCTGGGCAGCTCCAGCAATAGATCCGACCATACTTAACTCTGCAGCTCTGTAAAGGAATGATAGAAGTCTCTTTTGGAAGTCAAATTCTCTATATTTATAGCTAGTTTCAAAAATATTGTTTGGGAGCTTTTGCAGAGTGTTTTGTAAATCAGTTTGGAAGGTGCTTCCATATGAACGACTGGGGGCAAGGGACCATACGACAATTGCATTGCAAGCGGTCACAGTAAGCACATTGATGAGGGCAAGATCCCATTCCTGCTTTATCCTGGAATTGAAATTTCAAGTTTTCATTTGAGTCTAGATGCAAGTACCAATATAGTCTGTTTCCTTCTTTGTCATTCTACTATAAATGTACCTCTCTTTTCGATTCTGGATCTCCCACATCGCGGAACAACCAATTGTAGATGCTTGCTCAAACAGGAGCCTGAACAAGAATGCTGGATCTGCAATCATCCTGTGAGGGCAAGTTCAGATAAAATATCAAAACAATAGTTTTGAGAGCTAGTCTGTGCTCCCTGGCAAGTTACTCATGAACGGTTATATAATAAAAACAATCATGAAAACAAACTGTTTGCTCGGTAGAATTACAATATTGCAAATAATGTCCAATCAAAGGTAGCTGAAATCTCCATATTGATACATAAAGATGTCTAACAGCAAACACACCAGAGTACCTGTAAATTTCTGGTAAGTCACAGTTTCCCTTTCCACCAATAGCTCACAGTTAATCAAGTAAGAAATGTAATATCATATACCGTAGATCAAACATGGGTATAATCAAACAATACAGAGGACCCTCATGTAGTTAATTATACAAACTGTATACACAACTAAAACTATGTTTAGCAGACACTCAACAAATTTCATTTTCTAAAAGCAACAAATTTCATTTTTTTAAAAGCAACAGGAGAGGATTATAAGTTAAAAAACACAAGCATACTCTTGGCAACTGGCATAATACTACTTCATAAGATAATTAACAAAGTTATACATGAAGTTTCTTTATTTACTAACACCAACACATTCCAAACACATACTTTTTTATTTACTTTATTGTAATAAGGCAGCTGTTAATGATAGGATCTAGAAGTTAATGCCACATATCTATATAGTTTTAATACTTAGCAATCGAAAAAATTGTCATGTAAACAAAGATAAAGAAATATCTCCAGTCACCAGAACCCTTCAAACAGAAGTAAGACTATGTATAACGCAAAGCTGTTACCAAGAGAAAGAGGGTTATGTTCCTAGGTAAAGCAATAATAAAAAGCCTAAAATGGCTCAGCACCTTCAAATACCTGTGCTACTAGACCTCATAATTCACACTGTTCTAATTGGCATTGCACCTTTTTTTTTTTTTTTTACCAAGAGCTATCAGCATTAATCTTGAAAATATGCAAAATTGCAAGGACATTTCTGTAGGGAGTTTATAAATGAGGGAGAAAAGACAGAAACAATGAGTATAAGAAAGCTGGGGTTTGCTCTGAAATTCCAGTATCTCAGGGAGAGAAAAAACTTCAGGATTATGACTAAATAGTACCCACTCTTTAGTTCAAAGTACAAACGAAAAATTGATCACGGTGCTCTTCAAGAGCATAACAAAGCTTTCAAGATATTTGGGTCTTTAAAGGAACTGGTAACTAGGAGCTCATGAACCAACCTGCCAAAAAATGCTCTCGACAGTCCCTGGGGAAGTGAGCGAGCTATGAATCTCGCTGTAGTTGGCCTGGCATTAATTGCCAGAAACCTTACCAATTGAGCAGAACTGACCATACCCTGTAGATAAACGTAAACTTAGAAATAGTCCATGAAAAAGAGTGGGTGGAAGGGACATATTATTACCATTTCATAGGCCTGACGAAATCCAGCGGGCAAATCCATAATTGTCTTTTGCCACTCACATAATACAGCTTCAAGAAATTTCTTATCAAACAACTGCAGAAAACATCTCATGTTAGCCTAAACAATACATACATTATTATAAGATAAAAACTGAAGCAGCTTTTGTGTGTATGTACAAAGTTTCTGCTGTTACCTCTTCAAGAATGATCCTTCTCCTAAACGGTCCACCCTCATCTCCATCATCACCCTCATCAAAATCGTCAAAGTAATCATCATCATCACCACCGTCATCACCACCATCCCCGCCACCATGACTTAGACCCTTCCCCTGATTGCCACCTCCACCCCCAGTGTCAATCTGCCATTTAACAGAGGTAGCATATTACCTAGATTACATGTGAATCCATAAAGGTAATTTAAGAGAATATGAAGCAAAAAAAGAGAAGGCATACAAACTGTTCAGCAATGTGAAAGTTCCTTATCAATACTACTAAAGACTAGAAACCACATTTTTTCAGAAGTACGTGGATCAAAACCATGAGGCTGAAGATAGACCCGAGATTGCGGTACCAAATGAGCTTTCCACGGACCAGAAATCACTAATTTTTATGCAATGGAGGATGGAATTCAGTCAGAAGGACAAGAATATAATCATAGCTTCACCAGGAGAACCAAAAACCTATTTCTCAAATGTATAATAAAACTTAGCAGGTATATTGAGAATCTGAAGAATTAATTTGATGCTTGAAGAAAAGGGTGGACCAACAGCATTCCCAACATAATTAACCATAGATTATCTCCATATCCAGTATATGCCCTCAGATACGGACTCAATAATTCACAGTTATACGTATCCACAAAATTAGGAAAAACCTAATCCAACTTCAGTCTCTCAAGAATTTCATAGTAGAAAATGAACCGCTGCCTAACTTGAGAAACTCAAAATTACCTGAGGACTACTTTTAGTTTCCTTCTTCGTCGTATCCAACTTCGATTTCTCCAAAGTGACAGCTCCAAATGCACCGTACTGCCCCCCTTTCATAGTGGTGCCAAAATCCGAGGACCTGGAAGGAGGCAACGACGGAGCATCCGGCGAAGACTGAAAGCATCTCTCAAGGTGAGCACTAGTTTCGTCGTCAACCACCGACGAAGATGAAGCCCTGACTGTAAAACGATACCTCCGCGGCCTTCCGGCCAACGGCGGCGATACTGTACAGAAGGAAACTTTTGTAATTGGTAGTAACGGCTTGGACGATAATGATTTGGTCGTCGGCGCGAGGGGCATAATCTGCGCCGTTTGAAACACAGAGTGAGACATTTTTCTCCTTCCCTTTGCTACTGATCCGATTGGATGTGCAGGGGTTCAATTTGAAGATTAGGGTTTTGTTTATCCTCGAGGTTTTTTTTTCCTTTTTGTTGGTAATTTCTCCCCTCAGTTTGAGAGAGAGAAAGAGAGAGATTAGGGGTGGGTATGAAGTTAAGGTTTTGATTGAGAACGTGCCAACTACTCGACAAACTCAGTGAGTGCAACTCACTACTCGACTCGGCCCGTACTCGACAAACTCAACTACTCAACTCGCGATCCATTTATACGACCTGTCACTCCGCCCTGTTAGTATTTAATTTTAGAGTAAGGGATGTTTGGATAGCTTATGTAAAACAGTTTATAGCTGAAAGCTGTCTCGGTAAATGAATTTGGTGTTTGGAAAATCTAGCTTATGGAGCTGCTGAAAGCTATTTGGGTTCAAAATAGATAATTTTCGTAAGCTGATATTGGGCAGCTGAAGCTGATAGCTTATAACTTTTATAATTTTAATTTTTTAATTAATACATTATATTATAATTTTATAACTATTTTTTTTAATTAATGATCGATATTGCTTATTTATATGTATAATTTTTATTTGTCATTTAACAAAGAATAAGTAAATATTTGTTTTATTAATATAATTTATAATCTTTTTTATTCTTGATTTTAATTAATAATATTAATTATACTTAATTTTTTTCTAATTTTTATTTTAATATTTTTTTATTAAAATACTATTTTATATGAGTGGAAATAAATTTTATTTGTGTAAAAATTCTAAATTTGTTTAATAAGTGAGAAATAAATAACATTTTCATTTTACTATAGGATACCACTTTATTAATATTTTCAAATATTAATTTTTGACTTTCAGCACTTTTTGCAAACACTTACAAATTATCAAAATCAGCAGCTTTCAGCCACTTTCAGCAGCTTTCAACAACTTTCAGCACTTATCGATAAGTTTCAGTTATCCCAATGCCAAGTTAGTCCTTCACCTATTCCTCAGCATTCAAAATGATCATTCACCTTCAATTCCGTAAACCTAAACATTTTAATTTCATCCGTCATATTCGTCCTTCCATTCATCTCGTCTTCTCTCTTTACTGACATGGTTCCTTGGAGCATTAACTTTGCTACAACATTGAAGTACATCTTTATTTAATTAACTTCTTCACTCAAGTAAAAAATTATGATTGATTTACAGTTTAAAATTTGATGAAAAGTGGCGAAGATAATGACGAATATGCCTAACAAAATTAGGGTGTATATGTTTATATGAGTCAATTGAAAGGTGGGGATCAATTTGAATGTTATGAGAAAGGTGGAGGGATGAATATGACTACGAAATTGAGATATTTAAGCTTATATAACTAAATAAAAAAGTGAAAGACCAATGTGAATCTTATGGAAACAATTGAATGTTTACTCTAAATTTTACCAACTTTAATTTGGAAAGCGTAATCGAGGATTCTATTTTTCTTAAATTTATTAATCAAAAGGAAAATAAAATTTAGAAAATATTACTTTCAACAATTTAGAAGAATTTTTTTCCATATAAAATTTATTAGAAGATATATAGAAAATGAACAATCTTCTTGCCTTTTTATTTTTATTTTTTTCTTTCAACAAGTTTGCATTTTCTGCTATTTTATTTACTTAACCTTTTCACTTGCTTGTTGTTTCGATCTTATAGCTTTCAATATTGCTTAGCCTTAATTAGGATTGTTAATTCAATTAAATCAAACCAAATCAATTGAACCAAAATTTTAACTAATAAAAAATTCGATTTTCTATTTTATGAAGTCAAATATTGAATAAAAAAACTAATTTGGTTCATTACGATTTCGATTTTAATCAAAATTCAAAAATAAGAAAAGAATTAACAAAGTATATATACACATGTTTCTCTATTCCTAAATTTTTATATATTTTTGTAATTCTACCATTTTTTTAATCTAAAAGACATGAAGATAAATAATGTTTTTTTAGTTTGAAGATATCAAAATGATGTGATTAGAGAATATATATATAAATTGTGTTCAATATATAAAAGATATTAAAATATTTTCCATTTGGGAATTAGATGGTTCAACCGAAAACTGAAAACTTTTAGTTTGGTTCGATTAAAAAAAATCGAGTCAGAACTTTTAACATGTAATTGTCCTGGTATCATAACTATCTCGTTTTTATGCTTTTTTTTAAAATTATCCTATAATTTATGAAACTGAATTGTTACACAACCAAAATATGCTCTCCCCAAAAATATATACAACTCTTTCTATCCCGCCCGACTTGTCTTGTATTCTTTTTCGGATAGTCCCACCCGACTTATCTTGTTCCTAAAAAGAAAAATAATTACTACACAAAATCACACCTTCTACATGCCATCACTTACTCCTCTACAAGAGTACTTTTTTTACTATCAAAAAATTCATCTCCGCGTGCACAAAAACACATCAACTTTCACCAAGAGAGAGAAAACAAGGTACAAGCTCTACTGCAAGATGTACAGGTTTTGGGATATAATAGAATCATTGAACAATTGGATTGGTGGAACTGTTGCTTCTCCTTGACCTCTTGCGCTTCCTGCTCTTGCTTTTCTCACCATCTCCTTCCTTTCTCCTCTGATCAATGACATCAGAGAATCACAAAGAAATAAGATTCAGAAAAATATACCAACATAACTTCAAGCAAGAAAATGCAGCTATAAAACGGATCTGGACAATACTAGTTCAAAAGAAGACGACCGAGGATTGATTCGATCAAATCTACATGAGATAATTCGATATACATGTTCTAAGAAAGTTATGCAAGGCAGAGACATTGATCGGCTGAATCACAAGTTCCTCATCATGCAAGGGGGGTTCAAATTTGATATACATGATCAATTTCAGGTTAAGGCGCTTTTCAGTTAATTATATGAGGAAAAGAGAAATAAATAAAAGAATTTCGGAAGGACCTTTTCTGATGCAGTGTCGGCATTCCCTTGTTTCTTTTTCTTTTTGACTGAGAGAGGGTTTGGGCCCTGGAAAAGACAACGATAGCACATAAACAAAGTATTCATCAGAAAAGACTTATAAAACAGCACGGTTGTCATTTGAGGGAGGGGGGATTCTAACCTTAGCTCTCTTTCGCTTGAATTGAGCTTTATCCGTTTTATCTATTCGATTCCTGTTAACATTTGTCCTGGGAGCCGGTATATCTAAGATATGATATTCGTCTGTTTCAGAAGAATCTCTTGCTTCATCATTAGCTCCTCTTTTCCTCTGTAACTTTAGCATCTTGTACTCCATTTCGGTCATACGTGACCTCTCCTCTTCAGAAGCCTTTGCGAACTCTTGCTGAGCAGCTGATGGCTGCTCAAGAAATAGAGCGTTTCTGAGAGCATATATCACAGGCACACCTGGAATCTGCCAGCCAAAGTTAGTAAGTAAACAACAGCAGCTCAACACAATCTTAAAACCTAAAATACTACCTTCGTCCCATTTCACTTATCCTCTTTTTCGGCACGGTTAGTAAGAATAATTGTTTGTTGTGTGTAAAGGTGATGTAAAGTAGTAAGGCCCACTAAATTATATGAGAGTAATATCTGAAGTTGCAGACAAGCCAAATGGGACAACCCAAAAGAACAAGAAGTCAAAGTCAAACCGGATGGAGGGAGTAGCATTTAAGGAAAGGGTGTGCTTTGAGATTTGAGACTATTCATGCCATGAAATTTTGTTTTAAGTAATGCAAAGTTTCAAATAGGAACCTCTTGAAACTTCTTCCTTAGCTCCGCATCCTGTGTTGAAACAAAGAAATGCTCGGTGTTTTTTTCTCCGATAACTTCTGTTATGCATGCTACAGCACTCTTTCGCTTTTCATGATCGCACCTATATGACAGTCCAAACACAAGTTAAAACAGTTTCAAGCAAGACATATTATTACACAATCCATTTGACAATCAAAAGCTCTTCAAGAGCAACCTAAAAGATCTAATTGCGGAGTAAGTAACAGAAGAAGGCAATATATATGACGAGATATAGGAGAACTAGACACCGGATAAACTTTAATATTCGTTAGAAATTTTGTTAGAGATGTGATTTATCGGCGTCGGAGGAAGCTTGTTGGTGTCGGGAGTGAGCAGGGTTCGTCGTGATGCATGGTGCTGGAGTCGCGATGCGTGCATGGTGGGGGAGTCGTGAAGCAGAGTAGAGAGTGCTTGAGTTTGTTTATATTTATGGGTTACGCAGTAATTAGGCCCATGTAATGGGCTGGCCACGTGTAGGGCCTATTTGCATATTTGCGTTTTTTTTTTTGGTTATTTAATAGAGTCGGTCGTGAGTAGGGTGGGGCGTCTAGGGTTTGATCTTAGATTTGGATTTTCGGCGTTCGCGCTTGGCCGGGAGATCTTTCTCCCGTGGGATTTGGTTTCTATCTTGTTCTCTATACATTTAATCGCAAGTTGTTTCTTTAGTTCACAATATCTCCTTAACTCTAACAAATTTGCTTAACTAAAACCAACTTAAATGGCTAACCATAATATGCAGGACATAGTCATGAAATGGAAATACCGAAATAGTAACAATGTAACATCCTCAAGAACAAACCATCCAACCATTAATCAACCTATAATGCCCAAATCCTTCAATAAAAGTTGCAATCTTGCAACTATCGACTGATTAAGCTGTAAAGTAAAATTTGCAGTCAAATTGAATCAGAAAACTCAAAAACTAACCTTGCAGTCATTAGGATACTCGCAGCATTAACCGAGTAGGAGTAAGAACTACCTAGGCTTTTCAGCTCCGCAACAACACATCTGCACCAAAGCGGTAAAAATCCTTTTCAACCTACGTTTGCAGATAAATGAGATAAGGCGAAAAACCCTAAATAGAATAGAAACCTGGTAGTGAAAATTTTGACCGGGGCTCCGAGGATATTCATCAATGCAGTATCAGCAGGAGCGATTCCGTTTGCTAGTAGATGGTGCACGAAGGTCCCGTCGCATAGGATCTTGAACGGCTCGCGGAATCCGAAGCAAGCCGTGTAGAACCGCACAGATTTGCGGTGCCGCTTCTGCTTCTTAAACCTCATTCGCGTCTAGTAACTCGACTGTACAGCATTCCAAACGATCAGGCAACACAAACAATGTTAGTTCAGAATGAGGCAATCAAACTTTCTGCGAAGATAGACAACATTGCAAAGATGCATGCCGTCACGCATAAAACAAAATTGTTCACTCCTGACCTCAGCGCCGCCGCCGTCGCCGGGGAGAAGTATAAGGAAAGGGTTCGCGAACGCGACGAGCTTTGGATTTGATACGCTGGCTGATAAATATTGAAGGTTTAACAAACTTTTTTGGTTGATTGATTTGTAAAACCCTAAAGCTGAGAATTGGGGATTTTTCAAACTGGGGTGTAGTACTTTACCGTTGGGCCTTCTGGCGGGCCGGATACTGGTCCTAATATTTAATGGGCTGGCTTCGGGCTTGGACTGGACTTTGGAATAAATTAATCGTGAATTAATGTAATTATTTTAATGAATAATATATTAATTGACTGAATTTAAATATATATAAATTGTGAAACGTCTATATGGATGGAGTAATACTCTCTCTGTACCATTATTTATCATCACTATATTCGAAATTCATATTGCATTATTTATGTCCACTACTTAAAATGAAAATAAATTACACCATTTTTCAACTTTCTTGATCACCACTTTTCAATTTTCTGTACCCATCACTTTTTACTTTAATCTCCCTATTTCATAATGGACAGATAGAGTATATTATAGGGATATTAGTTTGTAAGGCCGTCTGCAACGAACCTTAAACTAAGAGATTCCCCTAAAAGAGTTCCTCCAACGATCCCCTAAAACCTACAAAAATAAGGGAGCCAAGAATCATCCCTTACACATAGGAGATAATCGGTCCCCTATCTTTTTCTCCTTTCAAATTTTTTTTTTCACTTTGTGGCAGAAATCAAAGAAGATCAGAGGAGAAATCACATATAAATCAATTTGGTACCTTGCACAAATTCAGCACACCGGAGACGAATTGAGATCGGCGGCGCTCCAACCCTCCACTAGAGCTCTACCGTCGTGTCTCTAGATCGGCATAGACGAGATGATGAGATCGGCGGAGACCAAATCGGGGAAAATGGAGATCGGCGAAGACGAGATCAACATAGATGAAATCGGCGGAGATCAGATTGGCGGAAATGGAAATGAAGACGAGATCGACGGAAATGAAATTTGGAAACTGACGAGAGAGAAAAGATGAGGATGTGAGAAGTTTTTTTTTATGTTATAAAATTAGGATAATATAATATTGAGGCACATTTATAAAACATGTTTAAATTGTATAATTTTGGAAAATTACAATGTATACATACATATTATATAAAAGGAAAATACATGACATAAATTTAAATTCTACACTAATTATCTAATAATCAGGAAAATCATCTTCGGAGGTTCCAGTGCCCGATAATAAATTTCGGAAATAAATGTCGTTTTGTGGGGGTGGTTGCATTCCCCGCTCGTCTTAAATTTTAGCTTGCTCATAACGAAGCATTTTACTTTTGTAAGAATCATCAATGATTTTCAAATCAATCATTATGATGTTATCATCACTAATTATTTGCTTAAGCTTGATTTTCTTGTATGTTGAAGCCTTGAGTTGTAGTCGTAGTTTCTCATTTTCTATACATGCAGCCGTTGGTCCCAAGAAAAGGCATTTTGCGATGAAACAATAATCGTGTAGAAAGGATGTTGAATGTGCCTTCGGAGTCCTCCAAAGTCATTTTGCAATTGTGGCAAATCCAGCACGTTTTGGGGACGCAAGTTATTTGAGCGATATTATGACTTCCTGCATAATCATGCACAATATGATAATTGAGGATGAACGAGACCTTGATGCTCCGATTGAAGTTGAAAGAGATGTTGCATCCACAAATATTGAATTTGAAGCACCTCAATCCGATCGAATTAGAAGCTTGACGGAGCGGTTTAGTAAAATTAAAGACACAAACGCTTATTTAGACCTCTGGAATACACTAATTGATCACTTGTGGAATGAATATTCATATTCGGGGAATTAGATATTATGTAATCTATCATTTTTATTTGAGTAATTTGAATTGTCTTTTTTCCAATTAATGTAGAATTTATTTTTATTTAAATAATTTGAATTATCTTTTTTCCAATTAATGTAGAGTTTTAATTATGTATTTTTTATAAATAATATTATTATGTTTAATTTAATTATAAAATAATTGCATTTAAAAATGATTTGTAAAATTAAAAAATGAAAATGTTATGGAATATTCATTTTTAAGGGAGGAATAAGGGAAAACTGTTGGAAACGAAACACTGTTTTCGCACAAAAAAAGGGATAGGGCTCCCCTACTATGAGGGAAACCCTTGGAGCTGGCCTAAATATACTAAGTTTGGCCGAAATTTAGTTTTACGCACGACCTTCAAAACGCTATCAAAATTCATGACTTTTCATTTTGTTAAAAATGCACACCAACGAAAAATTCCAAATAAATTGAATCTGACGAGACAGAAGACATGACATTTTACGACTTAGTTGACAGAGATTCGTCTTTGTATTAATAGGAACCTCCGTCCCGTTATTTTCGGCACACTTCATTTTGGCACGGAAATTAAGAAAGTAGATGATTAAGAATGAGATATGTATAGATGATAAAGTAGGACAGAGAAGATAAGTGAGAGTAGATAATGTAAGAGAGATAAGATGGTAAAATAAGAGAGAGAATATAATAAAGTAAGAAAAAGTAAAAGAGATAAGATGGTAAAGTATGAGAGAGATGATAGTTATTTCCAAATTAGGAAGTGTGTCAGAAATAGCGAGATGTCCATTTCGAGAAAGTGTGTCATAAATAGCGGGACGGATGTAGTATTATCCTAATTTGAGAAATGTAATGTCTCATTTGATGACCAACCAATAAAACTGCTTCATGTGTTTCTTTGAACCTAAAATAACTCTTGTCCGTAATGTCAAGGTCAATGGGGACTAATAATGTATATATATATAATTATAAGAATATTTATATAATAAATGTGTTGTGTTTCGTGGTGGAAGACAAATACTATTGTAAGTATCTTTCAATTTACAAATGGGATATATTATTTAGGCCATAAAATCCTCACCCTTTTATGACCATCTTTAAGAAATTTACGTCACCACGTATTGTGTAGTTAGTATTTACATTTTTGTATAAATAATTGATCTTAAGATTGATTTTAATTAATTATATATAATTAAGAAATTTACATCATGTCTCTCATAAAGTGTAGCATCCGACATATCGAAAGATGAATTTAAGAGAGTGGGAGGTCAAGTGATTTAAAATAATAATATATATTTAAGAAATTTACATTCCCTTTCTCATCAAGTTTTAAATTCCGAAATAATACATTTCCACGTCCTATAATCTTTTCTTTGAAAATAATAATTTTTATATTTAAATCTTTATTTAAAATACTAATATCTTTATACCAAACAAATACATTGAAATGTATCAATTTATTTAAAATGTTAGAAAATACCGAACATAAATTTTATTCAAAGCTGCGAATCAAACATCCTCTAGAATGCCTAAGGATCCTCTATCCCAATTTTTGATGTCCCATTCGGTAGCTCACCAATCATGCGGTGCCACGCGTGCATTGGTGGGCCATTTTATCAGTAAATATTATTAGCCTGGTGCACGCGTGGCACCGCGTGATTGGTGGACCACCGAGTGGGACACCAAAAATGGGATAGAAGATTCGAACTCCTCTAGAATAGCCCGACAAATTATATAAAAAACGTAAAATGTTAGATAAATTAATTATGCGTGGAAGTCTATCCTCCTACGATTTAATCAAAGTCGCGCTGCACTAACAGCGACTTTCGTTCTCGAAGAGCAGAAGGCGGGCGTCGAAGTCGATTCCGAAACCCTCCTCGTCACAAAACAGTATCCGTTCTTACCCATTTCTTCCTGCCTCAACTCATCATCGGAGGATGACGACGTCATCAATGGTGACGCCGCTCAACGGGTCGATTGTTTCTCCCTCTGGGAAATTGCCGTATTTTCCGTCATTTCGGCTTAGGTCATCTCCTGAAATACCGTCGTTCTTTTCAGTTTTTGATTTTTTTTTTATCGTATCGAGTGAACTATTTTCCCCCTTTTGAACTAATTTTGTTTTTATGGGGGGTCGTTTTGGCAGAAACTTAAGTTTGAGACCTGTAATTTCAGCTACCTCA
This sequence comes from Lavandula angustifolia, assembly GCA_028984105.1. NCBI lineage: Eukaryota > Viridiplantae > Streptophyta > Magnoliopsida > Lamiales > Lamiaceae > Lavandula > Lavandula angustifolia. The sequence goes on from CM054822.1 coordinate 21,489,220, forward strand.
AGCTCTTACGGCGAGTCTAAATCAGTTGGTATGTGCTTTGAATTCGTAATGAGTTGGGATGTAAATAATACAATATGCAGTGGTTAATTACTTAGTTGCACTAAAATCGGCGTTGTTTATCTTTACTTTTTTCACTTTTCTTTTCTATTTTTTTCGGGGTGCGATTGGATAAGTGGGTGTGGTAATTGGTGAAGTGATGAGGAATGTTGTCGGCTATGGTTTTTATCTCTTGATCTTACCAGGGTTTTCGAGCAGACAAAGCAAATTGCCTTTAAAGCTTGATGGCAATGATATTTATTCTAATCCGAGGTTAGTTTTTCTCTATTTGAGATGATGCATATTCATTTGGTGTGAACCTTTGGTGTGAAGTTGAGAACAACGGCATATATTTTGTTTCGAGTGGAAATTGAGATGTATTTGATGAGTTAGAGTGGTTTAGAAGATGTGTTTGCGGGTTTATGCAAATTTGGACAAAAAGTTCCTTGCTCGAAAACTCATACTTATAGTCATGAGACTCATGCTGGATAATAGAGATGGCTTCAGTATCTGATTATAATACTTTCATGCCACCTCTATATAACAAAGACAATATTAGAACCAAAGATACTTCATCAATTGGGAGTCATTAGCTTAAACGCGTGTTCCTTAACACCTGATGGATATCTGTTTTAAGTCTTTTGCCTTACTGGGTTTACACTTTTCTCAAAATGTTTATGATCAAATATCAATCAATTACATTTGTCCTATCGGTTGATTGTGTATTTCATTTTTCTCTTGGAAATGTTGTTATCCTCATATTAGTTGTTTATCTTAGTTACATGTTCACCAAGATATTTCCTCTATCAGTAGTGCTGTCATAGAAGCCAAAACGGGTAATCCGCCAGTTATGCCAGCGGTGATGACTCCAGGAGGACCTCTCGATCTTTCTACCGTATTATTCAGAAACCGCATAATCTTCATTGGGCAGCCAATTAATTCACAGGTAGCTCAGAGGGTGATATCACAACTAGTGACTTTGGCAACAATTGATGAAGAATCAGACATTTTGGTGTGTGCATTTATCCTTAAGAGTTCCTACAAAATTTACACCAAGTAATTATCTAAAACTAACCGTTAATATATGCATTGATTTATTTCTTTCTCAGATGTATCTGAACTGCCCTGGTGGTAGTACCTACTCTGTCTTGGCAATATATGACTGCATGTCCTGGGTAAGGTAGCAGATTAGGCTGCAACTATTTTTGTATTTGTTATTGGCCTGTGTCACTCTGCAATTTTTATTATTGCTTTGAATTTTGTGGTTATCACATTTTGCATTAATTTTTTTAACTCAGATAAAGCCCAGGGTTGGAACAGTATGTTTTGGAGTAGCTGCAAGCCAAGGTGCTCTTCTCCTTGCTGGGGGGCAAAAGGGAATGCGTTATGCCATGCCAAATGCTCGTATTATGATACATCAGCCCCAAAGTGGGTGCGGGGTATGAACTGACCTTTTCATGGGAATTTGTTTTGGAATAAGATTTTATATCCTTGAGAAGGAAATAACTCCAATTCTGCTATCCAGCTCGCATGCACAGTTTAAACTAGGAATCTTAAGAGGATCCATAATGTTTTTATCCCAAAATATATCTGCATGCATCACATCTTAGGCCACCAAAGATTTCGTTATCGATAACAACGAGAATCGATAAAAGGAAGTTATGATCTTAGTTCCTTTTCACTAGATCTATTTTTGTAGGTTCATCTTGTGCTCTAGATATCAATTACACCTCTCAAAATGTTCTGATTTTCCATCATCATGCCTTCTTTCAGCCTACCCTGACCATCTTTGGCACTATTTTGCAGGCCTTCTTATATCCTTGAATCACGAGCATAACTTTATTGTGATAAGAAATTATATGATTTCGTATTGAGCTGGTACCAGTTCCAGTATCATTCTTATTTGAGCTGATATGCTTATCTTGGTTCTAGGGTCATGTGGAAGATGTAAGACGCCAAGTAAATGAAGCCGTTCAATCTCGCCATGTAAGTAATTTTTGTCCTTTTCTAACGTTCTGGACTTGTTTCTACTCTATATTCTTTTGGATCTTATTCAAATTACTCCCTCCATCCCACGCCAATTGTCCAATATTCCTTTTCAGGCTGTCTCACTCCAATTGTCCACTTTCCTTTTTTAGTAAAGTAATACTCTATAAATTTAGTGGAACCCACTACTTTATCATTCATTTACTCACAACCAACAACTTTCTTAATCTCTGTGCCGAAAAGAAATTGGACAATTAGAGTGGGACGGAAGGAGTATATATTTGCATGCACTTGCTTTTTTGGCATATTATATTCCTTTAGTCCAGATTCTAGTATTTTAGATGTTTGCAGCTTTCCACCAATTGCCCCCCGCCAAAAAAATACCTACATTTGTGCTATACCATCAGATCTTGTTACATGAGATGGATCTTATACCAGACCCACATTTAGATTAATGTAGCTAAAAGATCATGTAGAATGAGTAAAACCATCATTTATCTATAGCAAGTACCCCAATGCCATTAGGGGACACACTTGCTGGAATAAGTTAAATGATGCTTCTCGTTACAAATTTAAGAGTAAATGATGGTTTTCCCTATCTTGCTTCATGTAGTTTCGTGTGATCTTGGTGAAGGTACCAACTGCTACTTTACCAGAGATTTAGCATGCGCTATATCTAACTTTAACATCGTAACTGTTGGATGCAGAAAATCGACAAAATGTACTCCGCCTTTACTGGCCAATCTCTCGAGAAAGTGCAACAGTACACTGAGAGAGACCGATTCTTGTCCGTGGCTGAGGTGATGTTTCGCTGTGTTCATGTGATAATTATAAATGTTATACACTTATACTCCCTCCGTCCCGTTTGAAACGACGCATTTCGTTTCGGCGCGAGAATTAAGAAAGTGGATGATAAAGTATGAGAGATGGGTAAATGATAAAGTAATTGTGAGAGAGTAATTGATAAAGTAGGAGAGAGAAATGAAAAAGTAAGATATTATAATATTTTTGAAAATTATTTCATTTTAAGGAAACGTGTCACTTTTAGTGGACGTTGCGAAAAGGAAAGCGCGTTTCTTCAAATGGGACGAAGGGAGTAGTAGTTAGGATTCAGAAGTAGAAGGCGAAAATGGGGGTGGGTGGTTGTAATGTAGACTTCATCTTTCTTACATCCTACCTTCTTGCAAACTCCATTTGTAGCCAGTTTATAGTTGGGAAAATCAGGATCAGTTTAACTAGCTTAGCTTAGCTTAGCTCATTTATCCTTTGCAGGCAATGGAATTTGGTCTTATTGATGGGGTTCTTGAAACAGAGTACTAAACATTAGAGCTTATCTTCAAGGTTGATGGATGAGAGCTCAACAGAGGTTTTACATCGATTTTTTACCATGGTAAAACACAAAAATGGATTGAATCTTTGTAACATTCTTACAGTGGATTATTATGTAACACCATTGGTATTTTCCCTGTTTTAATTATGATGTAATGTGTCAAATAAATATTCATCATTCCTTATTTAAATGATGTAAAACCTAGATCGGGTTTACAACTTACAATTTAAGTAGTAGATCTTGTGCTTTAGAATCTTCCACCTCGTCTATTTTTAAAAACAATGTGAATTTACAAAATGCGAAATAAAAGATTGCATTATTCTACATTATGAGTTATACCTTGACTACTATTCTCTTTATTCCGTTCGACTTGTCTTATTTTTTTTCGGCACGAAGATTAAGATTAGTGAGGAGATTAAGATTAGTGAGTGGCCGTGTGTAGAAGAGTGGGTGATTGTCTGGAAAGATAGGTCACATAAAAAAAAGTGGGAGTTTGTGTAGTAATTATTTTTCCTTTTTAAGAAACAAGACAAGTTTAGTGGGACAATTCAAAAAGGAAACTAAGACAAGTCAAGTGTTAAATTGATTTATAGATTTATTCTTCGAATATGTGTTGTCCGTTTTAATAAATTACATATAATTCGTTAAAGATAGTTTGTAGTTATGATGAAAATAAATATATTTTACACGTAATGCGATAGTTGCACGATTTGTATTCAATTTGATTAATATTCAAATATGAAAATTAATTATAGTGTTCGATATTCGTAAATATTCAATTAAATTTTTAATATATTTAATGTTTAAAATATAATATACTAATAAAATCCATAAAAAATAGTATTCCTTTATAAATGATCATAATTAACTTAATAATAAACACTATTAGAATATATATGTATCTAATGTTAAATCTTTCAAAGGAGGCAAATAATTTGTTTAACTTGTGAATTTTGATATGATACTATATTTTAAAGATATCCATATTACTTTGTGATAATTTTATCTTTAAGGAATCAAAATTTTGAATTAGATACTAAATCTTATAAATAAAATATTAATACACAAAATGAATCTCCGTTTTATTTGAATACTAACATTCAAGAATCTAATACAAATCAAACTTAATATTTAAATAATAAATGAATATAAATACGAAGGACAGATTGAAAATAATTACGTTTAGCTGTATCCGATTCATTTATATTACACGAGATTTACATTTTAAACTTGGGTTTAGGAAAAAAATAATATATATATATATTAATAATGTGACTATAACTATATTTCACCCGCGCGGATTGATTTTGATTGAAATCCGCGGCTAACTTTTGTGTGCTAAAAGATCTGAAATAATTATATTTAAGTTCGATAAATTTGATTACAATTAAACATCGATGAAATAATATTTGATAAAATAATAATTTTATTTAAATAATAATTTAACTGTAATTAATAATCTAACCAGTTTCTATATTTGACCGTTACAAGTTTACTCACTTACCAAAAATAAGACGAGAAAGAAATTGAAAAAGGCAAGAGGGCAAAACAAGAGAGATCTGAAAAGACGGAGGAGCGGTAATTGTGTGCCATCAACACAGCGGCGAAGACGAAGACGAAGAGCGAGACTGACCCTACGCCGCCGTTTCATCACCGCCATTTGTTCGCCATCTCCACCGCTGCTCGAAAGCCCCAACCGTTCGTTTTTAAAAGAATCATTTTTTTCGTCCCTGCAAATTTTGATCAATGAGAATTAAGTTGAATTGTTGAGAATCCCGACGAATAAGAGTTGGATTGGGAGCGATGGAGTCACTGGTGGAGCTCTGCGATTTAATCGCGCAGAATCCTACGCAATTTCGTAACAAGATAGCATGGATTTGCAGCCGTTGCCCGTCGCCGGAGCTGCTGATGACGGGATCGTCGACGGTTTCTAGGTCTCAACTCCATGCGGTACTCGCGATTGCGCGGTTTCTGTCGAAGTGCCCGAACTCGGAAAACGAGACTCCGAAGTCGATTGTTCTTGCGTTTTACCGATCAATTCCTTTGTCCTTCAATCCCAAGTTTTGGCCGCAGGCGTTTTCTACCGAGGCGATTTCTTCGTTCTTCAACGATTTTCTGAGTTATATTTCGAAAGCGGCCGACCTGTCTCCTGATTTTTATACCGATGTTGGGGGATTCACGGGAGAAATCGTAATTCAAACGATAACAAATGCTGATTCGATCGTTTCTAGGGTTTTCTTGAATTCTCTGTGTTCGAATTTCCCCCCGATTCTGCGTCCGGATGCGAGTAAATTAATCTCCCTTCTTCTTGAACGGTTTGATATTGTTGTTCCTAGCTCACAATGGGAAGGAGTTTTGGCCCCTGACGCAGCTTCGTCCCAGGGTTCTCCAATGAAAGGGGGTGACAGCGTTTCGTGGAAAAGCAATGGGGATTTATCTGCTACCGCAGCTTATAAGAAGAATTTAAAACTGTTTGAGGAAGAGCCTGTGGAGAGTCTTGAAAAGCAAGAAATTGCTTTCAAGTTAATTGGACATGTATTTAGTAAGGTGGCCATTGATCCCCAGCTTATGGAGCAAGTGAGAGGAACAGCAAAGATTCAACTCATCTCAATGGCTGATTTCCTGAAGGTAATAACAAATTTTTATAACAGTATGTTTTGGGATTTGGTAGTTCAGAAAACAATTATTTTCGAAGTCATTTTCATCCACAGATAAAAAAGCGCGATTGGTCGGAGCAAGGACAGTCGCTGAAAGTCAGGGTTAACAGAAAGCTGTCAGTTTATCAAGCGGCTGCAATGTTGCAAATCAAGACATTGGCATCTCTCGACACAGAAGGAAAGTCTTCAAAAAAATTGTTGCATGGAGCTCTGGGATTGTTAATTGAGGCAGCTGAGGCTTGTTCATACTCCGTGTGGCGCAAATTGAGAGCTTGTGAAGAGCTCTTTGGATGTTTGCTTTCTGGCATCTCTCAAGCTGCTGCAATTCGTGGGGGCCAGGTCCTCCGGCTTCTTCTAATTCGTCTAAAACCCCTTGTGCTGGCTACTTGCGCTCAGGTACATTCAGTCTTTTTTTGGATTGATGTTTCAATATGATTATGAATATTATAAATTCATTTTCTCTTGTGATCTTTTATGAACAGGCTGATACTTCAGCCAGCAGCCAGCGATCCATGTTCAAAAGCGTATTGAAAACATGCTGTGAGATAATTGAATTTGGTTGGTCAAAGGACCGGCCTCCCCTGGATACCTTTATCATGGGACTGGCTACTAGTATTCGTGAGCGCAATGATTATGAGGCAGAGGTTAGTGTTTCTAGTACCATTCAGGCTGCTAACTGTTCCTTATGTGATAAGACTCAAAATATATTACTGAATTTATTGACCAAAAGTTAGAAAAGTAGACACGAAGGCAAAACATATAATAGCAGAAAAATCATATAGCTATACTGTAGTCAGTTATTATTTCCACAGTGCATTCTAGTTTTAGCCCACATTGGTTTAGTCCCATTAGTGAGGGAAGTTCCGTATCTCCTATAAGATGTGGTAAACCACCTCCTCAATTGTAATTTAAATTTAAGCATGTATGCATACGATCAAAATGTCTTTAGGCTTTTGATGCTCTAACACAATACAGTGAGTATTATATTTTGTATTGATTAAACATCCTATATCAGCTGAATTTCTGGATGTGCTCTATGACTTGGTTATTATTGACATATGTTTTCACCTTTTAGTTGATACAACTTTAGTCCCAATTGAGGTTTAGGGTACTTTCTCATTTGATATGTGAATTTGGATATCACTTTAAATTATGTTTACTTTCTTACCTCCAATTTGTTGATCCAACGGGTGTCAAGAAATCTGGTTATGTGAATCAAAGGAGTCGGAATACTTCGATAGACTTATTATATGAATGATTTAAAATTATGAATGTATTAGGATGTCTAAGTATCTAAGAGGATGTTTTCAGAAATCATACTGATATTGCCCTGTCAATAGTGAATGATAATTCCATACTATTGCTATTAGAATGTTCTAAATTTAAGTAAAAATGTAGGTAGTAAATGCTTAATAAATTCAAAATACAAGACAAACAACTTTTTATAGTTTTTATTGTACACGGTAGTTTGGGCTGTCAAGTTGATTGGAAAGTAATATGTTGCTTCTGTATGGAATATTGGAGGTGCTGTCAGGAACTTTGACAGAAAACTAATATTCTAATCTGTTTGTTTGACCTCCAAGTTGTTATGTTCATGTATTTACCAAACAAACAAGAGCAAGATATCCATGATAGTAGACTGTTAACGACTCCAGTGGCTCTATTATTGTTAATATTTGTGATTCTTGTGTGCCTTTTCAGGATGGAAAAGAGAAGCAGGCAGCTCCACCTATACAGCTGAACGTCATACATTTGTTAGCTGAGCTTAATGTTTTTATTAAGAAGCCTGAAGTTGTTGACATGATACTACCCCTATTTATTGAGAGTTTAGAAGAGGGTGATGCTTCTACTCCATGCCTATTGAGGCTTAGAGTAAGTTCCAATGTCTTCAGTGAAATACTTTTTGCATATTTTTCCTTTTTTCTTGCTACATTTGGAAAGTAAGTTTATTATTTGTTTCTTTTTCTTGCAATAAATTGTATCTTGCACGATTTTCTCAACCTACTTTTGTTGGGATTACTGCAGCTTCTTGATGCTGTTTCTCGCATGGCGAGTTTAGGTTTTGAGAAGTCTTACCGTGAAGCTGTGGTTTTGATGACTCGGAGCTACATGAGCAAACTCTCAGATGTTGGCTCTGCTGAAAGTAGAACCCAGGCACATGAGGCGACAACAGAACGCATTGAGGTATGTTTCTAAATTGAGTCATATTTGGTAGCATACTCTGTAAGGAGAACCTCTGTTGTAACAAATGGACGCTCACTGGTTCAATTACATGTAGACATTACCTGCAGGATTTTTGTTAATTGCAAGCGGCATCACATGCAATAAATTACGCTCAGATTACCGTCACCGTTTGCTGTCACTTTGCTCGGATGTTGGCCTGGCTGCAGAGTCCAAAAGTGGGAGGTAAAGTTCAGCAATTGTTAAAATCATAAAATGTAATTCTCGAGTAACACCCTAACCAGTGAAATCACTATTTCAGGAGTGGAGCAGATTTTCTTGGGCCTCTTCTTCCTGCTGTGGCTGAAATATGTTCAGACTTTGATCCCTGTGTAGATATAGAACCTTCACTCTTAAAGCTATTCCGTAACTTGTGGTTCTATATTGCCCTCTTTGGGTTAGCACCTCCAATACAGAAAAATGCAGTCACCTCAAAGTCAACTTCACTTAATAGTAGCAGTGTTGGTGCGATTGCTCTCCAAGCTGTGAGTGGACCATACATGTGGAACTCATTATGGTCATCTGCTGTTCAACGTATTTCTCAAGGGACTCCACCTCTCGTAAGTTGACCTAAGGAATTTTTTAAATGGAGTTTATATATTTGACTATGACCATTTTTTTTCAGGGAAAAGATTTGCTTTTCTTATTTGAAGCATACAAAAGAATTATTTGGAATGTTTGTCATTAATTTTAGTCAATAGTGCACACTTGGAAGCCTTTTCTGGGCAACATAATGTTTTTAACATCTTACTGTATATAGAGCCACAGGATGTGAATCATGATATATCTGAATATATATGTAGATGAATCCACAAATCAAATTGGATATCACCTGAATCTGAATTTCTTGAGTCGTAAACGTTATGATAAAAGATGGCGTTTAATGGTTACATTAAGAATTGTTTTGTATCGGGATCTCTCTTCTCTCTGTTTCTCTAGCTCAGTTGCTTGAGCATTGCAATGGCATCATATAATTATATCAAATTCATTATGGATTTAAAGATCTGAATAGGAAAGAAAGACATTGAGAAGATTGCTTGACGTATTTCTCCTTTGCATGTCATCAGGAATTTAGAATTCACTGAGAAAGATAGAAACGTATACTGGAGATTTAGAATGTACTGTTCTTGGCTATGAGGCTATCGAGAGGAGTTATGATTGAAACCTTCTAATTTGTTTCCAACTTTATTAATGAAATAAAAGTTATTGAGATGGAGAAAAGGTTATCTCAAACAGATCAATTAATTCCTGTATTTTATATCAAATTTTCAGTAGCATTTAGATATTCTAATTATTATTTGCTTCTGTGTCCTTTATTTTTGAAATTATTGATGTCTGTAGCTGCATGTCTTAAGTACTTCTCTGTGTACTTAAAAATGATTTTCGTTTCTGACGGCAAACATGTGTTCAGGTGGTGAGCTCCGTGAAATGGCTTGAAGATGAGTTGGAGCTAAATGCTCTGCACAACCCAGGTAGTCGTCGAGGGAGTGGGAACGAGAAAGCTGCCTTGAGTCAAAGAAATGCCCTTGTTGCTGCTCTAGGAGGGCGAGTGGAGCTTTCTGCAACCAGTACAATTTCAGGTCCAATCCTAGATTTTATTTTTGACATTAGGCAACATAGATTTTATTTTTGACGTTCCTTTTATCATTGAAGAGGTTGGCTCCAATCCTAAAATATACCACATATATGACTTCTTCAGGTGTTAAAGCAACCTATCTTTTAGCTGTAGCATTTCTAGAGATAATACGATTTAGCAGCAATGGAGGTATTCTGAATGGAAGCCCAAAGTTAACTGCCTCCCGAAGTGCCTTCAGCTGCGCCTTTGAGTACCTAAAAAGTCCTAATCTTATGCCAGCTGTCTCTCAGTGTCTGACTGCTATTGTTCACCGGGCATTTGAAACAGCAATAACTTGGCTGGTATTCTCCTCTCATTCTCTTTGTTTTATTATTGTTTGTGGATCTGCACATGTTTTAGCATACTCTTTTCATCATTTATATTAACAAAGTGGGTCTTATTGGGATTATCTAATTTTTCAAGTTACAGATTGTATAATTGGCGTTTATGTTGTCAATAGAAACAGTTTGCTGGTATCACTTTGATCCTCTATTAACTATGGGGGGTATTTCGTTCAACCTATTGGTGATTTCTATATTTTCTTTCTTTGACCTTAAGATGCTAACTTTTGGTAGCTGAATCTATCCATCCTTGAGATCCTAAGACTAGCCTGACATGAATAGAAAATGTGTTGTTCTCTAGGTTTGGTGAGCATTCAGTCGGTTCAGTTCCAAACTGATCTAAACCTACATATTTTTCAGTATAGCTTGGTTCAGTTGTTTCTGCCAAAATGTGTGAATTCGGGTGACGGGACCTTTACAAGACTAATTATGTTTTTTTATTCATGTCGTATACTGTAATTATCAGGTTGAGATCGAATAATTTATTCTGTTGATTCTTTCTCTCGTTCTGCTTTTTTCTCTTTTTTCTCCTACTACATCATCTTCTGGGAGATTCCCTTTGCAAATGTAATGGTCCATTCAACTTGCTGCAGGAGGACCGAGCATCTGAGACTGGGCCAAAAGCTAAGATTAGAGAAACTACTCTCTCTGTCCATGCATGTTTCCTTATAAAAAATTTGTCTCAGAGGGATGAACATGTACGGGAAATATCTGTTACTTTGTTAAGTCAACTTAGAGAGAGATTTCCTCAGGTAACAAGCACTATGGTTGTTTCATCATCTCATGTTTCAAGATGGCTCGTAAATGGCTTACAACTTTATATCACTTGCAGATATTGTGGAATTCATCTTGTTTGGATGCTCTTCTACTTTCAATTGATAATGATCCACCTTCTGCTGTGGTGAGTGATCCTGCTTACGTCACTAGTGTTCGCACTTTGTACCAGAAGGTTGTTCGTGAATGGATTGTTGTCTCGCTTTCACATGCTCCATGCACTAGTCAGGGTCTTCTTCAGGTTTCTCTCTATCTGCATTGCAACCCTAGTCATTGCATTTTCTTCTTATTTCTTCCTTTTTTTAGTTGAACTCTCAGATTTGCTTGTAACTTTACATTGTTCAGGAAAACCTTTGCAAAGCTAATACATGGCAGAGATCACAGCCCACAGCTGATGTTGTTTCTCTATTGTCTGAGATAAGGATAGGCACAGGTAAAAATGATTGTTGGAATGGTCCTAAAACGGCAACTACTCCTGCAGTTATGGCTGCTGCTGCCGCTGCGTCAGGAGGAAATTTGAAACTGATGGATGGGTTCAATTTGGAGGTTCTTGGTACTGGTATGGTCAGTGCGACAGCAAAATGTAACCATGCAGGAGAAATTGCTGGCATGAGAAGGTTATATGAGAGCATCGGTGGTCTTGATTCTACTGGTGGTCTCAATCTTGACCTTCCAGATGGGTCAGTAGTGCCACAACAGCCAAAAAAAGAATCCTTCAATGAGGTGTTGCTTTCCAAATTCGTCATGCTGCTTCAGAAGTTTGTGACTGTTGCGGAAAAAGGGGAAGAAGTAGATAAATCATCTTTCCGTGAAACTTGTTCTCAAGCTACTGCATTGCTTCTCTCGAATCTGGTAATACAATGTCTTAATCTTCTTATATCATTTTAATTAATTAACTTGAGTTTTCTCTTCTGCAACATTAACATGAATTTCTCAGGAATCAGATTCAAAATCAAATTCCGAGAGCTTTTCGCAACTTCTGCGGCTTCTTTGCTGGTGTCCAGCTTACATAACCACACTTCATGCTGTAGAGACTGGTGTGTTTATCTGGACATGGCTGGTTTCTGCTGCTCCTCAGTTGGGATCTGTAGTGCTTGCTGAGCTTATAGATGCATGGTTATGGACAATAGACACAAAACGAGGCATTTTTGCTTCTGATATAAGGTGTTCTGGACCTTCTGCAAAGCTGAGGCCCCAACTTGTTGCTGGAGAGCCTGAGCTGCGGCCTGAGAAGGATCCGGTTGAACAGATAATGGCTCATAGGTTGTGGCTTGGATTTTTTATTGATCGATTCGAAGTAAGCTCACATTATGTTCTATTATAGTTCCCTGCTTTCAAATTTTAAATCTGATCTCGAATGTGCATTATGATCCTATACTAAATAAACTGCAAAGATTCTTGAAGTTGAAAATGTTGCACGATAGATATCTTGTGTTTACGGGCTCTTTAAGCTGTAAAGCATATTACATGTTAACCCATTGCTTCGATTTTTTTTCATTACAGGTAGTTCGACATGACAGCCTCGAACAGCTTTTGCTACTTGGCCGGATGTTACAAGGAACAACAAAACTCCCCTGGAATTTTTCTCGGCATCCAGTTGCCACAGGAACTTTCTTCACTCTTATGCTTTTTGGTCTGAAATTTATTTCATGCCAAACACAGGGAAACCTTCAGAATTTCAGATCAGGGCTTCAGTTGCTGGAAGATAGGATATATAGGTATGGCCTTTAATACTAGAAATCATTTGTCTACTCTACTGTACTTGATCTCCTATAGTTCATTGCGAAGCACAGTGGCTATAGTGCTCTGCTCTTAAATTTATTCTTGAAATTTATCTTCAACTTCAAGAAGTCGCTATGTTTCCTTTTGGACTCACCTTGGGTGTTAATGCTGAACTCAGGATGAAGATTACAAACATTTATATTTTAGCTGGTGCAATAAACTTCTGCTGAATTATTTTTATTCTTTACTCCAACTAGGGTGTTCTCTCTGTTTTCCCTATATAATTCAAGTATGTTTATGTACCAAGAATGGGCAGTGTCCAAATATTTGGAAATTGAGAATCTCAGAACTGCATGTTGCTAGCCTATCCCTTTATGATACTGAGCATTTTTTACGTGACCAATCATTGTAATGGTTGATCATTTTAATGATCTTTGATGATTCTCGCTTCCATGATTAGAATTTCTCTTGTTAAGCTCATTTTTAATGTATTATATTATCCTTTGAGATTTTTTCCTCTCTCCCGTTAATCTTTGATTATTTTTTCTCCTCTTTTGTGTTGGTTCAAAAAAAATAAATAGAGCTGCCTTAGGGTGGTTCGCTCATCAGCCTGAGTGGTATGATTTGAGAAACAAATATTTTACACAGAGTGAAGCTCAATCCATTTCAGTATTTGTCCATCATCTTTCTAATGAGCGGGTCGACCCACCCCAACCTGATCAGAACACTCGGGAAGTCGAAAATGGCAGTTCCACGAACGATATGGTAAGATAAATATTAGAGACCCTGAAGTGCTTGACCCAGAATTAGGAGTATCCTAAAACATTTAGTGTTTTTTTATATGCATGGGTTCTAGGAATCTTAGAAGAGTCTTTGTTTTGCAGAAGGATCACTATCATCCTGTCTGGGGTCAGATAGATAACTATGCTGTTGGGAGAGAGAAGCGAAGGAAGTTGCTTCTTGTGTTGTGCCAACATGAAGCTGACAGACTTGAGGTTTGGGCTCATCCTATTGGATCAAAGTAACTATTTTAACCTTTTCAAACTTTCATTTCCTTATGTTGCTCAGTTCAATGATAGTGATGCATATAATATCTCCTTTACTAATCCTTATGCATGTATAGGGAAAGCTCTTCTCGGATTAAAGGTAGCTCCGAGAAATGGGTTGAGTTTGCAAGGACTGCCTTCAATGTTGATCCTCGAATTGCTCTGTCATTGGGTGCACGGTTTCCAGCAAATTCTTCTCTGAAGGCTGAAATTACCCAGCTAGTTCAAGTACTTATATGAACTTTCTTGAGATAAAATTAATGAACTTGTTTTTTATTATTTCATGTGGTGAAAGCAAATTCAGCAAATGGAAAGTGCAAGAAGAGAATAGTTAAAACCTAAAACTATTCCTGTTAGTCCTATTGTCCATTTGAATGTTATTATGCACTTCCATTGCTTCCACCTAGAGAAAACCAATAATTTGTAAACTCCTTTCCATGTTAAGACACATCACATCTTGGTGGCTTTATTCCCTCTCTATCTTAATTTTTTGTTTTAAACAGGTTTTGATTTGTGCTTTAATTTTTTTTTCTTAGTCACATATAACGGAGATTCGGGGCATTCCTGAGGCTTTGCCTTATTTTGTAACCCCCAAAGCTGTGGATGAGAACTCAGCACTTTTGCAACAGTTACCACACTGGGCAGCTTGTTCAATTACACAAGCTTTGGAGTTCCTTACCCCAGCATATAAAGGTCACCCTCGAGTCATGGCTTACGTTCTCAGGGTGTTGGAATCTTATCCGCCTGATAGAGTGACATTCTTCATGCCTCAGCTGGTGCAGGCACTAAGACATGATGAAGGGGTAAGGTGTTCCTTTGATGTGATTACATTTATAGTAGCACTTTAGCAGAACGATCTTGCTATCTAAAGAAGTCTATTCTAGTAAAACTGCAAGCTAAATGATACGATATTTTGGTGTTGTCGGCCGATGTCTTGAATCGCCCTTGACATGATAAATAGAATCCACCAGTAATTGCATCTTTAAGAAAACAAGTGTAAACTCATCACTGAAGGGACTAAAACATGATAAATAATCATCATTTTTTTTTATTATTTTTTATTTTTATTATTTTTATCATTCTTATTTCAGCAATGTTATTGCATAAATATACTCAGAGCAACTGTCATTGCAGAAATTGGTCGAGGGATATTTGCTCAGAGCTACCCAAAGAAGTGATATTTTTGCCCACATTTTGATATGGCATTTACAGGTCAATTTTTTTACTAATAAGATACAACATATTACGCAATGCAAGTATGATTTGAATTGTATATGACAAGATTGCTTTGCAGGGTGAGCAATGCGAACCCGAGGCTGGGAAAGATGCACCTGCGCCATCTCCCACGGTATACTTCTTGAGATGCAAAACAAACAAAATATTGGTTTCTCTGTTATTGCACATACTTCATTATATTGGCTGTTGGCTATAGGCTCTAAATCCATGCTACGTTTCTCTAAGTTATATTGATTTTCGCAGAATACAAAGGACTTCTTCCTTAGTTGATTGTCAATCAGTAGTTACATTTGGTTCAAACGATCTCCTATTATTGTATTTGAAGTTTTTCTTAGAAAAAATTGATGGATACTTATTTTTTATACATTCATGATTTTGTTTTTCTCTTTGTTTGGCAGACTGTCGCCTTTCAAGCTTTGCTTCCTATTGTTAGAGAAAAAATCATCGATGGTTTCAATTCCAAAGCACGTGATGTGTTTCAAAGAGAATTTGATTTCTTTGACAAAGTTACATCTATATCTGGTGTCCTCTTTCCAATTCCGAAGGAGGAAAGGCGAGCTGGCATAAGAAAGTATGATTTCTTTGACAAAGTTGCATACTATATTTTGCTTATTGTTTATCTATTTAAATCATAATGATATGATGCTTTTTCTTAATGTTGATAGAGAATTGGAGAAAATCCAAGTCGAAGGAGATGACCTCTACCTGCCTACTGCTCCCGGTAAACTTGTGAGGGGTATTCAGGTTGATAGTGGAATTCCTTTACAGTCGGCAGCAAAAGTTCCTATAATGATCACATTCAATGTGGTGGATAAGGATGGGGATCATAATGACATAAAGCCCCAAGCTTGTATTTTTAAGGTATATGACATTCTTAAATAGATGTTTACTTAAATTCGTTCAGTCAAGTTAATACTTTCATGACTTTTCTTAGCCTTCAGAACAGTAAGTTTTGCCAGCTTTTTAACCATATATCCTGCTCAGCTAAACCCAATCTTTTGACACATATCATGGTTATTGATGCTTAAAAATCTCATATGTTTGTAATCTTCCTACTGAGTCTTTGTGTTTGGCTATCTGTCGGCAGAAATGCTGTTACTTATTTTGCAACCAAAAAGGCCTTACTATAGAATGACCATCATTTTAAACCAAAACTGTAGGAACATATTTCTTATGGTAGAGCCTGAGCAAAATTCTTCCAAAAGTCAAGTAAAATAAGGTTGAACTTATTCTTTTATTCTGTCATTGGTTTGTGTATTTCTAAGATTTAGAAGGCAACGAACTCATGTTTAGATGTTTGGATGAATTGGTTAGCATCATTGAGCTGCACAGTGTGCGATTAAGAAACTTCCTCTGTTTGTTACTTAATTGAGCAAAGACAAGTGATTAAGCATATCCGAAATGTATGGTTCTTATGCTGATGCAACTGGATCTTCTTGTAGGTTGGAGATGACTGCCGACAAGATGTCCTTGCCTTGCAAGTTATTTCACTTTTGAGGGACATCTTTGAAGCTGTTGGTCTTAGTCTGTATTTGTTTCCTTACGGAGTACTGCCAACTGGTCCAGAGAGAGGAATTATTGAGGTGCGTCTACTTCTATTACATTTTACATCTATCGGTGTTTCAAATAGGGCCTGTACCTGAAGTTTTACTGTTTGTTTTTCTTCACAATCTAATGTTGACCTTGTTTGATGTTTCCAAACTTCATCCTGCATTTAATGCTGTATCTTTCTTCTGAGTTTGCTCTTCTACGATATCATGGATAATATACTAATCTGCACTCTCACCTCTTAATAAATCCATTTTCAAAATAAGAGATCCCGACAGCTGTGTCCCGTCTTAGTCCTTAGTGCAGCACTAAGAAGTTATTTATCCAAACACCCTAAATAAACTGTTTCATGTGTGAAAAAAGAGAGAATTGTGTTTGAGGATGATAACCGATATGATTCTTTTCTTTTATTTTCCTTGAATCTTATACTTCCATGCTTGGCAGGTTGTGCCTAATTCTCGAAGTAGGAGTCAGATGGGTGAGACGACTGATGGGGGTCTATACGAGATATTTCAACAAGACTTTGGTCCAGTCGGATCGCCCAGCTTTGAAACTGCTCGCGAGAATTTCCTCATCAGCAGTGCCGGATATGCAGTTGCTAGCCTCTTGCTTCAACCCAAGGATAGACACAACGGCAACCTTTTGTTCGATAGGTAAGCACCTCATCGTACAATGTGTGTATACTGGTACATAAGACCACAACCCAAAGATTCACTTGGTTTGGCATATCCACTGATGGATTCTGGTTCACAAAGCCTGTATTTACTTGCCTGCCTTAGTCTTCAAACTATTAGTTTGTGCTCCTATGAACCTCCCATTTCCGAGGGTTCAATATTTGATCACAAATCATATTGTGCTTTATTTTTCTGAATGTTTTGGCCATATCTCATAAAGTAAATGAGATTATTTACTGATTAGATTCTAAGTTATCTGGCTGCATCCAGTCTACACGCTGTTCACATTGGAAGAATAATCAGATAAGGGATTAAATCCATTTACATATCATAGTCAATCTGATAAGCTTGGATTCAATTTCTATGGCATGAAGAATTGTGTTGCTCCTAGATTTTCAGTTAGTTTTAATGTCTTTCATATCTTTAGACAAGGTTTTCTGTCCTCTATCTATTTCTTTTGAATTAAATTAATTTAAACCTTCCATGTTGATGTTAAGCCTGTTGAAATTCTTTGCAATGCAGCATAGGCAGGCTTGTTCATATTGATTTTGGTTTCATTCTGGAAACCTCACCCGGTGGTAACATGAGGTTTGAAAGTGCCCACTTCAAACTGAGTCACGAGATGACTCAACTGCTCGACCCATCCGGAGTGATGAAGAGCGACACGTGGTACCAATTCGTAAGGTAAATACGTCAAAGCCTCTCGTTGTACTCCTCTCTATGGCTGTAACTTGTCATCTTCTCTTCCACAGCTTGTGTGTGAAGGGCTACCTTGCTGCAAGGCGCTACATGGACGGGATCCTGAGCACCGTCGCGATGATGCTCGACAGCGGATTGCCTTGCTTCAGCAGAGGCGATCCGATTGGGAATCTCCGGAAGAGATTCCATCCGGAAATGAGTGAGCGCGAAGCCGCCAATTTCATGATCCGGATATGCACAGATGCTTACAACAAGTGGACTACTGCTGGGTATGATCTGATTCAGTATCTCCAGCAAGGTATTGAAAAATGAGGCATGGCATTGGTTGTTAATCTTGATCTCTCGAGATTCTTTGGAAGTTTGGCTGGGAAATTAGGGTTGAGGGGGGAAGAAGAACGGAAATTAGGTGATATATTTTTTTGCTGGGGATTGTTACCAGTTCGTATGTGTTCACGCAAATGCAAATGCAAATGCAATTCTTTTTATTTCTTCCACATGTAAAAAGTGTAGGATGTTTCCCCATTTTATTTAATCAAATTTGGAATTATTCTTCCGATTTATAGTTTTGATCATGTAATGTGGTTTGTGTTCGTTTTCGGGCATCTAATGTGATTACATATGTTTTAGAGCATTGCTTTTCTACTTATGTAATACCGGTGATTTATTGTGTTATCGGTAACTTGGAAAGTGTTATAAATAACAAAATCTCAACCATACAACGTTAGACATATATGTTAAATAGATTATGCGGCAGAAAAAAAAAAGACTCGGATTGAAAATCAAGGAATATAACCATACTGATATTTTCATTCAAAATATGTTATTATTCCAATATGGTTTTATTTCTCAATTTTCAGATATTCTACGTTTTCATGCTCTAATCAGCATCATAAAGCCGAAAAAGAATTTATCGTCATACGCAGATTCAGACTTTATTCGGAGGAGTACTTCTCGTTCTTGGACAAATGCATAAAAAATTTTAAGCCACAAGTGTTTGTGAGTAAATTAAATTTTAATTATTCTTTATTTTCTTTTTAAACTTATTTTAAATGAGTTATCGATTGTTTCAGCGCAACAAGATCTTAGGGATATTTCACTAATGTTCCACGAAATATGTACAGAGAGATGAATTCACAAATCTAACTAGACTTTGACATACACTAGCAACATAAAATGGGATAATCATCCACAAAAAATCTTCTGGTGCAGCAAAAATTAACAACTTGTTTAAAATAAATTTAAAAATTAAAGAAGAATATAATAATGGAGTAATTGAAATTTAATTCTCAAAAAATAGTTTAGCTCGAAAAACTCTCTACATTTACCTTAGAACGGGTAGTCCTCTTCGGATTAAATTTCGAATTGGCGTATGTAGTTGAATGTCGTTTTTATAGTTTACATTTGTTTGTACTGCCACTTCTTACTGCTGTATTTATGTTAATACACTCTTCAATAATACGCAAACAAGGTATTTATGGTCCTTTATAGAGAAGATATAGAATAGTTATTTGCAATCAATCTATCACATAGAGAAGGAATTATAGGATTTTTATCGCTACAAGTATGGATTACTAAAAATAATATTCAATTTTAAGTATTTAAGTAGCTATTTAAGTGGGAAATCCATTATACTAGATCTTACTTAGTAGTTGGAAAATATAGAACATAGTTGGAAAATTTTAACTACTCATTGGATCTAATTATAGAAAATATTTTCTTCAAGCAAACTAATAATCTATCTTCTGTATGGAGGTTACATAGTAGTTGGAACAAAGACCCATTTAGTTGTGAATTCCGATGTGGCAGACGTAGATCTACATAGACGAATCAATAGTTCAAGTCACACACTCCCATAATCCATTTTCTCTTCGGAGAATTCCCTTAACGAGTTTTCAAATCCCTCTATGCATGGAGGAAGCAGAGCGTTGGATAATCACGGAAGAAGATACTCCAAAAGCAGGCATGATAAAAGTTCCTACTTGCGTGGCTTTATGACCATTATACCGTGTATGACCATGTCTCCCCACATTGTACTGGAAGCTGCAAAGGCGCAACAGAACATTGCAACAATTTACGTATACAATAGTAGTAGTATATTGCAACAATTTGTTGTGAAATGAGCATAATACCTCTCCTTATTAAATTATTAAAATATATAATATATTATTATAGCATGTATAAATAATACACAACACTCTTATATTGTCAATATGTATGTAACATACAAAATATACATTATTCCTTTTATACGTAATATATATATAGCATATTAAAAATATCATATATTATGATATATATTATTATTTATATATATGTTAATGTAACGCCCCGACCTCCACGAAGGATCACAGAGGTCGAGCCGCTACGGAGGAATTTTATAAAACACGTTTTCCTACCATCTTTCGAAAACTGGAATATTTTTTTTTTCCAAAAACACGTCATTTATTGCAGTCCACATGTAAAAGATTAGATTTGTTTTTATGCGATTAACAGATACGGAAGCATATTAACTTTCAAAACATAACAAAACATAATTATCCATTTACATTACTAAGAATGCAAAATGATCATGGCAGAAACCCCCTCCTCAGCTCTTTTCCGCCGCCCTTGCTGCTCAACCTGAAAATGTTTGAAAACAATTGGGCTGAGCACTAGTGTACTCAGTGGGTAGAGCAGTTTGAAAAACGTTTGAAAACAGTTTATCCATGCATGAGGTATGACTTGGAGGGTTTTAAAAAGGAAACTGCTCCAAACATACAAAACATTTATCATTGGGTGCGCACATCTGTGTCACATTTCCTGTTACTTCTACCATTTCATTTTCATATCTTGGGCCTTGGCCCTCGAGTCGAAACTCGAGGGGTCCCTCATAACTTGTTAGCACTTGGTACACAAAGATGATCAATCTTTGTGCTACTAACAACATAGTGTACACACTTTCTTATTAACCCTCATCTAGCGTGTTAGGCCAGATGAGAGCCTCGATCGATCTATCACGTAGAAGCATTAAACAGGTAAATGCACAAAAACTTTCATGGATAAACATAGTTCATAGAGCTCAATAACTCAAAGATAATTTTAGGAAAATATTACCCACCTCGATATTCACCGAATTGATCTATGCGAAATCTCGTCACCGAGGCTAAGGCTCTTCCACGAAGGGTCCTACAACAATGTCCTAAGTTTTAACGTCTTGATCAAGCAGCAAGTGTCAACTCATGATCTATAAGCGACACCTAATAGTTATTAAGTTTTAACGTCTTGATCAAGCAGCAAGTGTCAACTCATGACAAGGTCGTAGCGTTATTCTGTCAAACTGTGCAGAAGGTCCAATTTGCATGAATTCTACAGATCAAGTTTTCGTACCATAATTTCTAATATTTTACATATACTTTCCTTAATGAGTCTAGTTTATACTGGAATTGGTTTCGTAACAAAATAATCAATATCCTAGAAGTTATCACCTAAACAGTGCTCACTGTTCAAACAGGGACAGTTTCTGCCCTACTATAGTTTAGCTAACAATTGTGGGGCCAAACGTACTCTAAAAATTCTGAGATTCAACAAAAGATTAGGGGACATGCATACAAATATCATATCAAAATTTCACTCACGATTGATAAGCGACGGATTCAGAAAATACAGAGAAATTTTCACCAAAATCCCCTGTATGGAAAGCATGTCTCCGATTGACAAATGAAAGTTTATAATAAACTGATTTTACATGCATGGTTTAAAAATACAAAATAAATATTTGTTGGAAAAAATCGTTTATATATATATTATTTATATATATTATGGAAATTCAATTAGCATTAAATGCTAATTTTACTTGGGCAAAATTCAGCCCTTTTCGATCGCAATTTCGAGCCTCGATATTTATCCAATTAATGTTTTGAGATATATGACGTCGATCTACGTTTCGAGTAGATAATTATAGTGTGCTTAATTTCTCGATTCCGATTTTCGGTGAGTGAGAAATAGTGGCTCGAAGTTTGGGGGGACAAAACTAATATGTTACCTAAAGTGGAGAAACTTACCTTATTCGGGTTTTGGAGAGTTATTACATTAATCATGTCCCACATCGATTAATGAATAATGTTTTGTGTGGTATTTAAGTCTCTACAATATTGTAGAAGATAACTAAGTGACATGTGGTGGGCTTGGGCCACACATGCTCATGCTTGCGCGAGCCTTTTCGCCGACCGCCTCACACGCGGCGCGGGCGCGCCGCGCCGCACCGCGCCCGTGCCCGGCCCCGCCCCGACTCCGGCTCCGATTCCGGTTCGGTTCCGATTCCGATTCCGGTCCGGTCCGTGTCCGTGTCCTTGGACTTGGACTTGGACTTGGATCTTGGATCTTGGATCTTGGATCTTGGTCCTTTGGGTGGTCCGTCGGGTCGGGTGGCCGGGTCGGGTGCCGGGTCGGGCGGTGCGATGGACCGGCCGCACCGGGATTCCTCTCCGTGGTGCCGTGCACCTGCTACACCCAAGCAAGTACTTTTGGAAGGATCCGGAGTGTGGCCGCCGAACTCCCAACCTTCCATGTCTCCACTCCCCGTAATCGGGCGCCCGCTTTAATTGGTGGCGGGAGTTATTCCCGCAATCAACACTGGGTGGAACCGCCTATAAATAGGCCGGTTGCATTTCATTCTCAACACACCAACAAGAATTCACCCGAGATCTTCTTAGCTCACTTGCATTCTTAGCTCTAAGTCCAAGCACTGTCCCCGCCGGAAAACAGATCCGGTTCGCCGGAGCTCGTAGATCTTGCGGTGCTTTGCAATCTTCGAGACGTTCGTCGTTTCATCTTTGGGGACGATACGCCTACAACCGAGAGCACTACCGGGGCGTATTTCGTCTTGCGGAGAGAGGACTCCTCGACTCGACGGTTTTCTCCTTTTGTTGTTTTATTTCATTTTGTTATTTAATAGTTTACTTGTAATAGCAGTTTGTAATACCAACAATCGCAAGACGAAATAAAAAAAAAATTATATCTGCTTCAAGTAAACTAAGAAGATGTCTTCCTCAAGTGCTGCTCTCTCCGATGCTACCGCCGCCGCTCGCCGCCGCCACCAACCCCACAGTATTCGACGTCATCGCCTCCTCCCGCAACACCTGTTCCACCGACGTCTGTCCCTACACCTGCTCCGGTCTTTGCTAATCCAACCCTAGCTGCCATTTCCGCCGCTACCGACGCCAGGATAGCACTTAACCGTGCTAATGCCGCTAACACGGCATTCAACTTCACTGCTATGTCCTCTGCCTTGCAGAGCAACGTCCCATTTGGGAGTGTGAACCACCATGGAGTGGTGGGGGGTTCGAACCCAACCCTGACGGCACCTCTCGCACTCGCCTGCAGAGTGCTCGCCATGCCGAGAAGCCGGCCAAGTTTGGTGGAGCCGACTTCAAGAGGTGGCAACGTAAGATGTTGTTCTATCTCGACAACATTAGGGTTTACAACCGTGCCGATGGAGAATGCTCCGGCCCCTCCAAGTGACAACGAAGAGAACTTGGAAGTCCGCATAGCCTATGATAATTGGCTAACTTCTGACTACTTCTGTAAAAACTTCTTGCTTAGTGGACTAGATGATAGTCTGTACAGTGTATATGCAAATGTAAAGACCTCCAAGGCAATTTGGGAGGCACTTGAAAGAAAATACTGTACTGACGATGCAGGTACCAAGAAGTTTGTAGTCGCCAAGTTCTTGGACTACAAAATGGTGGACTCTCGACCAGTCATGGACCAAGTGCAAGAGTTCCAACTCATTGTCCATGATGTCCACGCCGAAGGTATGCTTTTGCCAGATGCTTTCATAGTAGCAACCGTGATTGAGAAGCTTCCCCCGAGCTGGAAGGACTTCAAGAGCTATTTGAAGCACAAGCGAAAGGAAATGACGCTTGAGGACCTTGTGGTCAAGCTCCGCATCGAGACCGACATGAGGACTCGAGATGGGAAGGGGAAAGCACCCGTGGAGCCAAGAGTCAACCTTGCCGAGAAAGGTGGCAACTCCAACAATGCTAAGAGAGGGCGTCCAAACAAAGAACCCCAAAGGGAAGGGCAAGGTGCAATCCCGCAAGTTTGAAGGGGACTGCTACAAGCGTGGCAAATCCGGCCACATGTCCAAGGACCGCCGAAAGCCGAAGAAGAAGAGGGCTCGTCAAGCCAATATGTTGGAGATTGACCTCACCGAAGCCGACCTTGCGGCCGTTGTCACCGAAGAAGCAAACGTCGTGGAGAATGAGGGGAAGTGGTATATTGATACCGCAGCCACGGCACATGTTTGTGGTGACCGAAGCCGCTTCACCAAGTACAAGAGCCGCCAAGGGAGGAAGCTCAATATGGGTAATCAAGCCTCGTCCGAGGTGGTTGGCTATGGTACTTGTGGTGCTAAGGTTGAGCTCCGGCAAGAACCTCACTCTTGGAGAGGTGTTGCATGTCCCCGATATCCGGAAGAATTTGGTGTCCGGCTCGTACTAGTTAAGAGAGGTTTTAGACTAGT
The DNA here is from genome assembly GCA_028984105.1 of Lavandula angustifolia. Lineage (NCBI taxonomy): Eukaryota > Viridiplantae > Streptophyta > Magnoliopsida > Lamiales > Lamiaceae > Lavandula > Lavandula angustifolia. Next base: position 21,513,606 of record CM054822.1, read on the forward strand.
ATTTGAGTCTGACAAGTTTATTTTGACAAAATTTGGAATGTTTTTAGGAAAAGGTTACCTCTCTGAGGGCCTTTTCAAACTGTCTGTAATGGCGTTACGCCAAGAGGCCGTTGAGGCCAAGAATAATGATAATGAAGCCACTTCCTCTTACTTGCTTGAGTGTTCCGATTTATGGCATTCTAGATTAGGACATGTTAATCTAAATGCTATAAAAAGATTAGTTAATCTCGATCTACTTAAAGTAAATGAGTTTAACAAAACTAAGTGTGAAGTTTGTGTTGAAGCAAAATTGGCTAAACAGCCATTTCATTCTGTAGAAAGGAACACTAAACCTCTAGAACTCATTCACACTGATGTATGTGACTTAAAGTTTGTACAAACTAGAGGTGGGAAAAAGTATTTTATTACTTTTATTGATGACTGCACTAAGTATTGTACTCTTTATCTTTTAAGGAGTAAAGATGAGGCGATTGAAGCTTTTACTAACTTCAAAGCTGAAGCCGAAAACCAACTTCATTGCAAAATCAAAATGGTACGAAGTGACAGAGGTGGAGAATACATAGCCCCTTTTGAAGAGTTGTGTAAGACAAGTGGTATTATACATCAAACCACTGCCCCCTATTCGCCTCAATCAAATGGTGTAGCTGAAAGGAAGAACCGAACTCTAAAGGAGATGATGAATGCTTTGTTAATAAGTTCTGGACTGCCCCAGAACATGTGGGGGGAAGCCGTTTTGACGGCTAACTACTTATTAAACAAAATACCTCTGAAAGGTAGAGATGTAACTCCTTATGAGTTGTGGAAAGGAAGGAAACCTTCCTATAAATACCTCAAAGTGTGGGGGTGTTTGGCTAAGGTAGAAGTGCCTTTGCCTAAGCAAGTTACTATCGGACCTAAGATGCGTCGATTGTATCTTTATAGGATATGCACCTGAATAGTAGTGCATATCGGTTTGTCATTCATAAGTCGGCCGTGCCCGATATGAATGTTGGGACTACTATTGAGTCAAGGAATGCTATATTCTTTGAGCATATCTATCCTTGTAAAAAGGATGATAAAGTTGGGTCAAGCTCTAGTGGTGAAGCAAGAGAAGTTGCTAGTAGTTCTAGAAATGTGGGGGTAGAACCCGCTACGCGTAAAAGGCAAGCTCCTGATCTTGAAACTTTAGAACCAAGACGTAGCTCTAGAGCAAGAGTTGCTAAGGACTTTGGTCCTGATTATGTTGTTTTTCTTTTGGATGAAGAGCCGCGATCTATAAAAGAAGCTCTTTCTAGACCCGATGGTCCACTTTGGCAAGAAGCTGTCCAAAGTGAAATTGATTCCATTATGCAGAATCACACTTGGGTCTTAGCAGACTTACCCGAAGGTTGCAAGCCCTTAGGATGTAAATGGATCCTAAAAAGAAAGTATAAGGCAGATGGGTCAATTGATAAATATAAAGCTCGTTTAGTGGTTAAAGGCTTTAAGCAAATTGAAGGATATGACTTTTTCGATACTTATTCGCCTGTAACGAGGATTACGTCTATCCGTGTGCTTCTCGCGATTGCTGCTTTGCACAATCTTGAGATTCACCAAATGGACGTGAAAACAGCCTTTCTAAATGGAGATTTAGAAGAGGAAATTTATATGGAACAACCTGAAGGGTTCATTGTACCTGGTCAAGAGCGAAAGGTATGTAAGTTGGTGAAATCCCTATATGGGTTAAAACAAGCACCATTACAATGGCACTTGAAATTCGACGAGGCTATGTTGTCGAATGGCTTTAAGATTAATGAATGTGACAAGTGTGTTTACATAAAGAATACAAAGAATGGCTTTGTAATTGTTTGTCTTTATGTAGATGACATGTTAATTATGGGACAAAACCTTCAAGTCATAAATGACACCAATCGTATGCTTAAAATAAATTTCGATATGAAAGATATGGGAGTTGCTGATGTTATTCTTGGAGTAAAGATACAAAGAACTCCCAAAGGGATTGTTTTGTCTCAATCTCATTATATTGAGAAAGTACTTAAGAGGTTTAATGCCTTTGATAGTGCGCCGGCAAAGACTCCTCTAGAAGTTAATGTTCACTTGAGCAAGAATAGGGGTGATCCTGTTGCTCAAGAGGATTATGCTAGAGTCATTGGTTGTCTTATGTACATCACGAATTGTACGAGGCTCGATCTAGCTTGTCCAGGTGAACAAGCCGAGTCGCTATACTAGTAATCCTAGTAGAGAACATTGGAAATCTCTTGTAAGAGTTCGAGGTATTTGAAATACACTCTTAACTTTGGGGCCGCACTACTCGCGACATCCCCCCAGACTTGAAGGGTACTCGTGATGCAAATTGGATATCCGACACTAAAGACTCGTTGTCAACTAGTGGTTATGTGTTCAATATAGGGGGAGGAGCTGTGTCGTGGAGATCCACGAAACAGACGTGCATTGCCAGATCCACCATGGAATCTGAATTTATTGCTTTAGATAAAGCCGGTGAGGAAGCCGAATGGCTCCGTAATTTTCTTGAAGATATTCCATGTTGGACGAAACCCGTGCCACCTGTGATGATTCACTGTGATAGCCAAGCGGCTATTGGTAGGGCCAAGAGTGGGTTGTATAATGGTAAGTCGAGACATATTCGTCGTCGACATAATACCGTAAGACATTTGATCACGAGTGGGGTTATCTCTGTAGACTATGTCAAGTCTATAGATAACTTAGCGGATCCGCTTACTAAGAGTTTGAATCGAGATCAAATGAATAAGCTCGTAGAGGGAATGGGAGTTAAATCCACACGTTAAAGACGATTATAGTGGATACCCAACCTTGTAGATTGGAGATCCCATGAACTTGGTTCAATGGGAAAACTAAGCTATATGAGTCTGTTGATACCACACTCAAATAGTCTATTCCCTAAAAGAGCTTGAGAGTGTTGGTGACCTGTCAAGTGGTGAGGTTAAGTCTTTGACTTTTAATGATTCTTGGATGCCTTGAGAAGGTGGAGTATGACAGGATACTCGAGTAAGAATCACCTATGTAAGTGAGAAGTGAGGGCCGCTTCTATGTAACACTTATGAATCCAAAGAGGTTGTCCATGGTCAGTAAAGGACACAAACGTGAGAACGGACGAGGTTGAGACTTTATAGTGTTAGTGTTATTGTCTCAGTATACACCATGGAGGAATAGTTCAAGGCCACGTGTCCACTAATCCGCCGGTATGCTCGATAGCACTGACTAAGGAAGGTTCAAGGTCACAAGCCACCTACCCTGATGCTTTATTGTCTCTTGAGGACAGAGCTGTGTGTCTGCATGCATGCATTTGGCTATTTCCACTCATGTGGGGGATTGTTGGAAAAAATCGTTTATATATATATAATTTATATATATTATGGAAATTCAATTAGTATTAAATGCTAATTTGACTTGGGCAAAATTCAGCCCTTTTCGATCGCAATTTCGAGCCTCGATATTTATCCGATTAATGTTTTGAGATATATGACATCGATCTACGTTTCGAGTAGATAATTATAGTGTGCTTAATTTCTCGATTCCGATTTTCGGTGAGTGAGAAATAGTGGCTCGAAGTTTGGGGGGACAAAACTAATATGTTACCTAAAGTGGAGAAACTTACCTTATTCGGGTTTTGGAGAGTTATTACATTAATCATGTCCCACATCGATTAATGAATAATGTTTTGTGTGGTATTTAAGTCTCTACAATATTGTAGAAGATAACTAAGTGACATGTGGTGGGCTTGGGCCACACATGCTCATGCTTGTGAGCCTTTTCGCAGCACCGCCTCACACGCGGCGCGGCGCGCGCCGCGCCGCACCGCGCCCGTGCCCGGCCCCGGCCCCGGCTCCGGTTCCGGTTCCGGTTCGGTTCCGGTTCCGATTCCGATTCCGGTCCGTGTCCGTATCCTTGGACTTGGACTTGGACTTGGACTTGGACTTGGACTTGGACTTGGACTTGGATCTTGGATCTTGGATCTTGGATCTTGGATCTTGGTCCTTTGGGTGGTCCGTCGGGTCGGGTGCTGGGTCGGGTGCCGGGTCGGGCGGTGCGGTGGGACCGGCCGCACCTTGGATTCCTCTCCCGTGGTGCCTTGTGCACCTGCTACACCCAAGCAGTACTTTTGGAAGGATCCGGAGTGTGGGCTGCCGAACTCCCAACCTTCCATGTCTCCACTCCCCTGTAACTGGCGCCTGCCTTAATTGGCAGGAGTTATTCCTGCAATCAACACCTGGGTGGAACTGCCTATAAATAGGCCAGTTGCATTTCATTCTCAACACACCAACAAGAATTCACCTGAGATCTTCTTAGCTCACTTGCATTCTTAGCTCTAAGTCCAGCAGCCTGTCCTCGCCGGAAAACATGTCCGGGTTCGCCGGAGCTCGTAGATCTTGCGGTGCTTCCAATCTTCGGGACGTTGTCCGTTTCATCTTTGGGGAGGATACGCCTACAACCGAGAGCACTACCGGGGCGTATTTCGTCTTGCGGAGAGAGGACTCCTCGACTCGACGGTTTTCTCCTTTTGTTGTTTTATTTCATTTTGTTATTTAATAGTTTACTTGTAATAGCAGTTTGTAATACCAACAATATTTTCAAAAGTCCCTACGTGTAAAGAACATTTAGAAAAAGGAATCAAGTTAAAATTATTTTTGTGGAGTGAGATATAAATGTTTTACTCAGCTCTATCCCGCATGCATGATTTTTCGGCAGTATGCATTAACAAATTTATTTAAAATATAAAAACATGTCCAAAAATTACCAAATTTTACAGAGATCTTACCAACATCCTAAAGTCTGTCTCTATAATTTTTATGGAATTTTTTGAAGCAACGAAAGATTGAGTAATTGTCCTAGAAACTCATGGAAGAATCAAAAACCATCAAAGTGCATTCTGCCTAGAAATTCGACCACTCTAATAGGATTCTTAAACGATATTTTGATACCCTATTTGGACCTTATGCTGGATCTAACATGACCTTATATGTTTACAGTAGAAAACATTATGCATGCATCTCTTAGCATTTTTGGGAGGAGAAAAACATAGTAGAGAAATTAAACCAAGAAAGTTACTTCCTAAGCTAAGATTTCAACATGCAGCCCCATACCCCTTCATGCATGTACGATACGAACCAAATCTCAACACCATAACAAAGATCGACAATTATCCTATCCCGAGAGCATCTCGTTCGTAGCTAAAGGAAAAAATGAGTACAATAGCAAGGTGAAGGAGATACTTACTTGATGTATTACACTAGCTATCAAGGATTCCTAAGCTTTGCTTCCCTCCCACAAAAACGATGCCACACTCAAGAGGAGATCTCGTTTTTATTTTTATTTTTGAAGACTAACTTGCTGGTGTGGAATCAACTAAATGGCAATGTATTTAAAGTGGTGACCCTTAGCTATGCATGTAAGCCACGTAAGTGTGGTGACATGTTGAATAGTATCCCTACCATGCACTATACTATTATGATACTTGTGTCATGACTTCCCTTTTGTCTCTAAAGTGGGAGGCATGATTGATTTGGAGGTTAAGTCTCCCCTCACGTGATGTGCCAAAAAGAATAGATTAAGAGATAATATCACAATTCCTTGCACACTAATATATATGTAAGTAGTTTATAGGTTAATTAAGCATGTAGTGACTTACTTATATAAGGGTACCTAAAGTGTCACAATTTAGAACTATGTTCTAATGGTAACATAATTTATTATTTTTTTTTTGCCTAAAAAAAAATAATTTCTCTTGGTGCGAAATTATGATCGGCTTAACTAAAATCGTCGAATATTACGACGCGACTATCGAGGCCATACTAACTTATATGCCACACGTATGCATACCGATTTCTACGACATGATACTAGACTCGCTCTTAAGGCTTAAATATTGATCTCAGAATACGTAAAATTTACGAGTCATTACAGTTAATATATGAATATACTCAAAATGAGTTAAAAAAACACAAAAAATAACCTCCCGCTAAATTTATATTCGTAGAATACCCAATTTTACCAAAAAACCCCTTGCTTTTTGGTCAAAACTACTATTTCTATATTTTCTACATGGTTTTCGATGTTAGTTAAATGAAAAAAGTGTGGGACCGGATGGAAAATGGTGTGTTGGTGGGAGTCTTTGAGACTTATTTAATATTAGGAAAAAAGGTTGACGGAAATTTTGATTATATTATGTATATAATTTTAAGTGATTGGTATATTTGTGTTTTTTTTAGTAGCTTTGGCTACTTAAGCAAACTCTCTTTATATATACACCCCCTATTAACGTAAATTAGAGAATCAGAATAAATAAATACATGATATGTATTATTATGTTACAGCTCTACTCCTCTATCAAAATCTCAATTTGAAATTAGTTTGTTGATTCTCCATTTTTTATTGCACAGTTTCTTTTGGGCATACAAGATTCGGTTTATTTTCTTTATGTTAGTATTTCAACTTCCTAGAATTATTTTTAAGTTGTGAACCTTAATTACGAAAAAAAACTCCCTCAAATCTCATCAAATTTGAGGTTGATTTCCTTTGTTGTGTGCTTTTTGAATTTGCAAAACTATAATTTAGTATGGTCGAGTATATACGAAGGGCTTGAAAACTAATAAAGCTATTTTACGAAGATTTCAAACAATGGTTGTGGTCAGTTGTAAAACTTGATTTTTTAAATTTATTATAATGACTATTTTTTCGATGAAAATTATGACCTCCCTATGTAAAGATCCTGCCTACGTCCCTGAATATATGTTACATTTCAATCAAATTAACAATCTTTTTTTTTTACCTTGGTGGCGTACAAGCAAAATACAAGCTATCGTGGCTCTCTACATGGGCGATGTATCATGCAAATTCCTTAAAGCTAACATTTTCTCAAACCAGCTTCTATTTTACTAGTATGCAATCAACATGGAACATGTAAGAAAGAATTGTTAAGTTTTTAAGATTATAATAGAACATTTGTTATGTTTATTGTTGCAGTGTCTTGGTACGCCCTTGCGACTTTGAATATAATGTGGGTATAAAAAGTTATATGCGATGGAATTGCTATCAATTAGTGTTGACATAAACTTTTATCATTAGCTAAGCATGAGTTCCCAAATGTTTCACAATTTCCACTGCTCCCAGATAATCTATGCACGGATCAAGTAAGATGATTTAGAAGCTTATAATCTCTTTAAATAAGTAAGTTGTCACATGAGGTGAGAGAACTCACAGATCTTCATTCAAGCTTAAAGCAAAACTTGCACCTCCCCCGAAAGCAAGCATGTCATCCAAGCACAAATACAAGTATTCTCCTTAGAGAAACAGTTTCTTTGTATAGTTTACTTACCAGTTGCTCTAAATAGCTTCGGTTCCCCATATATGGTCGTGAAAACAAAACTTCGATTCGTCCCCTATTAGTTTAGTAGAGGACAATTAGCTAATAAACAACAATAGTGGCCCTAGGAGGCGCGCCTCAGATCGAATCGGCGGAAAAACGATGTGAGGCGTATGCCTTAGGATATACGCTTCTTCCGAGCGCTTCAGATCGAATCATCGGGAAAACGATGTGAGCCTTAAGGATATACGCTTCTTCTGAGCGCCTCATTCCGGCGAGGCGTGCCTTTGAGGCGTATGGTTTTAGGCGGTCCCATGTTGAGGCGTACGCCTTAAGGATATATGCCTCATTCCTTGAGGCGTACGCCTTAAGGATATACGCTCCCTACCGCCGCGACCGCTCCTCCCTGACGCTGAAGCTGTTGTCGCCGCTCCTCCTTTGAATGGGTATAAGTTAAAAGTCTGAAGTTTAGTAGTAGGATTTAACAAAGCTCTTTTGTGGTTCTGCCTCTCTTCAGTAATTATGCATTTATGCTATGCAATAATTAATTAGGATTTAGAAATTAACTTAAGCGATATACCATGTCTTGCCGTACTGATCTTCATTGACAACCCTTGATACCTAGCAAAATTTGATGTTTCTGCATCACAAACCAAAAAATTCAAAATCTTGGTCGATATACTTTGAAAATTTACTATTTCGTCACTAATCGTTTATGTTCGTACCCGAAAACACAACATGAAAGAACAATTACTTGGATCAAATTGGCTAATATTCGCAAATTTGTTTGAGGGGGAAAAAATTGCAATCAAAAGGTACCTGAGATTCTTGATCTACGGCCGCAATTGATAAATGTGAATCGGAAAAAAACCTTGATAATCTATGATAAACCTCGTCTCTGATGGCAGACATTCTTCTTCCCTTGTTTTCTTCCCCTTTTTAACGAATGTGGAAGAAATTGAAAGGATTATATAATCGTTTGAAGAAACTCAGATTCAGATTAGGGTTACTAATTTTTGTCAAAGATGCGAAGAGGCAACGATTCTTCTGTCATTAAACGAAGAAAATCCGGGAAGAATCGGTACGACGTGGATTTTACGAAAATAGTTTAATTACATCATAATCTTTCCGATAATCGCAATTATATTGTCTCTCTCTCTCTCTCTCTCTCTCTCTCTCTCACAGTCGCACACAAAATCAGGTCAATTTGCCCTAAGGAAATTTCATTCGGATTTTTTTTTTACAAAACGAATTTCGTCTGAAAACCGAAGCAACAAATAATTCTGGTGTTGAGATTGCAGAATCAACGCTAATTTCTTCTCAGTGGCGTCCGTTTCGTTCTGTTCTTTCTGGAATTTCGGAACGACGGATCGGAGTTCCGCGGGTAATTCTGTTAGCTGAGGATGGCTTTTTTTGGATCCAGCATACCGTCCGATGTACGCTTGTCTTCGTCTCTCTTGTTCTTCGCTTTTTATGTCGGAATTGGATAGTTTTAAGTCTCGATTCTTGTCGAAATGTTGATAATACGTATTGAGAGGAATTCAAGGTTGCAATCTGCAATTGCTGTGTATTTGCTTCTTCGTTTCTAGAAATTTGGGATTTCAATTAGTGAAAACTAGAACAGAATCTAAATTTGGGGTTTCAATTTACCTAAATTGCGTTTTGGGAGATTTTGTGTTACGATGATTGAGTATTGCATGAGATGGTCATCCATGGAGTCTGGAAACAGTGAGATATGATTTTGTCTGGAAGTTTGAATGCTGCGTGTTGTTTGCGAATTGAATTTATCTACATTTGAATATGCTTTGAAATTCATACTTTTTGGCTTTGTATTAATGCAGGTCGGGTTGAAGTTGCTTCTTTGTCCACTTGGTTCTAATGTTGTAGTTCGTACAGCTTGGTGAGTCTTGAATCATATTCTTAGATGAGTTTTCGTGCTCCGTTTTCTCGATATACGATGACAGCCAACATTTTCAGCTAATAGTTTCGAATCATGTCTGTTATATTTTGGATGCAAATTGCAAGTGTCTGTTTCTCATCATTTTTGCTGTTGAGACCCGTCGAATGTGAATAGCTTTGATAATAAGTCTCTGATAATCTGCCTGTTCTTACAGCTGTTCTGTGGGGGTTGTCTTACCTGTTTATTCTACATTCAAGGCCATCGAGTCGAAGAGTGAAGCTGACCAACAAAAATGGCTTGTATACTGGGCAGGTGCGTGATGGGCATACATTATCCTTTCCCTTCAAATGCTGTATAAGGCCGTTAAGTATGATAGAAAAACTTTCGTTAATATGCATACGGGTTCAAATGAAGCATAACATCTTTAATGTTTTTGGTCCTTAACTATATAACAGTTTTCGAACCCATTTCTGGCCTCTCCGCAAACATTGAAAAGTTAATTAACTTGATGTATTTTTCTTGTATGCAATTTGATATGGCTTCATTTATTTCTCAGAAGTTGCAGGGGACTTCGGTCTGCCAAGATTTTACTTTTTATATCATTCTTATCATGTTATCTGCTTGCAGCTTTTGGATCCTTTACTGTTGCTGAGATCTTCACCGATAAGCTTCTCTACTGGTACTACTTGGAACTTACTTCTCCTCCTTTCCTCCCTCCCATTCGAAAAAGGAGACAATAGTATGGATGGCTGCACACACGCACTCCAAATTATGAATTTACTTTTTCATGTTAATTTATATCTTTTACTAAGCCATTGGAATTTGTCTGATTTTATCAGGTGTCCTTCCTACTATCATTTAAAGTTCGCATTTCTTGTGTGGCTTCAGCTACCATCTGTTGAGGTATGTATGACGATGGCCTTCGTTCCAAATCTCTATTTCGAAATGTTTTTCTATTCGACAATCACATGTATTAGTTGTTTTTATGCTTGACCATGTTTAGCAATAGTGAATCTGTTTAGTATCAGTGGATCAAATAATTCCCGTCGGAGAGAAGTTTCAGTTTGCCTATAAAAAAGCCAAAGCTAACAAATTATATTCATGTAGACTGAATGATTGTTGCATTAAGGGAGATTTAGATATTGAATCTTGAATTATAAGGTGATACTTATAATTATAGGCTGGTCAACATCTGGTCTATGTTTGTCCTTCATTTCTTTTGATGATTAGTTCTAGTACTTAGGTATGATCACTCGAGCCTTATGAAACGTGATATAAAAAAACGAAAGAAAAAACTGACGAACATGCTAGGCCTAAGGTAGTATTATTCACCATGACATCTTCTACAAAAGCCATCGATTTGTTGTAGTTATCTACATGCTATAATGTTATACCTTGTTGATAGCCTTCAATTTCCTATTGTGGTAGGGGGCAAGGGTATTGTACATGAATCACCTACGGCCGTTCCTCCTGAGGCATCAGACCCGACTTGATCAATTTGTGAATTTCTTCTATGATGAAGCGGTAACAGCTTTCTCCTGAAACTTCTAGCCATTAACAACCTCTTAGCTCGGCTATCATGTTAATCTTTTTCGTGTAGGTGAAATTTGCCAGCAACCACGAAACGGAAATTCAGGTTGCTAGGACAGTCCTCTCCAAGATTTTGCTATCAGGTACCAAACTGAATATTACTCATCGAAATATGTTAGTTTCATTCAACCATCAAAACCATGATCTTGATTAACTTATGATGTCTTGACTTGTTGATGACCATACTTTTCCAATAGCTAACCAAATGGTTCGAGATATAATGCACCCCACACAAAGGCAAATTGAAGGTCCTCCTCCTGACCAACATGTGGAAACTTCAGATTCAGAATCTGATAATGGAGAGTGAGACATTCGTCGCGATTCTTGCGCTTCGTTTAGTCCAGCATGTAAAACTACTTTTAGAAGATGAGCTATTACTTGTTACATCTTTGACCATCCATGATTCTTTAGGTTTGGAGATGGAGTGGTTTTAGGGTTTAGTTTATTGTTTTTGAGAATTTTGTTCTACTGAATCACTCTTCCCTAGTGTTGTATATATTTCCATCTATGGATATGTTATTGTTGGCAAATTTTGTACCGATATGTGTAGTTGGCTTTCATTTTTCTATTTAAGTGGTGGATTTAATAATAATAATATTGTTGGGAAATTTTTTAGTAATTTGTTAGATGTTGTACTCTGCTGTAGTAATTTCATTTTTCTTGTCTTTTCACTGTTTGAATATATACTTTCTCTCTCCTCAGTCTTTTAAGTCACCTAGTTGTGAGTAGGGGTGTAAGTGGTTCCGCTCTGAACTACGAAATCGATCAAATCGAACCGAACCAAACTGAAAAATGTGGTTCGGTTCGGCTTCGCGGTGTGGTTCGATTTATTTTTTTAGGAACCGTTTACATTCGGTTCGGTTCGCGGTTTCAAAAATTTTTGAACGGTTCGAACCGAACCGAACCGAACCAATATCTTATTTTTTATTTTTTATTTATCTTTATTATATGATAATGTTATTGGATTTAGATATTAGATTTAAATTAATATCAATTCTAATCTATACAAAGGAAGAGAAATGAGTAAAAACTCTATACTTATGAGTTTGGAACGAGTGATATTCTATAAACTATTATTCTTGCATTATTTAGGATTTAAAAAATAAATAAAAAAATAAAAATGTGAACCGGTAAATCGAACCGAACCAAACCATTTATAAGCGGTTCGGTTCCGATATTTAAAAACACATCGAACCGAACCGAACTATTTCTATGTGTTTGGTTCGGTTCCTAAAATGCATAAGAAACCGAACCGAACCAAACCGTTACACCCCTAGTTGTGATTTGTTTTATGCTAGGGGTGGGAGCACAACACCTCCCACCCCCAGATTTTGACAAGTGTAAGTGTGAAATTCATCTACGGTGTGAGAGAGTTGAGTTGGGAGATGGATTTACACTTGTCAAAATGCGGGGGTGGGAGGTGCTGTGCTCCCACCCCTAGCATAAAAGGAACCCCTAGTTGTGAGGATTCAAAATAATAAAATGGTCCCTTTTGAATTTCAATAAAATGGTCCCTTGGGATGGCCTAGCGGTTAAGGTGGGTGGCCCGGGACCGATAGGTCCTGGGTTCAATTCCCACCAAGACCGCTAGGTGTTGCCTGTCACCCTGTCACATTAAGGGTGGTTGAACCCTCCTGTGTGGTTTGCAGGCTACTACACAAGGAGCGTGGTTTACTCCAAATACAAGACCGAAGATAATGGCAAGGGCTCCATGAATTAAAAAAAATAAAAATAAAAATTGTTATACTAACAACTGGAGATGTGGGCATTAATGGAATACATTTAAGATTAATTTGTATGTTTCTTGAAATTCAAAACTTGTGTTTCAACTTATTTTGGTCCCTTTTTTGGCTTAATAAATCCAAACATTTAATCAAATACAGAAATAGTCCAAAGTTGGTTTTTGATTAATTAAATTAAAAACCCATTTGCCCATTCCTTCAAATTCTTCAAACCTAGATCTGTCTTTTTCAATTTGTGTGTAGAAAATACTTGTCAAAACCTGAATTTTGAAAGTAGGAATGTTGTCAGCAGTCGAGTTGGCATTACAGGTCAACTTTTCCCCCTTCTTTTGTTCCTTCCTCTCCTTTCAACTAGGCTTTGAATGAACAAAACAGACAGCTGTGGCCTCTCTCTCTCTCTCTCTCTCTCTCTCTCTCTCTCGCTGCGCAGCCAAAGGGAACATTATGCACATTGTTGAGTCACATGTACTCCACATTCAGGTGAGTTTTCCGCAGTGAAAGCTCTTCTTCTGCACTTCTTGACAATGAGTGGCATTCTTTATTAAGGTGAGAACTCAATTGGGTTTGCTTCTAAGCCTTTTCTCTTTTTACTTAAAATGTTGAAACTGTGGGGATTTTTCCTCCAAAAGAATTATCTTTATCTTGTATTGGTTGCACTGCTTTGATTCCTTTCTTCAGTTTGCTATTTTCTCTGAATGTGTTTTCTTGCATTGGAAGGTTCTTCTTCAAACCAATTGTATTCCCATTTTCTAAATTTTTTTCCCAATTTTCTGAAATCTATGGCTGGACCTGAGAAAGATTCGAATTTTAACATGGGTTAGTTTTTAGATCCGCATTTTTTCTATCATTGTTCCATTGTTTTCTAATCTCTGAGATGGGATTCTTGTGTTTTTTCTTCTTGGATTGTTTGTCTTCCCACATGAATGGTTTTTTTTTTTTTCCTGTATTTTCAGAGATCTTAGTACAAGTAATCTTACTTAATTTGATTAGAAAGGTGTCTTCTATTTGTGTCTTGATCTAAAGTTGTGATGATTTAGCTCCCCCACCAAGAGAGAGAATGACAATGTACCTTTAGAAGTTGGTGCCTTCATTTTCCTTCTTGCAGCTATTCTCACCTTTCATGTGCCTTGTTCTGGAAATATGGAGATGGGCCACCTTATCGATCCTTGTTTCGAACTTCACACAATTCCGCATTTGGAATAGAATTCTACTAACTGCTTGCTAGTTGTTAAGATGACAGTTATCTTCATGAACTTTATACTGTTTTAAAAAATGCAGCATTTATAGTCAAAAGTAGAGTTGATACTTGATTACAAATATTTGATTTTGGCTATGGGAAAGCATCGAATCGTATTTTTTCCCATTAGTCTGTAGTGAAAGCAAATTCTTGGAAACTTCTACAAGACAAAAGGAATTACTTGGTAACAGTTAGAAGCTAACTTTCTGTTATAAATTCACTATTAGCTCAGATATATACTGCACTTTGGAGAATGGTAAGTCTTGACTATTTTACTCGAAGCTCCGCCTTCTGAATTCACAGTTAGATCACAAACTTGATTTCATTCTCATGCCAAAATTGTAGACAATCATCAAAGTTAGTTCCTTTACGAGTATTTGCTTTCCGTTATGCCAAAAAAAAAAAAGGATTTCATTGTTTCTTTTGAATAAATTGGTTGGTATAATAAATAGCCTCTTAGATGAACTTGAACGTGTTTACCATTTCGTGCTTATCGTCCCTAAACTGGAACGTGCTCTCAATGGCTTAAGTAATAACTGAGTTATGAATGTATGTTAAGCATAACAGGAATCATCAAAAGGTGAATTAGTGCAGGATTTCTTAATTACTGAATATGATTTGCTTTGTTTTCAACTTCTAGAGAATCAATTCTCATCATCATCTTACAGAACGTTTCAGGTTGAAACTTGGTATTGAATCATTCCTAGTTTCGCCCTTTGAACATGAAATCAAATTTCAAAAATAGTTGGAGATCAATCGTGCCTCTTCAGACGCAAGGCGAATCAGCCACAAGGTTCTGCGTGTTTCCTAAGGTTAAGTCGGCGAGCTACAGCCCCGGAAAGACTCCCGTTTATCTAAATGTATATGATCTAACTCCCATCAATGGCTACGTCTACTGGGCTGGCGTTGGCATCTTTCACTCCGGTGTGGAAGGTATAAAGATTCGAACTTTATGATGCTCTGCTTTCTTAATCATGCTTTTCTTCATAGATTTAGCTATGAATCTACTCTTGAGTAGATTGGTAGTCAAACTTCTTCGTTTATAGATATCATAATTGGTAGATTGGTAGCCAAAATTGGTGAAATGCAGGACTGATTGAAAAAGGGCTCAGCTTTATACTTGTTCTTGAATTTCTTTTTGTTATTTTCTTATTTAACATTTCAAATACTCATTCACCAAACTCCCCTTGAACCAATCTCTTGCAGTGTATGACATATACGGATATAAAATCGTAAAGAGAAATTCGTTTTTACAAGGATACACATATACGGATATTTAATCGTAATTGGTAGATTGGTAGTGAAAACTGATGCAATGCAGGACTAATTGAAAAGGGCTCAAATTTCTACTTATTCTTGAATTTCTCTTTGTTATTTCTTCTTCAACATTCATTCACTCCACTCCCCTTAAATCAATCTCTTTTGCAGTGTACGACATTGAGTACGCTTTTGGAGCTCACGACTTCCCTACTAGTGGCGTATTTGAAGTTGAACCGCGGCAATGTCCCGGATTCAGGTTTCGCAGGTCAATTTTCATCGGCACAACGCATTTGAACCCTCATCAAGTGAGAGACTTCATGGAGCACCAATCGACAAACTACTGCGGCGATACGTATCACTTGGTTGCCAAAAACTGCAACCACTTCTGTGAGGACATGTGCTACAAGCTCACTGGAACCCGGATACCAAAATGGGTGAACCGTCTAGCAAGGATAGGTATATACTCATCATATTCATATTCCTTCTCATGCATCATAATTAGCAAATTCATTATTTTGCCTTCACAAAATTGAAGATCTCGTCCCCTCATTTCACGAAATTACAGATCTCACCCCCTATTTCACGAAATTGCAGATTTCGCCCCTTGTTCCATAAAATTGCATTTTTCACCCCCTATATTGGTCTATTTAAACTTCAATCTAAGATGTGGTTCTTAAAGGTTCATGCTGCAACTGCATACTACCAGAGGCGCTAAAAACGAGCAGGGTGCTTCGTGATGCAAAGTATCAAGACTCAGAGAGTGAGAAGAAGAGGCTGAGAAGCTCCTTGAGCTGCTTCTCTTCAATCTCTATGAACCAGAAGGAGAAGGAGGTATCGGTATCGGTATCTTCGTTGTTCTTGCAGTCACACTACAAAGGGTGTTTGCCTCCATGGGAGTTGAAGAAATCAAGAAGTACTAAATCTGTGAAAGGAGGTTAGAAACTAGGATTCTTTTTTCTTTACCTTTTGATTTGTTTGTGTTCCTTGTGGATTCTTAGATTGGTTTGTTCCTTTGGTCTCTATTACATATCCATGTAGTTATCTCAATGAGGTTTGGAGGGTAATCAATTTGTTGTCTAACTTGTTTGCATGCCTACTTTTTTTTTTTTTTTTTTTTTTTTAATGGCGAGGAACCCGCAGCCGCTATCTTAGGTGCGCATATGGTAAACCTCGCTCCTGTGCAATAGTCTGTAAACCACACCCTTAAGGTGACAGAGTGACAAACTCACATAGCGTGTCCAGAGAATTTGCATGCCTACTTATATCTTGATGTGTTTCTTTTAAGTGAAGATCTATGATCCAATTTATGTAATTTAAAGTAAAATATGATAGTTTTGTAAGTATCACCAATTTTTATTATCATGTGTGAATTTGAAATAGTATTGTAAGAATGGTATTTGTGATTCACAAATATATAATGAAACATTGATCCTAGGGGTAAGAACTGTTGTCCTATCCAAAAATACTTAAATCAATATTTATTGGTTGGAATTACAAACCCAATTTAAAGGTGAAGTGTCAAAGGTTCCTAACATCAAAGAAACCAATAATTGCGTTGCTTTAATATACTCTCTGTTACGGTTGTAAACGAATCGAATTGAATTAAATAACATAGAATTCGATTCGATATTCGATTCGTATTCAAATATTCGTATGCGTATTCGATTCATTCTCGAATATTAAAGTTGATTCGAATTTGATTCGTTATTTATATTCGAATTATTCTATTCATTTTTTATTGGGTATTTTATAAACAATATTATTCGAATATTCGATTTGAATTTGGTACGTATTTAATACGATTCGATTCGAAACTGTTCGATTCAAAATTATATATTTAAGAAACAAATTTATTATAATAAGTTTTACAAAATACATTTGATATATAAATATTTTATAAATGTATTATATATTTATATTTAATCGAATATTTTTTAATATCGAATCGAATATCATAATTTTGTATTCGTATTTGAATACTAATCGAATCGAATCAAATATTTATATTCGAACTCGAATATCAAAAATTTGAATACGAATATCAATATGCGAATACGAATACCGAAACAAACTAAAAATATTTGATTCGTTTACAACCCTACTTTCCGTTCAGGTCAACTTATCTTGTTTTTTTTCGGTAAGGAGATTAAGATGAATAGTTGATTGTGTAAAGAGAAAAAAGACCCCACAAAGGGAAAATAGAAGCTTGTATAATAATTATTTTCCATTTTAAAAAGTAGTACAAGTTAAGTGGCAACAATCGAAAAGGAAAACAAGATACAAGTTAATCGGGATTAAGGAGTATCATTTATGATTAGGATTAGTTCTTGATTTATTACTTATGATTGATTTTCACATGACCCTACAATAAGAATTTATATTATTATATTAAATATACACAATAATGTGTAGTATCATTAGAAATTGGAGGCTTCTATAAGTCAAAGTAAACACTAGAGAACAAGATTTTGAATCACGAAATTTCCTTGTGCATAAGACAAGACTTTCCTGCTTCGTTCCACTCTCACTTTTCCACCACAAAATAAAATTAGTTGAATTTCACAAAATAAATAAATATATATATATATATATATATATACACATATAAGACGTGGTTTGTCCAAAATTATTTGAGAAATGTTATACTCCCTCGTCCCAATTTAAATGTCCCTTATACCATTTTTGGGTGTCCCAATTTAAATGTACACTTTTCCTTTTTGGCAAATTTTAACACACAAATTTTTTGTAGGACCCACACCTTTTTAAATCTCTACTCACATCCACCAACTCTCCTTAATTCCCGTGCAAAAAGGCAAGGAGACATTTAAATTGGGACGGAGGGAGTATATTACTCCATCCGTCCCTCATTTTCTTTTTTCTGCGTTCCAAAATTGATATGTATGTTTGGAAAAAAATTGTATCTATTAAATTTAATAGATCTAGTTAATGTGATAATGTGGAAAATGACTATTTTTTTATCTTTCTAATAAAACATACTATGTTGTATAACATTGTAGTAATTTGCTTAATTTACTAAAATTCTAATACACATTAGTGACAAAATGAATTTGTATATCAATTAATTTTATATATATATATATATATATAAAAATAAAATAAACATTTTTATTTAGAACGAAAGGAATATATATCATGTATTTATGAATTCATTCAATTAAAATTTTGAAGAAACAAAAGTAATGGGTCGGGGGAGACTGGGAAGCTGATTGCTGAGGTGGGACCCAGCAGCCATCGCGGTCCACCGTCTTGTGGGCTCCACTTCCAGTCCTGTCGTCGTCTGCCGGGTCGTCTACGTAGTTGATTATTACTCTAATCTTATATACATTAATTAATATTTCAAAATTAATTCATGTGGCCACCCATCTGCGCAGCCACTAAATTGACTTAATATTTATTTTGCAAAACAGAAATAAATAATTGAAACAGTTGTAATATTTTATCTTATTCGCCCTAAATATTTTGGAGCAGTTTATATGTACCACTTTCGTATGCTCTTGTATATATCACATCACATCACAAGGGTATTGACATGTGATATTTTTCATTAAATCAAGTGGATCATATTTAACACATATCAATACCCTTATGGTGTGATACACACAAGAATATACGAAAATGGTACACACAAATTTTTGTATAAATATTTGTATTATGTCAAATAATACGAAGAATAACTCTAGATATGATGTGAAACATTAATATTCAATTTCACTTCGCCCTTTCTTCGGCGCAGCCACTTCATTGACTTAATATTTTTATTCAAGATTTGGAATTACAACATTTGGTTGCAACCTCGATTTAGAACTAGAAATTAAAGAATAGAATCTGTGTTATGACTTATGAAGAGAATATAGATGAATTTATAATTTTCCAGCGAAAATTCAATATAATGAGTTCAAGAAAATTCATAATTGCGTGCAATTGGGAATGCCATGCCCCATTTATATTATCAGAGTCAGAATCCAAAAAGTGAGGACGATAATACTTAAATCTTCCATTTAAAAGTATTGAATAACGAGTGAAAATTACTGAGAAAAATATAATCCACTCGCATCACTACCTAATTCCATCAATATCCACTCATCCCGCCAACAATGTCATAAGAATTGCAAGAAGTCAAATTTAATAATATACACAAGTGGAAAATGTGTGCCATCACAAGATCATCTTATTTACTCTTTTCGTTACATTGAAATTGTTTAGTACTCCCTCCGTCCCGCCCGACATGGCTTCTTTCCTCTTTTTCATTGTCTCACTTGACTTGACCACTAACTAAAATAATACTCTAATAAATTCTAATAGGTCCCACCACTTTATACCACTTTACACACAACTACCCACTATTCTTAATAACCGTGTCTCAAACCTATTAAGCCATGTCGGACGGGACGGAGGGAGTATATCTTTTCAATCCGTTTGATTAAATTTGTCTAATTTCTTTTTCGACAAATTATTACAACTACTCTCAAATTTACCAACTCTAGAAACTATGAACGAATTCTCTTAAAGAAAAAAACTCATCTATATAAATACGCATCAAAACACTAAACTCCACTACTCTAATCAACTTCTTAAATCATGTTGTTCGTTGGAGTAGTAATCGCAACCTTGCTCATCGTCTTCCTCACGAAATGGATACAAAGATGGAGAAACCCTAGATGCTCCGGCGTACTTCCTCCCGGCACCTCCGGCCTCCCCCTCATCGGCGAGAGCCTCCAGCTCATCATTCCGGCCGACACCATCGACGTCCTCCCCTTCATCAAAAAGCGACTCCAAAAGTAAGCGCTTCCCAATCCAATCATCATCACAAATTCACAATCGCAATTAATCAATCAAAATACACTCAACTAATCAACGGATGGATTCGATTTGGATTTTGATTCCAGATACGGACCGCTGTTCCGGACGAACGTAGCCGGCACGAACATCGTGATATCCGCCGATCGCGAATTCAACCGCTTCCTCTTCCAGCAGGACGAGACGACGGTGGTGCGCTGGTACCTGGAATTGTTCGAGAAGATTCTCAAGGAAGGCGAATTCAGAGGCTTCGCCGATATGATCAAATACGCGAAGAACTCGGTGCTGAGTCAATTCGGAATCAAATGCTTGAAGCAGAATCTGCTGGCGGAGTTCGAGCAAGTCGTGCAGAAGACGCTGCGGTCGTGGTCGGAGCAGGAGTCGGTCGATCTCGAAGCGGCGTCTGTCTCTGTGCGTAGAACTACTGGATCTACTGTTGGTGTTTTTGAATTTGATTTTGGTTGTTTTTTGAATCTTCGATTTGTTGTTGCTATGATGAGCAGATTTTTGGTGAATTTGGCGCGAAGAAGCTGTACGGACGGTATGCGGATCTGTCGAAGCAGTTCACGCACAAGTTTGTGGATATTTCGAGAGCTGCGATGTCGTTTCCTTTAAATGTTCCCGGCACCACCTACTATAAATGTCTCAAGGTAAATAAATATTCGAGAAAACCATAAATAATTACGTTAGGTGAAAATACGTAAAATTATGCTACATATTTGTGTTTGTGTTTGTGTTTATGTTCGTATGTGAATCTCAATCGTTCTTAACCACGTCAAACAATATACATCACATAACATATTTTCTTAATTCTCGTGTTGTGAGTCATTTATAATGGAACGGATGGAATAATTTTTATCCAAAAACACTAATAATTTTTTGTCCTTTTCCCATTTTGAATCGAGTGTTTGTTATTTTTGATTTTGATTTTTCAGGAGAGAGAGAACGTGTTGGGCATAGTTAGAAGCATCGTTAATTCGAGGATCAACGACGAACACGAAGAAGATGACGACGACATGCTGAGCAGAACGGTGCAAGACATGGGTACGGTGCCGTTTCTGACGCCGGAGTTCATCACGCAGCTGCTATTCTCCTTCTCATTCGCCACGTATCAGTCCGTCTCGCCGTTGCTGGCATTCGCCATGAAGTTCCTAACGGAAAGTCCGGCCGTACTGTCGGAGCTAATCGTCCGTAAACTTAACCCTAACTTCGTCTTACTAGCATATGTGATTGTGTTACTTATAATTTGAAAGTGTTAATTAAATTCGTCGAACTCGAACAGGCTGAGCACGACGCGATACTCGCGAAGAGATCGGACCCGGATTCGTCGTTGACGTGGGAGGAGTATAAATCCATGACGTTTACTCTCCAAGTTAGTTTAGTTTAGTTTAATTGATCTTCTCATTTTCAAGATTATGCTACTCCCTCCTTCCCACCCAACTTCTCTTGCATTTTTTTTCCGGGCCGTCCCACTTGAATTGTCTTGTTTCCTAAAAAAAAAAAAATTAATACACAAACTCCTACTTTTTACACACAATCACCTACTTCTCTACACACAACAATCCACTCACCAAAATATCCGTACCGAAACCAAACAAGACAAGTCGGTTGGGACGGAGGGAGTATTAGAATTGAGTTACTCATTCCTATACGTTGGTGATTTTTTTTTCCTTTGCAGGTTGTTAATGAAACCCAGAGAATGGCAAATACGATTCCTGGATTTTTCAGAAAGACTGTGAAGGATGTTAATGTTAGAGGTATGTTGATTATAATTGAATTATTGTTATAATAATTAGAATCCAAATTTGATTGGTGAAAATGTGTGTTTAGGTTACACGATTCCAGCAGGGTGGGGAATAATGGCTTGTACGTCAGCTATGCATTTGGACCCTGAGTTATACAAAGATCCTCTAAAGTTTAATCCATGGCGTTGGAAGGTAATCCAAAACCCAAATTAATCTTGTGACAATCAAGCTAGAAAAGATAATTGTGAAATATATACACATAGGATGATCAAGCAAAAAGACTCATTAAATTAAAAATAGGAATAAATTCCTATTTAATTTTTTTATTATAAATCGATTAATTTGCAACGACTTGTCTTGTTTCCGTAAAAGAAAAATAATTACTAGTGTCACTACATATTATTCCCTCTGTCCCGCCCGACTTGTCTTGTTTTCCTTTCTGGATCGTCCCACCCGACTTGTCTTGTTTCCATAAAAGGAAAATAATTATTATACAACTTACCATTTTTTCTTTGTGGGACCTACCTCTTTACACACAATCACTCAATCATCTACTCATAACAATACAATCATCTTAATTTCCATGCCGAAAAAAAACAAGACAAGTCGAGCAGGACAAAGGGAATATAATGCATTCATCTCACACGAACCATCCATTTTCATAGATTAATAGTTCATATTTGTTCCGATTTCCTACATTAAATAGTCTTTTTATTTGATCTAATATGCAGGAGTATGAAGCTGAATTTATAATCAAGAACTTGACACCTTTTGGAGAAGGCAAAAAGCAGTGTGCAGGCGCAGATTTCTCTAGAGCTGCTATGTGCATATTTCTCCATGTTCTCGTCTCTAAATACAGGTCTCTCTCTCTCTCTCTCTCTCTCCTAAGAGGGCTTATACTGAATAGTATTCTTTTTTTGAGGGAACAGGTGGACTATAGTTAAAGGAGGAGATTTTGTCCAAAATCCAATGCTGCACTTCAAGAATGGATTGCAAGTTAAAGTGACTACCAGACAAGAATGAATGAGGAAGATTTAGCTTCATGTTCTGCTTTCATATAAGATAGTATATGTAATCTAATTAAGTTTCCCAATTGGGATGAGTGTTATTTTTTGTTTATTTTCATCTCCACAAATTTAGAGATATAATCAACTCCAAAAATAGAAATCAAATCAAGAATTTAGTACACATGATACAACGACTAAAGTCTCTCCTATCTAGGGAGTTCAGTTATACATCTAATCCAGTTAGACCAATCAATTCCAAAAATGGGAGCACTGCATCTACAGATTATATACACATCTTCACTATCCCTACTGCCCTTCCATCTAGATGAATAACGAACAACACGGCCCGTACGAGTATCGGAGAGTGGTTTATCTATCCTGGTTACTACAAGTGATGGGGTGATAATCAACGGGACTTATTAAACTTATTCACATCATGAAAAGTTTAAAGAAGCCATACCTCTATTTTCACATCTGTTCGTTCCTACACGCGTGCCTTATCCGGAATCCGCGAGTGTTGCTTGTCCGCGAAATGGAGAAGCCTTCTGAGCCTCAAAACCATGTCACAGTGGAAAGGCAGAGTTGATCTCCTCTCTAAGTAGGCTGGACTAACAGTCATCCAAGACAAAGCATGAAGCTCTGCAGCTATTGTATCCAATATAATGTGTTTCTCCACCTCAATATCTTTCGATTCAGAGCCGGGGCCTCGTCCCACAGACTTATTCCCTCCTTTTACTACCTTCTCTTGGCTGAAACTGTTGCCTCCATAGTAGTCTATTAAACTGACTGAAAGAACTGAAGGCCATTCTTCTTTGGAGAGACTTCTGGAGTCTCTCCTCATTGAGGGTATGGCTTTTGAGACGACAAAGCCGGTGGATAGGGGAATGGCGGAGCCTTTGCTGTGGAGAAGATGGGCGAGAGGGGGAGAGTCTGCAGTGAGACATGTGGGGAGCTGAAGAACGGTAGGGGGTAGAAAGCGCATGCTTGGTGAAGGGACGAAGATGTAAGACGAGGAGGTGGAACCAAGGGACTTCACGGGCGTGTATCCTTCGAGATAGGTTGAGAGACCGGATGTGGCACTACCTTGACTTGACCCTGTAAAAATACGATTTTAGAGTAAACAGATTAGCTAAAGAATCTAGTAATAAGATATAGCTAATTGACTGAAACCCTTAAGTAATGGGATTAACATCACAAGCCAACCAGGAAAGAAAAAGGTCAAAAATAAAAGCAAAATATGCACGTTAAAGCAAGCCATCATGATGAAAATAAATGGATCATCTCATCATCAATATATTTGTAGCGAAGACTGTCAAAGAGAATCGACAATTACCAGGATCTGCTTGGAACACAAGTTGTAAGGAATGATCAATTGAGACTGAAACGAAACTGATGCTCTGCACCCATTGCAGTAAGCCTTTCGAATTATCCATCGCCCCATGCCCACCCATTAGCTGCTTCCTCGAGGAAGGTTGTACCATGCCACCTTTCATGAATCCAGAAGACTTAGGATGAGAAGTGTACAATGGACTAGGCGAAGAAGGTAGTGCCCTCTCTTGCATTAAACCCATCTCCTGCTGTTGTAAGGAATTCCCGTTGCTACCAGCCGGCATTCCATCAGGGAAGGAATGACGGAGCTGCATAGACCACTTTTTCACCTCGGAACCCCCAGCTGAATACAGAGCTTTATGCCACTCTGCAAAAAATATATATATACTTCAGGAAAAAGGACTGTACATACAGATGAGATCACCACATTGCAGATGCCAAACTACCAACTATACCACCATGATGATTATATGTGGAGCAAGCACTAGAACTTTAAGGAAAC
This sequence comes from Lavandula angustifolia, assembly GCA_028984105.1. Taxonomy (NCBI): domain Eukaryota; kingdom Viridiplantae; phylum Streptophyta; class Magnoliopsida; order Lamiales; family Lamiaceae; genus Lavandula; species Lavandula angustifolia. The sequence goes on from CM054822.1 coordinate 21,538,056, forward strand.
AAGGTTGACTATGAAAGTGGGAATTATTCCTTTCCCCGTGATTCTACTAATCTGAACATTATTTACGTAGTGTTGTCCAGCATTTGTGAAACAGCAGTGCAGACATAATAATATAAGACTCCATGATGTCCAGACAGATATAAGTTGGTATAGTACAGCAAATTCAGAAAATTTAATACCCTGGCACTCGAGCTCAAAAAAGCATCCAATTCGTGTAATCACGAGATCTCTAGGCTTAGCAATGCCAGCATCAGGAGAACAAGCTTGAAGAATCTGGCATCCTTGTTGTAATATTTGGACAAAAAGGGACTGCAGCCCCTTCGTATCTTGCCGACTACTGATTCCTCCAAAGGGGTAAACATAGCTGTCAAGCAATTCTCCTCTCGAGTCAGTCCATATGCACACCATCCAACGCCAATCTTCAGTCCACCCATAACAACAATGCAGACTTGGGAGAGATTTTTGGTGGCCAGATGCCAAACCTTCTGAATCCATGGAATCATGCTGAGAAAGAGGCCCATTATCTCCAGTTCCTGAAGAAGCAGAATTTTGCACAAAGCCAGTACTTGCACAATCATCTGACAGTTTAGATGAATCAGCTGAATTCCCCCAAAAGGCTGAAAGTCCACGCTCTAAGGAACCAGGTTCGGCAAGAATAAAAAGTGGCTCAAATAGACAACGAACTTCATTCAGAGGAAAGATATCTCCAGTTCTGCTGAGATCCGTTCCAAGTCCCCCACTCCTTGCAGTCTGCCAAGAGTTGTCCCAAGCACCCGGTCTCAGGCTTGTGTCAAGTTCACTGTCTCTCTGAGGTCCCCCCATTCGAGAACCAACACAATCCTTCCACATACCAGGAACAGGTGAAGACATTTGCATCATGGCTGAATGAGATCCTCCTGGAATGGATAAAGATGACAGTGCCTCACCAGAGGCTCCTCGTGCAATTCGCCGTGCTTTATTATAAACAGTAAAAGCAATTTCCTTCAGAATGACGAGCTCATTAAGCGAGGGACTAGTAACCCTGAAAATGGCATCTACTGTCACAATCTGCAATACAAGCTTTGGGATGCTAAATCCCGTAAGAGTCAAAACATTTGAAAATGACTCATCTACAGAAGCTGGGTAACTCAAAGCTTTTGCAACTTGATTGTGCATTATGGATCTCCTTTCTTTATCAGAAGATCGAATCACTGATCCAATAGCAATAGACGATTCAACCACAGTTTGTAGAACTGCAAGAGGCTCTGGGAAGGGACAGACCACATAAACTACCTGATCCAATGAAAGGAGAAAATGTCAAGCCACCGTGGAAATCCTTACACACAAATTCTAATGAGATGAAGAAGGAAATGGAGCAAAATAACAGTTACAAGGAAAACAACAATATATTTTGCAATTGCAAAGTTAAGAATAAAAGGATATTATGGAAAATTGCAATCTAGCAGGGAAAGAAAATCAAGCTAGATATGATCATCTGGCATGTACAAGCTAGAAAATCAAATTGTAATAAGAACAGGACGACAAAATAACACACGTTGGCATTCCAATAGAATTGATACAACATCTTTGGTAAATAGGGCCATCAATCAGTACCAACATGAGGAAGATTTTGAGACCAGAAGTTTAGTTTGCACGTTTGGTAACAGAAAGTAGGAACTAATATTCGTAAACATCTTCATCTTTTTAGATATATAAGAGGAACATCACATGCCTAACAATTTTGTGAACACAAAGATGTAAGAGAAAGAAGATGCTGCTATAATAAAAGCATTTCATGGAGTTTAGAACTTACAGTGCAAGGCCCGCCGTTTCCTTCCTTGGGATTCACTGTCGTCGACGAACCAAATTTCAAGGTCTTCAGCACCTTAGACAGAGTCTTTAGATAGCTAGTCAGGTCCCATCCATTCGACAGGAAAAGAAAATAATCACTGATCGATCCCAAGACAGATGCATTGTTGGTATCTATCTTCATTGATTGTGGGCAATCAAGAAGAACAAATCCAGGTGATACTTTCCCACTATCTATCTCCATCTCATTTCCCAGATTATGTGGTGAATGTGTTCCCAGCTTGCAGGTTTCATAAACTGAGAGAGAGAGAGAGTTTTCAACATTTACTGTGAAAATATGTGAATAAGTAAGCTTATACAAAGGTGTTAAAGTTGTCGTGAAAAGAAAATTAGAGTTAAGAATTTACGTTGCTGAAAAAATTAATTGCAAGGTGAAAAACAAGGAAATGAAGCAGAGAAGCAAACAAGAATTATTCCATGATGCCACGTGAGCAAAAATCTTACACGCGTTTGGAGTTCATATCACATCACAATTGACAGAAGGTCTAAATGCTCAAATAAAGACCCCGGTTCAATAGACAACTAGGTTTAAAGATAATACAAATCACTTTAATTATCAACTGAAAATCCCGAGGCCATGCTTTTATACATATTGAGAAATTGGCATCCAGGAGCAAACAGCAAATTATATATTCTTTATGAAAATAAATTAATGAAATTGCTGGCAGCATATCATTTGTCACTTTAAATACTTGTACTAACCAGTTCCAAGCTGCAGAAAAAAATCAGTAGCAGCGGTTGTAAGGGGATCAATATTTGGGCAGACAACATAGTAGCTCATCTACAAGAGAAACAAGGAAATATGTAAATCAGTAATAGTATTACAGTAAAAATGAAAGTATAATTTCCAAGCCTTGATATTACTGAAGAAGAAGATAAGCAAATTCTTCAACCAATCTTACATGTTTTACAGTTGCATAAGGTTCGAGAGGAGCCTTTTCCCAGAGTTGTAAGGAACTAGATGAGGTTTTGAGCCAATCATCTTGGTATCTGTAGCACATATACTTCAATCACATATTGTATGCCATAAAATATATGAAGTTGTTTGATATATCAGGAATTTGATTAAGGACATAAAGCACATGCATACATATCTATGAGATTTTTGAAATGATGAAGATTCTATTAAAATTCTGAAAAAACATGAAACATAGGGAATTAAAGCAAATTCATTGCAGAAAATTCATTTAAATTTTTAACAAAATAATACATTTATTAAAAAGTTAATATATGAACCTAAGTGATTATCTAAACATTTCCATGATTTACAGTAAGTATTAACTCAATCATGCGAATATCAGTTATACATCAAAGAAGCATAGACCAAAAAGTCAAGGTAATCATGAGTACCCAACAAGTATGGAAGGAAATGGAACAGCAGATAGTGTAGGTCGTATCCGTGAGCAATGTTGCTGATCTGACTCTGCAAAAGTCCCTCCTTCATCTCCTGAAATGTCAACTGAATTAGTATCCAACAGGTAATATAAGGTGATAGAATCATTAAACCATAAGCACAATACCTTTGAGGCCAGATGCTACACCAACAGAGATCAGAGGACTCATGGGTTCTCCCACTGATAAAGCTACTGTACTAGATGAATCACGGCATTCACTTGCACTAGCAATAGACTCAGCAGAGAGTCCATCACAAATCATTCCTAATTCACTGGATGGGTTACGGCCCCTGCACCAATCAGTAACAGACAGAGGACCATCTGCGCTGCTAAATGCAGACTTTAGCGCGGCTTTTATGTCAGACTGAAGTAAACCAATTGTTAAAGATGACTGAACCTGAAAATTATAATAGATTTTTGTAAGAATTGCATTGTCTTGCAGAAGCTTCCACGACATACTACCAAAAATCATCCAAACAGGAAAAAAGTTTGTACTTCCATGATGCTGAGACAACAATATTACAAGTTTACAACAACAATTACAAAAAATCTATCTATAAAATAACAGTTTGTAGAATGCTTACCCATCTTTCAACTCTATTAAAAAAAGCCCGACAATGTCCAGATGTGCATAGTAGCAACATTTTACTAGATTGAAAATACACTGAAACCTTCAAGTGTTTGTAACCATTAGATTTTTAACAGTAGTTCCTCGTTCATTTATTTATTAGATATAGGGTCAAATGAAAACCAGTACTAGATCAGTTTCTTTCATCAATAACAACCTAAAAATTTCCCCATGACAAAGATAACTTAATCAGCAATGGTTGACTGGCCTGAGAAACAGAAGATTCACTCCAAAAATTGACTAGATTATGTAGGAACCAGATTAAGTTTTGAAACCAATCGACTAAGACAAAAGATGTGTGACCCATCTACTCAAACAATATCCACAAGCGCATGAATGTGCACCGCACATAGAAAAAAAATGCTACATGCAGCCAAGTATTGAGGAACAACAAAAAGAATATAGTACAACTAAATACTGAATCAAATTTCAAAATATTAAAAGAATAAGCATGAGCGAAACAAGAGAATCTCACATCAACTGAGAGTGGATCAACAAGCTCCATGCCAGCAATATCCAGGGAATGGGAAGAAGACAAAAGCCCCCCACAGCCTGCGTGTACCATAGAGGGTCCACAGGAAAATCCACGCCTCCACTGCTCTTGAAGTGCAAGCCACCCATATGGACCATCACCACAATCAGCATCAAGAGCCACATCAACAAATGAAGTAGCTTGTTGGACAAGTAATGCAATGCCATCAAGAAGTTCCTGAAGTGGATGTTGTAGTCCATAAGAAAACATGCTTTCTTCGACAAAGGAATTATGTGAATTGGATGGGCAGACCTCCATACTAGAAGTGCTTGTCTTTGCAACTTTAGGCATTGCAACAGATCGCCAGACACCAACAGGTGCAGTCAAAGACCCATCTAGCATTCCTCCATCTGCATCACCAGCAATCCGAACAGGAATGGTTTCTTTCTTTTTAAATTCATATTTGCTTGAAATATTGTCCACCATAGTGCTTGAATCACCTAGACCTAAATTTGGAGTACTACTACAAGTTAATCCACTTAAGCCAGCAGATGAGAGGTTGCTAGAAGACAGCAGCGTGTGTCGCAACCTACACATGGAAACCTGACACACAAGGCATTCAACTTCGGTTGCAAGGACATTCCTATCCGATGGAAGAGAATTGTCTTCTTTCAGGGAGCCGTCACTTGCTTTAATAGGGAGGGGTTTGACATCTGCTTGACTAAAACCAAAAAACTGTGCTGATTCTCCTCCAGCCTCATTTTTATGAAGCCTATCATTACTTCGACCAATTTGCTGTTTTCCTCTTTCAACATGTGTGTAATATTTTTTTGATTTTAAAACAGAACCTAGGCCTTTCTTTTCTGCACATGCTCTTTCACTTGCTGGCAAGGTGGATTTTTCATGATATCCATCGCAGCAAGGGGAAGGAGGTGTTGCCGAGTATACATAATGGTTTGAGCTTGATGCAGAATCCACTTTGCAAGATCTTGGAACATATGGGCTTCGGAAAATCACAGAGGAGACCTCACTCTTAGGGGCTTCCACACCCCCATATTCCGGAGCAAATGTCATCAGTGCTTCAGCCTTTACAACATGATCAAACTCACCACTGGAAGATGGCAGCGTACAGGTAATTTGATCTGGAGCAGAACCTTTTGAGGTTTCTTGAGTTTTGCTGACTAAATCTTCCACGGTGTCAGGAGCCTGTAGGTGATTGAAGTTATCAAATGATGGAAAACCGGAAGATACAAGCATCCGATCGGTCACATCCATCATTGAATTGCTGGGGCTGCTACACAAATCTCCACCATCAGGTGCAGGAAACATGATAGCTTGAGATTCAGCAGTCCCTGGGGGCTTCATCACATAAACAAGGAAATACCATCTTTTGTTATGGACAAGTTTAAGTTTAGTAGCTGAAATAGATAAAAGATATATAAGTCGAGAAAAATTGTAAGGCACAAGATACACCGAAAACTAAGACAGAATGAAACAATATAAAAGTCCAACCTAAGGGATATAAAGACCACCTACATTTTTTTCTACCACAAGGCAACAAATAAATAAAGGGTGTGATAATATTTAACAGAGCTTATTCCTTGTTAACAAGACCTTGAGAACTAAGATGATAAAGACAATCAACAAGTTCGCATTCATTCTCGACCCTTTTTGGATATTTTTTGTGCTGTCATATCAATATGCACCAAGCAGCAGAAGTGGGCATTCATTGCAAGGTTTTTGAGGCCCAACCAAACCTGATCTAGTTAGTTTACATATTGCAAGAAATCAGGTAATCACATCCGCATTTGTCAGTTAACGATCTGAGTATCTATATAGAGAGCTACTGTCCTACCAATCTGGTGCTCATGAGAATAAATTGAAGAATACGAGAAGAAGAAATATCCGTACTTTGTGGTAGACAATGAAGCATAATAATTTCAGGAGCATCTTCTAATCACGTAGTGTTAATGACTTGGTTTCTCTCTATATCTAAACTTTTTCTTAAGGTAACTAGTAAAAGAAGTAGAAACTGTGGAATTAAAACAGAAAAATGGATAAAGGTTTTTACAAGGGAGAAGATGAAAAAGGAACGGGCATGGATTTGTTGAAGATAGCTCTTATAAAGAATCTTACTATAAGATATCATGGCTTCTAACCACTTACTATCAGTTCTTTCCCAGGGAGCTTTTGTTATTAGTACAAGAGAGATCTTGAACCAAATGATCTTTAAGAAGATAGGAAAAACCAAAAAAATAGGCAAAATGTGGTACTCCAGTAAGCTGCCTAACTCTAAAGATAAACATGTCTCAGCCACCCCAAATAGGTAGTTTGTAATCACTTTATCCAACCGAGCATATACAAGATATATAATTACCTCCCCAAATGGCAAAGCGTCATTCTCAAAAAAATCCCCAAAATCACCAAACTCTGACAGTAGTGCTTGAATATCCATTCCCATGCCTCTATCATCGTCATCCCATCCCCACTGAGATCCAATCTGTTCATTTGTAGCCCCACTAATTGACATATTGGCTTGCATGGTACCATAATCAGTCATGGAAGGATCTAAAACCATGCCTCCTGCACCAAATGACTCTGATGTCGCAGTTCGTGGCCTTTTAGAACCCTGAACAGGAAATGGAAAGAAAAAAATAAAATGCCCAAAAAGTACAAAGGTTTTAAAATAAAACTAAAGTAAATTTTAATTCCTGGAATACATTATGCCACCCTGGGAGTTACATCAGCAGAATAGTAATGTGACACAAATACACTTGAAGCATAACTTTCAAAACTTAAAATCTTCATATTCGAGGAGTTCTACAACCAACGAAGTTAAACCATCACATACCAAAAATAGGGAAATCAGGAGGGAAAAAACAAACAAAAAATAACATCTAGATTGACTAATACGAGAATAGATTTTATGAGGAAACAAAAAAAAAAATTACTCCCTCCGTCCCACTCCAATTGTACAAGTATTCCTTTTCGAGGTTGTCCCACTTCAATTATCCACTTTCCTTTTTTAGTAAAATAATACTCTACATAATTTAGTGGATCCCACTACTTTATTACTCCTCTACACACAACCAACAACTTTCTTAATCTTCGTGCCCAAAAAAACTGGACAATTGAGTGGGACGGAGGGAGCATTAATTGAAAACAACATAAATGTACAGGAATCCGAAAAAGAAAAAAAAAAAAAAAAGATTATGACAATGCAAAGCTAAATAGCATAAACTATAAAGATAATAAAGACTGAACAAAGAAAATAAAGATGCTTGCACTTTCCAGTTCCTCGAACTATAAAATTACCAATTGAAGCCCATCAACATGTTGCATTTGCCCCAAGGAAGATAAACCAGACTGTCTGGACGTTAGAGAATCTGCATCCGCCTCGAGATCACCAGCTCCTGGGGCCTTGCGGTCACTATCACTTGAGGAACTGCTTATGCTGCCGTAGCTACTACTATTACTGTTACTACTGCTACGATTGCCATGCTGAGAGCGAGTTCCGCTTGGTGCAAGAGAATATCCATCCACAGAATCAACTTTGTCATCACTGTCAATAATGAAACCAATTACAAGCACAAACTCAGAGGTGGATATATTATAAGAGAGATGAAAGTCAGATAATATATAGATAAGAAACTTTAGGCCTAACCAATGCATAACAAGTGATGAACCCGACAATGATGGTCCAGCCCAATTCTGCAGCCAGAATCTGAATATTACAAAACCAAATTGAGTTACGTTAACTGCACTGCGAGTAGTGTGATAAGGTCACGAACAACTTAGAGTAACTCCAGTTTACATGAATCATATCAACTGAATGCTTTAGAACTGTTAATGATGATATTACTTAATATTAATATGTCTTCGTACATGTATACTGCTATTATTTTCAAGTTCAGGTGCCTCAATATTTAGTCAGTATCCAGACAAATGGCTATCATGTCAATCCCCTACAATCAAATAGATATTAGGTCTTTCTTCAGGCTTCATCATACTTCTGGAGCATTACACTAATAGGTATACATTTTTACTGCGGTTAAAATTCACAAACTAATTGTCAATTTAGGTAGATAACCTTAGGAAGAAAGAACGATAATTAAGTAAATAAAAGGAAAATAGAAAACTTGGCCATAGGGCCAATATAATTGATAAAAGCTCGGGCATATAAAAGTTCAGATACATAACACAAAACTTAAAATCCAATTCAAATCTTAACATTGATTCTAAAGACTATTCATCCTCCCACCCCCCACCACAACCATATGCTATATACTTCATAGTTAATTACGAGATTCCAATTTTTCCAATACCTAATCCCTTATGACTATAAACTATCATCCAAGAGTGGAGATAAATCTATCTTACTCCTATATATGGTTACAACACAATCTAATCAGAGATCCCATACTTCATTGATCATAAGAATACCTTTTCAGAGACGATCTAGCAAAAGATGTCTGCATAACTGGAACAAGGACAGCCTCTGTTGGATAGATAAACGTTTTTTCACAAACCAGAAGTTTGTCTAAAGGCCAGCTGTGATTACTTAGTCTGGTAGCTGTGGACTCAGGAGGCTGAGGAAAGTTACTATGCAAGTTCGCACTATTTCGCACCATCTTGTCTTGAGAACCAAGTGTCACTTCGACATAGCAGTTTTGTCCCCTTAGTTGAGCCGGCGGTCCAGATCCTAGAACAACTTGGTGAGGAAGACCTACAACTCCATCAGAATCTCTAAACTTCCCAGAACTGTACAAGAGAAACAACACAAACAAGATGTGATCCAATTTTCAGTGAAAGAACAGGTTTAATTAGTAATTTAGCAGGAAAGTAAAATACAAACAACAGGGTAATATAAGTGCTAATATTAAGAGAGTGGTACAATATAAAAAAACTAAAAAAAAAGAACTTTGTTGAATTAAATGTGGGCAAGCAATTGAGCAACCTGAGATACACTTGCTTTACAAGATCACCAGGACAACATCCTGTAAGCTTCCCGCGCATTCCATGAGGAGAGACAACAACTGCAAAGTACACATTGTTGCTTTATTGAGGGTTTAAGTAGATCTCACGGGCTGCAAAGCTCATGGTAGCTTTACAATTGAAAATGAATAAAGCAACAAACGATCAGCTTCCATGAGCCCATCTATCATAATAGCTTGAATACTTTCAATGAGCACATAATGTGTAAGCCCCCCGAATCCATACAGTTCTACATGTACATACAACATGTATATTAATATGAAACGACAAAATTCTAATAATTGTCCTGTGAAACATGCTACAAAAGGGATGAGAAATCTCTAAAGCTTTTAAAAGAAAAAATAGCATAAGAAATCTAACCAACTGTCAATCTATTAATTTCTGTAAAAATATGAAGACAATACAAAGGAGCTACTACGGTAATTTGATTCTAAGTTGGACTATTACATTCCAACTTTGTCACGTCAATAACTCCATTAAGCAACATGAGAGAGCAGACTGCATGCATCAAATTAGTGTCTTGGCTTAGTTTTAGATTATCAAAGCAGCAGGCAGTATCCTAGAAGCATCATCTTCTTACAGCACCAGACAACAAGTGTAATACACATTTCAAGGCATCTTGGAACTCATATTTGCAATTTCAATAACAAAAAGGACAAAGTGAGAAGATCTCACTAATACAAGTTAGGTATAACAGAAAAAAGGATTATAATACAAAAACACACCTGATTTTTGGTCGTTGATACGACTGGAAGAACTGCTGAGGAAAGGTTCGATGTCACTGTTTGAAAGAGCTCTGACATGCCTAAAAGAGAACCACAAAATTCATGTCCCAAAGATCTAAGAATTCATGTCCAACCATACGTAAAGACTACAAGCATTAACATTATAATAAACACAGTCAGAATGAAAAGTCCAAGATGCAGAAGACTAACTTAGCAGATATAATAACATGAACGAATATTGTTTCTTCTGTTGCAGCAAAGATGAACTCAGCCACAGGTTGACCCCTCCTACAGAACACAAATAGAAATTCAGAAGGGAGGATTCAAATAAGATCTGTCTCACAACTTTGAGGACCAGGAGATCATAGCTTTAATAGGAATTTCAGGTTAAGACGCATATAATGTAGCACAAAAATGTACACAAGAAACTTAAACCAACAATTCATGAATTAGTATATAGCCTAAGAAAAACACGTTTCATGTTTTAAGTCAATATACATGAGTATCTCAAGAGCTTTTAAATTTACTTAGCTGGCTTGTCAGCATCACATACTCCTTCATTTTGGATGATAAGTGTAATAACATCGGAGTTCATGCAACCTAAGTTGCATATAAAAGTGCTGTGAAATTTTGCAATCACTATATTGGTAAAGCAATGGAAAGTTGTTGAATATCAAAAATGGAATTGTGAAGCAAGTAATAACTAAAAGCGAGTGTTCAAGAGAAGACTATTAGAATTTTCCAGCAGAAATATGAACGCCATTTTGCAGTAGTTTGGCCCAACATCCAATAATCTCTTACACAAAGGCTTCCTGCTAACGGACAAACTAATTAACCTGAAGGCAATTAATACACAGCACTAATTCTATTTGAGCACTAATTCTATTTGAGCCTACAGAAAAATGCTCATGGAAAATCCAGGTTGCAATGTAATTACTAAGATTTGTGAATCTAAATGCTTCAGTAAACTACAAATAGCATGGAACTTTTCATAGTAAGCTGCAGTCTGATGTCCGTCGAGTATACAAAAATATAAGAGGGCCCTGAGTCTACTACCTTAGATTCTTAAGTTAGATCCAACTACAATAAATTTTTAAGCTAGCGAATCAAATAGAGTATCAACTGAAATGAAATTTCAGGTCAGACACCGACGCATAAGACTGTGAAAACCAAATTGAGAAATAAAAGCATCTTGAGAAACCTGAATAGTTCTTCATTTTGGCTAGATGGCTGATATTTCGTGAACACATCTCCAAATCGTACGTATGAAATCCCTCTAAGTGCTCTGTCCAAAGAAATAAAAGCATCGTTAACTAATATTTATGATTACCAAACACCAAAGCAATCACAAAGAGAGTTGGATTATGAAAAAACAAGGAAATGGACATGGAACCACCTTTCTATACAGTTTCTTAACGCCTGTGATATGGCAACTCCAACTTCTTCTGAATCACCAGGAGACACCCAAAGTCCAGATGCCAAAACTGACATAAAATATAGGAAATTTAAGTGACCAATCAAATCCACTATATATAATAATAGTAGGGTGAAGTGAAAACAGAAGTGATTGATATAAAATTACTGTCGAAGACAGCATACCTCTCAATCTGGCAACAGCATGTTGTGCCTTCTCTATAACAGAGGAATGTTGACCCGGGAGAAACAGCCAAAGCTTAACCTTTTCATCTGATTAACAAGATATGCAACAACACTGAGAAACAAATTGTTGGTATTTCTGATTACTCCACTCATATTCTTTACCAGGATTGTGCAGACCCTGTGAAGGATCCCAGGGTCCCACAAAAGAATTAGTCCATGCGCTGAGAAACCCTTCCTTCTGCAGCTGCAGATGTGCTGAAAGCACAGCTGATGTTGCTGCATCTTTCTCGTTCACCTTCGAACTTTGGAGTAGCATAATGAGAGCAATTAGCAACTTCAAATACAAAATGTAGAGTTTGCATGTGTATGTTGTGCCAAATTCATTTCCAGAAATTGTATGAAGAAACCATAAGATCAAAAAAATGTATACAGAATATGTAATCTATAAGTGCCTAAATCAAATGAATCAATGTTACAACGTGCATGAGTCTGAATTCGTAGAGTTTCATGTTCCTTATAATATGAGTGGACTAATTTCCACAAGTAATAGCATATAGACTATACAACAGAAAAACTAAACAATGTGGCAAGAATTTGGTTAATAAACAAAAGGAATAAATAATTAATAACATAAGAATGTACAATAGAGCATGGAGTCCCTCAGAGAAAAATAAGACTATAGCACATTCCTCCCATTTATAAGTCTCTAGCAATTCAAAAGGGCAAAAACAATCCAAATGTTTATTTTAATTAAAAAATTATTTCTTTATTTAATACGATACTAGTAAAAACTTCTAAGAATGACATGAGCACTTTAACTAGTCAAATGTGTGTATGTACTGAAAAAACTTAGACAAATACTTCTTATAACTAATTCAACAATACTGGCAAAAAAAATGGACCAAAACCACACCTCTTATCAGGCAGAGGGCTGAAATCAAATTCACTGGGAAGAAACTGAAACCATGATATCTGATGCAAACCGCCCTGGGAAAAGGTAGGAACCAATTACGTACATATGATAGCATGTGTAAGAAGGAAATGCCAATAACACAAAATTCACTATGAAAGAACAGAATTGCCATCACTAAGGAAAATTAAAAATAGGAATCACGAATAAGCCTTTCTTTGGAGAAAGTTCACAGACGCAAATATCAATGAGAAGGGGAAAGTTCGTCTCTTCAGATAAAAACACTTTTGCCATGTGACATGCCTAACACCAGATGCTAAATTTCCAAATATTGCAAATCTTTCCAAGATCAGGAGAGTAAATAGCATATTACATGGGTATAAGATGCATAAAAAAAAAGACATCTCACATACATCTACAGGCCCCTAAACCAAATTATGCAAAGTTTTGAATGATACAGACAGTCTACAATGCACAATAATAAAATACAAGAAAGACGTTAGGCATTGAAACTATCTACGTATGGAAGTATGTGCTGGACTGCAAGAATGAAATAATAGATGAGATCAAAGATAATTTTCCATGTGCAGGACGAAGAATGATACCGGAAAACAATAAAGTTTCTATGATTACGGCACATCCATAAATCAGGAAAGCATATCCTAAAATCCAGAATAAGGAGTGTGATTAACAGTGAGTTGGTTGAAAAGCAACCCCTCAAGAAGACTGTTTTCAGAAATGGTACTTGCAGATATAGATTGTAAGTAAACTTTACAAAATTGAGCAGATAAAATTACTACTGCACTTAAAGAATGTAACTGAGTAAGGCGGGACTAGTGTGCAATGAAATAACCAAGAGGCACAAAAAAAACCCTAGGCACGTGAATTTTGCAGGCATGCAACCGAAATAAATTCAAAAGAAAACAATTCAACTTCAACTGATTCTGCAGTAGATTATTAATGCCGAGAACTTACAATTTTGAAAATATTCGTCCACATCCGTGATCCTGGCCAGGCAAGTTCTGTTCAACTTCCACCAAAGTTAATGAACTTACCACCGCATATCCAACACCTCCTCAGGAACGAGCTCCAAACAGCCAACTCATTCGAAAACTGGACATAATACAGCACGAGTGCACTTTATAATCCATCTTCAACATTCGTCAATTGAACAAAAACATTAATCCGCCAAAAAAAATAATAATAATAATACCTTAAGCCCTTGCAATTCAACATGCAAGCTACCAAGAAAAATCGAAATTCAAACACACTAAACCGACCCGATCTGCCGCTAGCAAATCAAATTAAAAACAATTAAATTCCCGTCGCAACAGCACGTGCACGAACGCAAATCTAGTAGTACGATAATTCGCGAAACGCGACGGCAGTGGAATCAAATCCCAAACAAATAACAAAAGTAGTACAAGTAATTCGATTCTCAACTAATTGCAGAGATATACAGCGAGAGTAAACACTACGGCGGCGGAAACGGCCGCGGAAAATAGGGGGAAACAGATTTTGGCGGAGGGAATTTGCGTAGTGTGTGAGAATTAATGGAGTTGCAAGTGACAGTCGGAAATTTATAGAGCGCACGAGAGCAGCGGAGCGCTTTTTTTGATTTCGTGTAATTTTGGTAAGATTCTGTTCTTGTTCTTATTTATCGATGATATATATTTGGACCGTTGAAATGCTTTTCAATGCATCTGGATTTCCTTTTTTACTGGAAAGGGCAACTTATTATTTTTCATAATTAATCTTTTATTTCTATTTTATTGGGTTATATTTTTTAGGGTTTGTGGCTCCTACTATTTAAATAGAGTTGTTTAATTCGATTTTATTATTTTCTTGCTAAAGTTGTGGATATAAATACAAAATGTTAAAGATGTGAGAGAGGTTGTATAGTGGAGGCTAAAACGACCTATCAAATTCGAAAATTGTACTCCCTTCGTCCAGTTTGAAACGACTCGTTTCTTTTCGGCGTGAGAATTAATAAAGTAGATGATAGCATATAAGAGAGAAGTAGATAATAAAGTAAGAGATATGATATTGAGTGAGTTAGTAAGAGAATAGTAACAAAATAGAAGAGAAAATGAGTGATGTAATGAGAGATAAATGAAAGTAGGAGAGAAGATTGTAAGTTTCTTGAAAAGTTATTTCCTTTTTTATAAACGGATAGTTTCAAATGGGACGTCCCGAAAAGATAAACGGATCGTTTCAAAAGGGAGTATAATTTTGTCCAGAACTACAATATTCTCACGATATTAACAAACGAAAATTTGATCACGACCATGTCAATATGGAGTATATGCGGATGCAAGGGTGGCGGTACTCCTTCCCCTCGAAGATTTACCACTTGGCTCTCTATTCTGAAATTTCACAACTCGCCTTTTAATCCTACGTTTCACATTGTGAATCCGCTATTCCTAAACAAAATAGGAGAGAAGATGCCATCACAAATGCAAAACGCAACTATGTGTCGAAGTTATCAATCGATCACCCCTTAATCAAGGTGGCGTGGTTCGCGTGCTTTCAGAAGTCTATCCTTCTTGGTCCACCATCTATGACCATCCCCACTCCATCATCAAATGAGCAAGCATGGATCTAAGGGGTAGATGCGATCGCTTCCTAAATCGTGCAGAATTCCGAATTTTCTGTATATTTTTAAAAAAATATGATATGATATCAATCTCTACATATTATCGATCCCAACTCTCATTTTTCACAAAATCAAAAATTCCATCTCATACTTCATGATCATTGATTTGCCCTTGCTAATGAGGAACCACTCAATCACTCCAAGACAAAATATTCGAAACCAATATACCATCAATGGTGAAGTTGTTCAGTCAATCATGTATAATTTAATTATTCACATATTAGACGGTTGAAATCGTTATTATACTCATTGTTTTTATATATATGACCATAACAGAATTTTTTTTGTATTTTATTAAATCTTCGAAATACATTATTTCAGAAAAGCTTGAACATTTCATGAATTTTTAACTCATTAGACGAATTGACACACAATTATGTACTATTAATTTTTTCACTTTTTTCTAATGTTTATTGGAGAAAAATTTATCATTGGTAAATACCAGAAGCCAGGGATTCTCTCCGGTGCTTCTTGTCCAATTCTCTCAAATTTTAACACGAATTGATTTGTTCCTACTAGGTATAAATGGGTTTTATCATCCGCGAGATTGAGAGTTTAGGTACAAGGCACTACACTGCTGAGTGTGATTTCCGCCATTGCTAAAACCCTGAGTTCCAGATCGGAAGCCATGATTAGGAAATCTTTATCTCTGTTCTTGATTTCTGCTCCGATATTCGCGATTCTATGCGCCGCATTCTCTGAGGAGAAACCCACGGATCGGCGTGTTTTGGTCCTGCTCGACGACTTCGCGATTAAGTCGTCGCACTCTATCTTCTTCAAGTCGTTAGAAACGAGAGGATTTGATCTAGATTTCAAGCTTGCTGATGATCCCAAACTCGCTTTGCAGAGATATGGGCAGTATTTATATGACGCCGTTGTTCTCTTTGCCCCGACAATTGATCGTGAGTGAACGAATTCTACTGTTTCGAATTTGAAATTCTTAATCGTATGAATGCTCGACTTCCGGTTTTTGTGGAAAAAATAGAAAAAATACAGGATAGGCATTTCAATTACGTGCAAGATAGTTGTTTAATTTAGCTTTTATGTGTTTGTCTTGTTTATTTACATTTTGCTTGGTGCTGCATTAGGGTTTGGTGGGTCGGTTGATGCTGCGTCATTGCTAGAATTTGTTGATTCTGGCCGTGATTTGATTATGGCTGCCGATGCCTCGGCTTCTGAATTGATTCGAGAGATAGCTGTTGAGTGCGGGGTTGACTTCGATGAGGTAAAACTCTGTCTTTCTGGCTTCCGAGTGTCCTTTTATTCTGTGTAGTTTGCTGTTATTTAATGCTGTTTCTCTTGGGTTTTCTTTTTCTAGATTAGGAAATTGATGTAGACTTTTTATGTGTCGTCTGGGGTGGATGTGTTAACGTTTTTATGTGGCTGCTAGGACCCAGCAGCAATGGTAATTGATCACACAAGCCCTGCAGTTTCAGAGACTGAAGGAGATCATACATTGATTGCTACTGATGATTTAATTAGTTCCGAGGTTATTCTTGGGAGCAAGAAAATCGAGGTAATTTCTTCTTGGGTTTTCCTCTTAGTTACCTAGTCAAGTAGACAACCAATGCAATAGTTTTGTCCCTGATATCCTCAAATAGTATTCCTCAAATACTGATCATCGTAAATTTGCTTTGGCTCATTGTGGTGAAGTATCTCCCAGCTGCCTTCATGGATTTGAGTCTGCTTGGTCTAGAAATCTTAATACTTATTTTTCAATATGCTAGACATTTCGTCAGGACTAACTTTTGTTTTTTAATTCTTATATAACTTATTTGGTGAACAAATTGCCTTGATATTTATGTTTTGTTTTGCAATTCATTGCAGGCTCCTGTGTTATTTAAGGGAATTGGTCACTCGATAAATCCTGCAAACAACTTGGTAAGATTTCTACCATGGATTAACATAAAAGCTGCTTATGTGTTATTGTACAATTCTATTGATCATGTTTAGCTGCTTTGCGCGGCAGGTGCTAAAAGTTCTCTCTGCTTCACCAGCAGCATATTCGGCCAATCCAAAATCCAAGTTATCAAGTCCACCTACTTTGACTGGATCAGCAATCTCTTTGGTTTCTGTTGTGCAGGTATACCATTTCATCAATACCCCACCTATTAACTTGCCCAATTCTCTTGAGCTTTGATGGCTTGATTATCTAGAAGCTGACAGGATCAAAATTGTTCTCTTATAGAAAATGTTTTGTTTAAAGAAACCTGTATCCCACTCCTATTGGATACTATTGTTTTACTATTTGGTGGACAATACAGTATTTGGTTTGTCTTCTGGAGTTTGTCAATTTGGATTGTCACTTTCCCATGAGAAATTTATAGTTCTTTCCCATGAGAAATTTATAGTTCTTTCCCTTTCCAGGCAAGAAACAATGCCCGGATTATGATATCCGGATCACTCAGCATGTTCAGCAACAGGTTAGTATGTAATATCAGCCACTTTACATGCAGTAACCCAATTGTTGATGTTTGATTTTTTGTTCAGGTTTTTCCAATCTGGAGTACAAAAAGCTGGAACCACTACCAAGTGAGTGGTCGCAATCCTCTATCTGAAGTATTTATGATTTTTATCTCTGATATGATTGTAATTTTTTTATGTGAAGGATTGACAGTTCTATTTTGTTACAAACAGATATAAGAAATGTGGAAATGAGCAATTTCTTACTGAACTTAGCAAATGGATTTTCCATGAAAGAGGGCATCTGAAGGTTTGGGCTTTCTCTGATTAACCTGTTTGATTCTACAATTGGTATTTTTTGTAAACTTGAATTTCATGGTGACTTCGGTAGAATATTGCTGCCCTCAGAAGTAGGTATTTAATAGTAAATGGTTCGTGGTTTCTTCTTGTAGCTTTCCTTTTTTTCGTTATTTTTTATAATTTTGCTTGACTTTGACTTCGGAGTTTCTCATGCTTCCAGGCTGTTAATGTAAGACATCATATAGTTGGTGAAACTAACGAACCCTCAATGTACAGAATCAAAGATGACCTGGTAACACTCTGTTGCTGAATTAATTGATGTGATATGGTTCAGTTAAGCTGATGATTAATGCTTTTGATATGATTGAAGGTTTACTATGTGGAAGTATATGAGTGGTCTGGTACTAGTTGGAAACCGTACGTGGCTGATGATCTGCAGGTTCAGTTTTACATGATGAGCCCATATGTTCTGAAAAACCTATCGACTAATCAGAAGGTGCCCTTTTTTAACTTTAGTATGCAGCACTTGTCCATAAGTTTACTTTGCAACATATATGATACATTTATGAACTTTTTTCATTCTCCACAGGGCCTTTACTCTACATCTTTCAAGGTTCCCGACGTCTATGGTGTTTTCCAGTTCAAGGTTGAGTACCAGAGACTTGGGTATACCACCTTAAGTCTAGCAAAGCAGGTATAGCTCCCTCTCTGTATATGATCATTTATTCATTAATTTATTATGTCTTCCACATTGAGTTTTTCTGATTAAGATTTTTCGGTCGTTCCTTTGTACTTTTCTGCCTTTTTGTTCATCCGAGTCAGACTACACTTGGGAGATTTGCAATTTTTGTGAATTCTATTTCTTATTCTGGTGTTTTCACGTGCAAAGTAGGACATAGTGTATGGCTTTGCTGTTCTGTAATATGATGAGATAAGAACATGCTTGTGTTACTTAGAAAGCTGCTATTGGTTACTCGTAGTCGGCATTTCTTGATCTATAGCCATTTAAAAGGAATTTTCCATAGAGTGTATGAGGAGTCAGTTTCGAAAAATTTTAAACTAAGTGATGCCAAAAGTGTGGTGCTAATTTTCCCATTTGTTCTTAAAGTTTCCGCCTTGTTTTTGTAATCAATCGCTCTTTTGCTTTTACGTAGTTTCTCACCAAACAACTCTTAACTTATGAAATGAATCTGCTAACTAGTTTCCTGAACGAACTCCTTGCAGATTCCAGTCCGGCCTTTCAGACATAACGAGTATGAACGGTTCATACCTGCAGCATATCCATATTATGGAGCATCATTTTCAATGGTAACTTCCTCTCTCCCTTTCTGCATTTCTCCGGCTGTTGATGTTAAAATCCAATCTCGCTTATAATCCTTCGTCCTTGATAAACTATACAGATGTCGGGTTTCTTCGTCTTCACCTTGGTGTATCTGTATACAAAGTAGCTGTCTGCGGATACATAAGAGACCAATTATTGCTGGTGCATTTTCAGGAAGAGAAACTTAAGACATATCCAGAGTCGTCCACATTTTCTTAGCTGTAGACTTTGTTTCATGATATTCCTAAGGAGGATTGAGGTCTATTTAGGGTTTATGCTTATTGACTACCTGACATTTCATTATTCCCAAAACTAGGTTCAGTTGCTAATTTTGGCATCTATAGATGGTGTAAGTCATATTACATGACCGAAATCGATATTTTTACTTTCTGTTCATATAGTTAACGAGATGAAGTTCTAGAGTTATTCTGCCCAAAAGTTGGATCGACTTGGTGTCGTTCACAAACACATTAAATAGCGGCTGTGAATTATCTGTCATAGTAGAAGTGAATTCTCAAATTCAAGAAAGGGATTCTAGATCTATAATACTCATTCCGTCCCATTAAAACAGTAAGGTATAATTTTTTGGGATATCGCATTGAATTTGTCAAGTTTTCTTTTTTGAGAAATTATTATAAATACTTTATTTTCGGATACACAAGTTAACACTACTCACATACATCAACTACTCTTCTTAAAAATCGAATGAAAAGAAAATGAGTTATTTTAATAGAACGAATGGAGTAATAAATTCTAAATAATAAAGTGCTATAAGCTTATGTGAGGAAGGGGTAATTTCGGGATTTCACGTTATATTCCGCGGGCCGCATTCACCTACCATTACTTACTTCAGATCCATTATCAATTCTCCCGTGTTTTCAATTTAGTCCCTGCAGAATCGTGTATTTCCTTTTTGATCTTTTCCTTCCTCAACAACTTCCATAAATTTACGGCATATTTTTCTAATACCACCTACCTATTTCAATTGCTGCTGCAGGAGGTTAGTTTTCCCTATTTTCACTCATTTAATTCTTGTATACATTGTAAACTCTGCCTGATCTATATTAATTTCTTGCAATTTAGATCTATTTGACTCATCTTTGATGTTTTCTGGACGATATCCATCTTTTTTTCGGGAAGAAATTCTAGATGTCTGTTCTCAGTCTTCTAATTGTTAAAACTTCTTAATCATATTGGATTTTTCAGTATTCAGTATTCCGGTGTTCAATTGTCGGCGTAGTTCGATTTTGGATAAGATTAAGAAAACAGTTGTTTATCGGATTGTTCGAAGTTCCGTGATTGAATTTTAAGTTATTAATTTATAGCGATTTTTGGTGGATGCCGTTCATGTTTTTAGGACTTGGATTTTGGGTAGTAATTTGATCATTTCCAGTTATTAATTAAGGACTGATCCCAGGCTAGGTTAAATCTGATTTTACTTGCTGTAGGTTTGCATTCTTCGTAGTTCAATTTTGTGAATCTCAATAGGAATATTATTTCTTGACTCATCTATCATTCAGAAGCTTAATTTAATTTTATTTTCAGTTTCTTCATCTATGGGTTCTGTGGTTGTCGCGTTTTCATACGTATTGTAAGTGTTATGCCAGTAGAATATGGCGATCAGTTGATGGTGAATCCATTACTCATGACTGTGGTCTGTAGCAATTCTTCTGCTTAGCTATTGCACCTTTTGTTCTCCTTTATTGATGTCCTTTGGTTGATTTATGCCTTTGTTGTTCATAATTCTTTTAGAATGTCGCGATCAAATGATACTGAATCAATGTCTGTTCTAATAAATCTGGTTGACTATACCATCATTTGTTGTCCTTTGGTTGGTTGGTTGTCCTTGTGTTAGCTGGAGTGATGCATATGTTGTTCAGTGTTTACTTTTGCAGCATGATAAATAAACAACTGTAAATCTTAAAATCGTTGTTCTAATGATAACGAATGGACAGATTCAGGTCCTCCCTCTGTAGATATGGACTGCGGTATAGGTGAATCAATAGACGCCTCTTCTTCATCCGATGTAGCACACGACACCGGAAATTTCGAATGCAACATCTGTTTTGAATTAGCTCAAGAACCAATAGTAACTCTATGTGGCCATCTCTACTGCTGGCCTTGCCTTTACCAATGGCTCCGGCTCCACTCACATTGCCACGAGTGCCCCGTTTGCAAGGCTATCGTACAGGAAGACAAACTAATCCCCATATACGGGAGGGGCAAATCAAATTGTGACCCGAGATCTCGATCCCTCCCCCGGAGTCACAGTCCCAAATCGACCAGCGGGGCAGAGGCCTCAAACGGCCCCACTTCTCGACACGAACTACATCCGCCCGAACGAGTTCGACCCCATCACAGCAGCCATGCCAATGGCAGCTGCAAGGTTCGGCCACCTAACACTCTCAACTCTCTTCGGTGCTTTATCCGCGATCTTCAACCTTCAGGTACACGGGTTTCACGATGCTACGGTTTACGGGTCCACCTCGGGGGTGCCCTACCTGTTCTCGAGCTCCTTCCATGGAGGGTATGTTCATGGCTTTCATAACTATCAATCTGCTCCAATAGAATGGAAACCGATTCTTTTGAAGAGTATATTAGTCCTTGTTGGCTCGATCTTGCTCTTGCATCTAATTCTTGCATGAAGTTGATTTGCCGGTGTATATTTTTAGTTGAATTAGGGTGGGTTGGTTGGTTCCACTTGTGTGTCAGCTTAAATAATATGCTAGATAAGTTTTAGTGATCAACTACGTTTTGTTGTAGGCCAGCATCAGCTTTTCTTTACTTAATAAAATCATCTGCGGATTTTTATGTATTAATGTATGTATAGGTTCATCAGTAACTCTCTCTCTCTCTCTCTCTCTCTCCAAAAGACCACCTAATGGAGTAATTATATGTATTTTCTAGTTATCAGTAATAAAAATAATTTGAATTATGTAATTTAGATGAAGTAAAGAGTTCGTAAAATATAAGGATGTCTAAAGTATCTCTCAGATCCACATTTTGGATTCAATAGTACTCGGACTCCATAATCCAACAATAAAATCAAAATCGATATTTACTTTGAATAATATTCTATAAAAATATTTGTCTTAACTGTAATGTCCTTTTAGCTCTAGAGTTTTCTAACGTGCATACTCCCTCCATCTCATAGAAAGTGTTTTATTTTCATTTTTTGGATGTCTCATAGAAAGTGTCATACTTATGAAAAAAACAATGTCTGAACCGAAATTAACAATCCAAAATTCAAATAACACACACGACACAATATAAGTTTCTTAATATTGCCCTATAGAAAAATGACACTAGAAAAATGACACTTTCTATGGGACGGAGGGAGTATTATTTATTTGAGAGAGAAACATATACTCCTGTAATATTGCAATATTTCCTTTACGTTATACTTTACTTCTTCACATCCACTATCTTAAAATAGATTTATTTTTTGTAACGTTACTTAAAGTAGAAATAAATAAGTGGATTCCATTATTTTATACTTTACGCCCAATATCTTAAAATTCATGCTGTGAACCAATATTGTAAGATTAATGGAACGGACAGAGTATATTTATTTGTTTTTACTTGTTGGAAACAACTTTCTACTAAACCGTTTGTATTCATTTCTTGTGTAATAATCAGTTGTATAATTTTATCATTTTTGCTCCATTAAAAAAAATGCTAATTTTATCATTTTATGTGGTGTTTATGCACCATTACATTCGACGGTGGAGTGAAGTTACCGGTGTAAGTTTCCAATCGCTAAACCACCAAAAATAAAAATTAATAAAAACAAATCATAATACACGTGTCGTCCGTTTGTGGTGCGTGAGCACTGGCCCCACCGGCTCGCATGGCATTCTTCAGCATCAACGTAATCTGTAGAAATCCGCAGTCGGATTCCCGCACCAACAAGCACCAGCTGAGTGAACTTCTCTCACATGGCGATCTCTCTCCAATTTTGCAGCATCTCGACGCGCGCCGATCCGTCGTTGCCGGAGACAAGGCCGGTCCGACGACGGAGGCCTTCCTCCCTCCGGTGCTCCGCCGCCGGAGAAGTAGCATCGTCTTCGGCCGTGGCTACTGAGTTTGATGCGCTTGTCTTCCGTCGCAACCTCACGAAGAGTAAGAATTACAACCGGAAGGGGGTTTGGGCGTAAGGAGGAGATCCTCGAGCAAATGAGCCAAGACTTTACAAGTATGGCACTCAATTTCTACGTTTCTTACTAAATTGAGTTCGAATTGGCTGAGCTTGTTAGTGCTGATGATCTGTTTTGACCTTAATAGTTTTGATTCCTACTATTTTTAGTAGTTTTATGGATTTATATTTAAATTTTGTTATTGTGGCCATTTTATGGTTGTTTCAGGTGACATTATACAGAAATTGAAGGAGAACGGGAACGAATACACATGGGAGAATGTGACAGTGAAGCTTGCTGAAGCTTATGGATTTTGCTGGGGAGTGGAGCGTGCGATTCAGATTTCTTTTGAAGCTAGAAGACAGTTTCCTTCTGAGAACATGTGGCTGACTAATGAAATGATCCATAACCCCACGGTTAATAAGGTTGTTAACTACTACCTTCTATTAGATTTATCAGTACAGAATCATTGGAGTTAGTTGAGATTGATTGGGAGGAAAAACTCCAAGTTGTGGTTATTGATTTCCAGTTTGAATTGGTGTATCTACTTCTGGTGCATATTTTTTCTTGTTGCATTGTTGATTTGCTTTTTTGCCGCACTTCTTTGGTAATGTGTAATGTTCTAAGTATCATTGGGATAACCTTGTCTGTGTCTGTGTGCCTTTCAGCTTGTATTGTCCTTTGAAGTGCTTAGAAGTTCTGTCACTTTAGTTTGATAAGTTGTTTGTCAGCTTGTTTGACCTGAAATGATGTGCACATAAAGAGAATTTATATTGGAGTTCTGGTATTTTGATGGTTCTGTTATGTGTTATACTTATATCACCAGACTGATTTTCATAGTTGCTTGAGATGTGATGTGTGTATGAACCGTGATTAGTAGGGTCTTTGCACTTCTGACATTTAGTGGGTTAATCATCAGTGCATCACTAGTAGATATAGATAGAAATAAATAAACTGTTGGTTTTAACTTTCCATCCTCAGAGGCTTGAAGATATGGATGTACAAACTATTCCTCTTAGCGACGGGAAGAAAGAATTTGAAGTTGTTGGTGAGGGTGATGTTGTGGTATTGCCTGCTTTTGGAGCTTCTGTCGATGAGATGGTGCTTTTGAGCGAAAAGAATGTTCAAATAGTTGATACCACTTGCCCATGGGTATCTAGGGTACATCCCCTTCTTCCCCACCCAAAATCTATTGTAACTAGCCATCCTCTTTTATTCTGAAGTATGCAGTTTCTTGATATAAGGTCTGGAATACTGTTGATAAGCACAAGAAAGGAGATTGTACTTCAATAATCCATGGCAAATATTCACATGAAGAGACTGTGGCTACTGCTTCTTTTGCCAAGACATATATCATTGTAAAGAACATAAAAGAGGTAGTTTAATGTCTTCTTCATTTGAAGTTCTGTATGCATTAAGCATCGGTATTAGTTGACTTATGACATGTCGTAGGCAACATATGTATGTGACTACATCTTGGGTGGTGGACTTGATGGATCCAGCTCTACTAAAGAGGCATTTCTAGAGGTAGGCTTATTAAGTTATTATCACATGCTAACTTCAGTATCTGCTTATGCTGGGATTTCATGCCATATGGTTTCTTCTGCAGAAATTTAAATATGCAGTATCTGAAGGATTTGACCCGGACAGGGACCTTGAGAGAGTTGGTATTGCGAATCAAACCACTATGTTGAAAAGTGAAACAGAGGATATTGGTAAGCAACAAGTCCACAGCCTCTTGATCAACTTGCTTTCACTATGCCTCTTGCACTGCTGATCCATTCATTTTGCAGGAAAGTTAGTCGAGAAAACCATGATGCGAAAGCATGGTGTCGAAAATGTCACCGACCACTTCAGAAGTTTCAACACTATCTGCGATGCAACTCAAGTAAAATCTCTCTCTCCAAATTCTATTTCTCAAGAAATGTTTGCTTGCTATCTTGTAAGGGTCTTTGTATTTCCTCTTGCATATTCTTGGTTTTTGTGAAAGAAAGTGACATTGTAATTTTTAAACTACTGTCTATTGTGTTTGAATATGTGCATGCATACAACCTTTTCTCTTCCTAATATTTATGTATATATCCATCTCAAAATGTTTCTTTTCAAGATTGAAATATAGTTAGCAAATCTTTCAGTTCAATACATTTTGCTTCACATTCAGCCACATTTTGTTACATTTAGGAACGGCAAGATGCAATGTATAAACTGGTAGACGATCGAGTGGATCTGATCCTAGTCGTTGGCGGATGGAACTCGAGCAACACTTCACACCTACAAGAAATTGCAGAGGAGCGTGGGATTCCATCGTTTTGGGTCGACAGTGACAAAAGGATCGGTCCAGGCAACAGAATTAGTCACAAGTTGCTCGTACGCCTTCTATCAAATCTCTCTTATGAATCATATGTTGCTACTTGTGATCATATGCCTAACTTTGATCGGTTGAAACTGTTTCTTCACACAGCATGGTGAGTTGGTGGAGACAGAGAACTGGCTGCCGGAGGGCCCTATTAAAATCGGTGTAACGTCCGGCGCATCGACTCCCGACAAGGTTAGTTTGCTTGGCTCTTTGCATATATTGGAAATAGGATGATTGACAACAAGTCCAGCTGGAGATTATGTTTTTGTGAATGATTATGTTCAGGTTGTTGATGGTGTTCTTCAAAAGACTTTTGAATTAAAGCGTGAGGAATTACTGCAATCGGCATAGACTTTTGAATTAAGCAGAGGGGAAAAGTGTGGCTTCGTTCCTGTGTATGTATATAGATGTATATATGTAGATTTCCATGCTTCTTGACTTGTTGTAAACTTTGTATGAAGAAATGTCACATGGTTTCGTGATTTTGACGTTTTGTTTAGTTGAATGTTTTTCTTGAATCTGTATTTGCTCTTCTCTGAAACCGGAAATCGTATGATAAATTGAGTCACATTCCCCTTAAAAGCTTTGTAAAAGGAAGGAATATCCAAACTTATATAGAAGAGACAAGATTTTCACCATGTGGGACATAATAATGGACTCTAAGTCTAACACGCCCCCTCACGGGTAGGTTGGTATGAACATCGGACTACTACGGACTCTAACACGCCCCCCACGTGTAGGGCGATATGAACATCGGACTACTACGGACTCTAACACACCCCTTTACGTGTAGGCCGGTATAAACATCGGAAAACAAATGGCCCATAAGGACGGGTCCAACATAGGGACCAAACAAACCAACATCGCATCAACCTCTCTACGATATCATGATAAATTGAGTCACATTCCCCTTAAAAGCTTTGTAAAGGGAATGAATATCCAAGCTTATATAGAAGAGACATGATTTTCACCAAGTCGATGTGGGACATAATAATGCACTCTAACATCGTATATGTAGGTATCTCGAACCGTAAATCGATAGTTCCGGTTTTTATTTATATTTAATTATTATCAATGAATAAGATGGGGATCAGAACTCGCAATTCTAACATCTAAATTTTTTAATTTTTAAAAATTGAATTTTTGAAGAACTATAATAAAAAAATTCAATTGAGCTGATGATTCGAACTGGAACTGAAACCGTCGGTCATGGTTCGAACTGCAGCCGTAGACTTAAGCTTCACGATTCGGTTCGATTCCAATTCAATCATTTCAGAATCATAAAATCGGCGGTTCCGAATCGAAACCAGTGACTATTCTAATTTTTCTTCTTTGCAAAATTCAACACTAGCTAGCATACAATTAATTATGAGAGAGAGTCGTCAAGCAGTTCGAGACCGACGTATTTATTTATTGCCAATTAATTCTAAGTTGGCAGCTTTGTTTAATGAGGTTTGGTCCTAATTCTTTTCTCTAAATTTGATTCTACTTAAAATAATTGTTTGGCGGCTTGGAAACGCAGTTGGCAATATTTGAATTAGGATTTGGAAAATGACTTGACCAACGTGTAACGTGTTTAGGTCTCTATTCAATTATTTATCAATTTTTATTTGACTGAATAACTCTATGTGTGCTGGCTACCTTCTTCACTATTTATGAACATCCATTAAACACGGTATAGTCAATTGAGGATCACATTATTAGAGAGAAATACTAAATTGGTCATTTTAGATTTATTTAATTTATTATAGTATAAGGTTATAGTCAAAACACAATTCTCTAATTATTTTGTGAGTTTTTTTTTTTTTACATGTATTTTAATTGGACTTAATAAATCCTAGGAATCATTGAAGCTTGTTGTTGTCTCACACCGACCGTAGTGATCTCTATAAGGTTATATAGTCAACACACAATTCTCTTATGATGCGTTTTAAGGGGATGAGATGCTCAATTCCATAAGGTATAAGAATCGATTCAAGTTGATGATGGTTTGTTTGGTCCCAACATCAACACCCATGTAAATTAATTTATTTTCATGTATAATAGCCCATTGTTGTACCACATCAGCTCAATGCCACATTGAGTTTTTGGTAAATTGTCATCCCAACCTAATCACTAAAAACCCTTTTTGAGAAGCACACCTTCCCCTAAAGTTATTGGGCTATTTTGTGGAGTTTCTTAGAGAGAGTTGTTAGATAAATAATACTCCCTTCGTCCCATTAGAAGCGTCTTGTTTCCAATGGGCACGGATGTTAAGAAAATGATAATGTATGGTGTATATTGTTTGACTTTTGGATAGTTAAATTTTGTCCACATATTCTTACCTTTTTTAGAAACAAGATGTTTCCAATGGGACGCCCAAAATGAAAAACAAGACGCTTTCAATGGGACGGAGGGAGTATATCACACTCACAAAATAATTCTGATTGTCGTGCGTAAGGAGAGTAAGATATAGATTACAAATTCCCTCATCACTTTCTTAATTCCTTCCTTTTTCGGAAACAAGCCAATAATAGCGGAACAACACGAAAGGAAATACAAGCCATGTTTAATGAGACGGAATATATTATTTAAAATTCAAAAAATGAAAAGTTTTTGTTACAAACCTCTTGTAACTTTTCTTTTCGATTCGAAACGATGGAATCGACCACTTCGCTACATAAAAAATAATCAATTTGATGTATTCAATATTTCACTATTAAATTATTAACTACTATAAAATTTATATTTTTTAGAAACCGTAATACTTATCCAAAATAATTACTTTTATTATCACATTTTTCACATTATATTACATGCATGAGACTCTTGTAGTCAAACATTGAATACAATTAAATTTTGGAGAAAAAAAAAGCAAAAAAGCATCAAACACCCACCATTTGGGAATCTCAAATTCACAAGTAGGCGACAAAATCAAGGAAAAGAAAAATCAAATAAAAACAATTAAATAATCATTTACTAGCGTGATCCGACGGAGCAATGCTGACTTTATTAATCCATTAAATTACATGCCATTCGGCCAAGACGAGGGAAAGGCGAAGAAGATAAATTCCGCGTCAGGCGAAACTCACAATCCAAACTCAGCAAGAGCATCGACATGGCGATCTCCCTGCAGTTCTGCCGCATCTCGACTTGCGCCGAGCTTCCGTTGCCGGAGAGCAAGTCGCGCCGCCACAGGAGACCTTCCTCCGTCCGGTGCTCCGTCGCCGGGGAAGGTGCCTCGCTCTCGGCTGTGGCCGCTGAGTCCGCCGAGTTTGACTCCAAGACTTTCCGCCACAACTTGACGAGGAGTAAGAATTACAATCGGAAGGGGTTTGGGCATAAGGTGGAGACTCTCGAGCAGATGACCCAGGAGTTTACGAGTATGATGTTCTTAATTCTCATTAATTTCGTAATTATAATTATTTTTATGGATCTAATCGCGATTATGAGAAGTTATGTAAATATGTATATGCATGTATGGATCGTTTTCAGAATGTAATTTAGGAATCGCTGTCTTTGTTGGTGATGATGATGATGATGATCCTGATTTGACTTTTGATGCCTACTATTTTTTGTGATTTTTATGGAATAATTTTCCTTGCAATTTTTTTTAAAATTTTAAATATTGGTTATTTTTGTGAATTTTGGTTGTGATTTATGATGTTTTTGTGTGTAACAATTTTGTGGATTATTTTAGGTGGTATTATAAAGAAGTTGAAGGAGAACGGGTATGAATACACATTTGGGAATGTTACTGTCAAGCTTGCTGAAGCTTATGGATTTTGCTGGGGAGTTGAGCGTGCGGTCCAGATCGCTTACGAAGCTCGGAAACAGTTTCCATCTGAGAACATCTGGCTGACTAATGAAGTTATCCATAATCCCACTGTTAATGAGGTCTGTTGCTTACTGCAACCTTCTTTTCGATGTATCAATCCATAATTGGGGGAAAGCATCTATGTTATGTTATGTTTATCTACTACAACCTTATTTGATTAATTCAACACTCTTCTATCGTAATTGTTTGATACATGATACGTGTATGAGCAGTGACTGTTGAGGGTCTTTGCTTTCAACTGGGATATTATAAAAATGCATTTCTTATACATAGGATGATTAATCCATTGCTTTTAGGAGAAGCAATCTTTTATCAACAAAAAATGTTAATAATTTTCACTTTCTATACCTCAGAGGCTTGAAGAGATGGATGTAAAGACTCTTCCCGTTAATGATGGGAAGAAAGAATTTGATTTGGTTAACAAGGGAGATGTTGTGGTATTGCCTGCTTTTGGAGCTGCCGTCGATGAGATGATGCTCTTAAGCGAAAAGAATGTTCAGATAGTTGATACAACTTGCCCATGGGTATCTAAGGTACTTCCCATTTTTGCAGCAGCTTTCAGAAACAATTAAATCAATTAGTTATTTGTCAAAATTTTATTTATTCAATGACTAGAGTTAAACGCGGATATATAGCCCGAAAACGTAGTCTCTTTTATGCTAATGTAAACAAATCTCTGTTGTAAGGTTTGGAATACTGTTGAAAAGCACAAGAAAGGAGAGTACACTTCTATAATCCACGGTAAATATTCTCACGAAGAGACTGTGGCTACTGCTTCTTTTGCTGGGAAATATGTCATTGTGAAGAACATGAAAGAGGTAATTTGCATTGTCCGCCTCATGTTTAAGTTTTGTATGCAATTATAGTTGGGTTGTTTTGACAGACATCATAAAATACTGCAGGCAACATATGTATGCGACTACATCTTGGGCGGTGGACTCGATGGATCCAGCTCTACTAAAGAAGCATTCCTTGAGGTAGGTTTAATATCATAAATGCTAATTGTAGCATCTGTCAATGCCGGGATTTCATGTTATTTGGTTTTCCTGCAGAAATTCAAGTTTGCAGTATCCAAGGGATTTGACCCGGACCAGGATCTTGAGAAAGTTGGTATTGCGAATCAAACTACTATGTTGAAAGGAGAAACAGAGGATATTGGTAAGTAACCACTAACTATCTTACAACATCTTGATCAGAAATGCTTGCACTACACGACTTGCATTGCTGATCCGCTCATTCTGCAGGAAAATTAGTCGAGAGGACCATTATGCGCAAGTATGGAGTTGAAAACGCTACTAACCACTTCATAAGTTTCAACACTATTTGCGATGCAACTCAAGTAAAATCCTTCTCCTTTTCAAAACACTATTTATCATGAAGTTCAATACTTCTTGCTTAACATTTGACCGCACGTACCTTATCATATTCAGGAACGACAAGATGCAATGTATAAGTTGGTCGAAGACAAGGTAGATCTCATCCTAGTCGTTGGTGGATGGAACTCGAGCAACACTTCCCACCTGCAAGAAATTGCAGAGGAGCGCGGAATCCCATCATACTGGGTCGACAGTGAGAAAAGGCTAGGCCCCGGAAGCAAAATCAGTCACAAGTTAATGGTATAACTTCTATTCCGTACATCTTACATTCGACTCTAAACTGCACGAACCTTCTTTGATGAACCAAATCCTTCCCCACACAGCACGGCGAATTGGTGGAGCAAGAGAACTGGCTACCAGCGGGTCCTATCACGATTGGCGTTACATCCGGTGCATCCACTCCTGACAAGGTGAGTTTGCTCGGCCATAGTTTGATGATGCCAATCAATCTTGCTGCTAAATTGATAGATCTATAACACATGCATCATCTTGCCCAGGTTGTTGAAGATGTTCTTCAAAAGATTTTCGAGTTAAAGCGCGAGGAGTTACTGCAATCTGCATAAGCTTCCTGTTCATGGTGTTCAGCATTGGAGTGATGAGCTCAAAATAGTAAGCAGGGCAGTATACTCTGTTCCCTTTGCTCCATGTAAACTAATACTAAGATTATATATGCCTTGATAACTTTATAAGCAAATATTTCTGAAAGGGAAGCATAAACACATACACTCTTTCATAATAAGAAAAATTTAGTCCGAGATGAACGGGTCGAACCTTGTATACGCTTAGATTATTCGGTTAATGATTGGTTTCTCAATCCGATAGTTTGTTTGAAATCGTTGTATTCGATGAATGGTTTTTTTTTTTTTTGATGATGAGGGTAATCTTGTTACGCTTAGATTATTCGGTTAATGATTGGTTTCTCAATCCGATAGTTTGTTTGAAATCGTTGTATCCGATGAACGGTTTTTTTTTTTGGATGATGAGGGTAACCCGCAGCTGCTACCGAAGTGCACATTGGGTAAATCCCGCTCTTGTGCTTCTAGCATGCAAACAACATAGGAGAGTTCAACCACTCTAGACTAACCATAAATAATGACTCACACATAATGGTCTTGGTGGATTTTGAATCCATAACCTTCCGACCACAAAGCTACCCACTTTAACCGCTATGCCATTCAAGGGACCAAGTAAATGGGTTTTGTAATTTGACAAGCAAAAACATGTATTTTTCTATTTTCTATATATTTTTTCTCCTAAAGTAAAAGAACGGATACAAGTATTTAGGTACAATATTCCAATGGCGGAACTAGAGGGGGGGGTCGGGAGGGTCGGCCCAACCCCCGGCCAACGAAACTTCGACTAAATAAGGTATATGATTCGTATTGCTTTATAGATAATTTTATTGAAAAATTTAATTAATTATTTACTTGTAGTGCGGTTGGTTAATGACTTTATCAATTTTAAGAGAGGTCTCTATGTTCAAAACCCAATGCACTCATTTGATTTTTATTTTTAGACTTTTTCTTTTTCTAGTTTTCTTCAGTTTTATTACAAGTATAGTTAATTCAATATATATATATATAACTCTCTCACATGTTATAAAAATTTCTCTCTCTTTTTCTACTAATTACATAAGTATCTTTTTCAGCATAACAAATACAAGAAATAATATATATTATATGCACTCATTTTTAATATATATGTATAACTCTCTCACATGTTATAAATATTTCTCTCTATTTTTTTCTACTAGTTACATAAGTATCTTTTTCAGCGTAAGAAATACAAGAAATAATATACTATGCACTCATTTGATTTTTATTTTTAGACTTTTAAAATTATTGTTTTTCTAGTTTTCTTTAGTTTTAATACAAGTATAATTAATTCAATATATATATATAACTCTCTCACATGTTATAAATATTTCTCTCTCTTTTTTTCTATTAGTTACATAAGTATCTTTCTCAGTGTAACAAATATAAGATATAATATATATTATATTTTTCATATCGTATTTATGTTCGAACTGTTTAAAACTATATTTAGCAGCTCTCGATTTTTTCTCTGCCTTCGGCCACTGTTCCTCTATTTCGACCCCCAACTTCATAGCTCTAGTTCCGCCATTAATCCCATTTATTCAAATTAAAGGATCATCTAAAATACACCTAAAAATCTATATACATGAAATTAAATGTAAAATATAAATATAAATGTATAGTAAAAATACCCAATTCAAAAAAGTTAAATAAAAGGAAATTACAATACTAAAACAAGTAATAATAAAATGGTTGTCACGATTAACATATTCGATTGTTGGAAACTGTCATGTCAGAATGCTCGATCCATGTCGGATACGATGATAGGTTGCGATTTTTTTGGAACCGTTTTGCTTTATAAAATATAAAAACTCAATTTCAATACCTTTCTTTCTACAACCTCTATTACAGTGGGGGATTCTCTATCCCATTAGGTGTCCAATACATGTCCCATTAATAAGGTGAGAACATGCATGATAATTTGATGGTCCACCAATGCACGTGTGGCGCCGCGTGATTGGTGGACCACTCAATGGGACACCAACTTTTAGGATAGAGGATCCTTTCTACTATTACACTACATTTTCTTAAGCCAAAAGGAAAAAAAAATTTCAGCCAAAAAAAAAAAAAGAAAAAACAAAGAAAAAAAAGAAAAACACAATCTAATTCTTGAACAAGGTTTGCTAATTTCTTGCCCCAATCCAGAAAGGGGTAGACAAAAAATATGTGGCCTGCAATTTGTCCTTTGAACCTCGCAGCTTGCGTGGGCCAAGAAATCATGCAAAACCATGATCCTGGATATGGATGATATTCGTATATTCTAGTCCATAACAAAAAGAAGCGGGTAACAAAAAATTTCCTTCCAGATATTTTCCTGTTGCTATTATCTGTCAAAACTTGGCAGCAATGGAGCTCCGCTGCATGCAGTCGCCGACGGTGAGCAGCATTCCTCGGAGGGTGCTGTTCGAGAAGCCGTTTTCATGCGGCCAAAATGCGAAATTGCGCGGTATTAAGAGGACCAGCCTCGACGCGAGGAGGCTTAAATTCCTCGATTGCAGACCTCGATCATCAGGTATGGCGCAGTAGTTGCTTGTGCGAATGTGCGATTTAGTGATTTGTGGTGTGTTATGGGGGAATTAGATTTGCTTAATTTGGTGTTGATTGTGTGAATTGTGAATGTAATGAGAGTTTGGTATTTAGGGCTTTTTCTGTAAATCTGATGTTGCCTAATTCACAGTTTTCTGCAAATGCTTGTTGTTCAAACTCAACATCTTCAGACTATTCCTGCAATTGTCAACCCTATCTTTTCTAGGAAGGGTTTTGAGATTTTCTTTTTGATTTTGCTATCAAGCTTTAGAGCAGTTATTGCAAAAGTATTGCCATCTTTTAGGAGAAATTATGTCTTCTTGTAATGGTGACTTTACAGCATATGGCAGTAACATTCTTTATAAGCTACAACCTAATGTGAAATGCAGCAATGAAGGTGTTGCATAATGCTTATTGTTGTGTATCTGACAAATTGATGTGGCCTTCTTTCTGTTCTCTTCGGTAAGGAATCGCAACAATCAAGGCACAATCGGCCTCCACGAGTGATGGTAGCCAAAAGGATGGGAATCTTGTATATGTAGCAGGGGCTACCGGCAAAGTTGGATCACGGACTGTGAGGTGTGATTTTGAATTTATCATTAACATTATGAACGTATTATTAATCCGTTGCTAATTTGTCTTGCTTTCATTAGGGAGCTCTTGAAATTAGGATTTAACGTTCGAGCTGGTGTTAGGAGCATTCAGAGAGCTGAACCCCTCGTGCAAGTATGAGTTATAATTTTTACGTTTCTTTTACACTGTGTTCTTTGCAAAGATGTGATTAGTGAAGATAATTGTAATATCCCTACTCAGAGTGTTAGGAACTTAAAGCTTGAGGATGTTGCAGGAGGCGCTCAACGTAAGATTTAACAGCTTTCTAGAGGGCGGTTATATGGATTTTTCTTATGTTTTTAGATGGCCGTATGCAAGTAGTGAAATCATTTATAGTAGTTTGGTCTTTAGTCCAGCTATAGATAAGCTTGAACTCGTGGAGTGTGACTTGGAGAAACTGGACCGGATAAAGCCAGCGCTAGGCAACTCATCGGTTGTTATATGCTGCATTGGTGCTAGTGAGAAGGAGGTTCTTGATATTACCGGGCCATACCGAATTGACTTCCAAGCAACCAAAAACTTGATTGATGCAGGTAATTTTAGTTCCTAATGTTGGTTTCTGTATCACATTTTACTTCAATCTTATTGACTAGATAATCAAAGCGCCTTGCTATAATATTAATGTCCATTTTTCAATGCAGCAACCTCTGCAAAAGTCGAACACTTCATTTTGGTAACATCTCTTGGAACAAACAAAGTTGGATTTCCTGCTGCTATATTGAAGTAAGTCTTTTCTGGCGTTCCACTAGCAGAGATTTGCGACTAATTTTTCTGTCCGTTATTGATTCTTGCCTTGTTCAACGTGGCGAAGTCTGTTCTGGGGAGTCTTAGTATGGAAAAGGAAGGCCGAAGAATCACTTATTGCCAGTGGCCTTCCTTACACCGTGAGTTTCTTGAACGCACCTTGATTGCATAGCAAGATATAATGTATGATTGGTTGTTTCTTTTCATTCGCAGATAGTAAGACCCGGAGGGATGGAGCGACCTACTGACTCGTACAAGGAAACTCATAATCTTACCTTATCAGAGGAGGACACTCTATTTGGTGGCCAAGTCTCAAACCTGCAGGTTCTCTTCTTTTGACACTTACAATCCTCGGGCAATTTCAGACTACACGTATTGATAAAAAAAGTACCAAATGCGTGTAAGGGGCTACAAGTACTTATATTGGAAATTAAAAGCTCCTTGTGATGAAAATCAGGTAGCAGAACTGCTGGCTTTCATGGCAAATAACCGCGGCGTTTCTTGCTGTAAAGTTGTGGAAGTAGTTGCGGAAACTTCAGCTCCTTTGACTCCTATGGGAGAGCTCCTAAAAAAGATACCATCTCAGAGACCTTGCAGTGTCAAGGTAGATTCTTCCCACACTTTACCAACTTCATTCAACTACTTGAAACTTCTGAGTTGATGGGACTCATCAAAATTGAATCTTTTTTCTGAAAATGATAATATGATTGGTAGGAGCCTGATGAAGCGGATGTGTCCGACCAAGTTGTTACGGACAGTCCTCCTACTGTGGAAGAACCTAAGACTATTGAAGAACCTAAGACTGTTGAAGAACCTAAGCAAGTTATTGCAACTGAAGCAACACCTCTGTCTCCATATACCGCGTAAGTTTGCGCTAATGTTGGTTTAATTGCATTTCTTTCATACTGAGGATTTCCAGCATGTGACCCTCTTCTTGTTATAGCTATGACGATTTAAAGCCACCAACTTCTCCTATCCCCACTCCGAGCAATGGTTCTAGTACCGCCAAAGCTAGCAAGATAGAGATCGCGCCAACTGAAACAACTCCCACCTCCGTTGAAATCAATTCTTCGGAGACTGAAGACAAAGTAATAATTGAGACTGCACCGGTGAAAGCATATGCCTTGTCGCCATACATAAAGTAAGCTCATCTGGTCATAGTGTCTAGTCTGTTCATGCCAAGTCTAATCTGGTTTCTAAACCACTCGATTTTGGTTTGCAGTTATGAAGACTTAAAACCACCCAGCTCGCCCACTCCAACTCCTAGTGGTTCAAAAAAGGAGCCTTCTATAGCCTCCACTGTAAGTGTGCCTGAAGAACCGGTTGATGAGGAACCGGAAAGCCATGGTGAACCAAAGGCCCCACGTCTATCGCCTTACACAATGTAAGCACGTTCCTATCTATTATGTCGATATACGGTGGAATACGGTGTAAAAGTAGTTTGGGTTTGTGCGGATGAGCAGGTATGAGGAGTTGAAGCCACCGAGTTCGCCGACGCCTCTTGCAAAATAAGGTCTAGATGTGAAGGAAAGCTTCCACAAATGCAGATTCTGCATTCTCTTGTCTGCAGATTATATTTTCTCAGTGATGGTGGGGTTTGAGAGATCTTTCTTCTATCTGAACATGGCGGCTGAGTTCTTGTGATATTAAGTGTTTGTTGTCTTTGATTCTCACTTTGAACAGAATGTTTGTGACTATGATTCCATTGAGTTGTCTGTAATAATTTGATCATATTGTTATGGCTGTGACTGTATTTTACTATAGAAATATATTCATGCCGAAAATTACGGGTTCGAATCTTATCAACGAGTTTTCATATATGATTAGCTTAATGTGGTTTACATGTTATAGCCGGGATTTCTCTCTTCATTTGAAAAACAATAATTTATATCTGGAGTCTCAATAAATTAAAGTTGAATTTTGAGAATAATTAAATATTAATTTAAAGAAATGTTTTATACGAAGTTCAACGATTTATACGATTGATTTAATCTCAAATATTTGCTAATAATAATATATTAATTTCACCAATAAATTCTCAAATCCGAGGTGCCATAAAACTGCCAACGGTCAAACTGGTTTAATTTAGGGTTTTTATCACAAACGTAGCCTTCTAATTTAGGCGTAAAAACCCTAATTTTGCGATTCATGGATTCGTCAGAGGCGCCGAAACGCGATGTTGCTCCGGCAACTGCTTCCTCATACCTCGACCCCAGCTACTGGTCAGCCGCAAGAGCGCAAATTTCTCCGTGATTCTGTCTTGAACTGTATGTGTAATTCTTGTTTTTGTTTGAATCAGGGATCGGAGGTTTAACGAAGAAGAGCATTATGAGTGGTTCAAAGACTACTCGCACTTCCGTGAACTCATTATTGAATTCGTTAAACCCAAAAATGCTGTAAATCCCTCTTTATTCTCCTAATTATTGTTATTTTTCATGTTCTCGTGCATTGAATTATTTCTAGAAGTTATTATGGATGTATTTTGCTGTTCTACATTATATGATAGAACGTTGTAGATCTTAGATATATGGAAAGTGGACAAAACACACACTCAATTTTGTTTTTGTGACAAACAGGTATTAGAGGTTGGATGTGGAAATTCTCAGCTGTGTGATGAACTGTATAAAGATGGAATTACTGATCTGACCTGCATCGATTTGTCGTCGGTTGCTGTGGAGAAGATGAAGGGGAGATTGCTGAGGAAGGGCTACAAAGGTTGAACTTCTTAATTTATGTTTCAAATGTGCTAATTGCTTTTCTTTTGGAAAACTTGGTTGCTTGCAAATGCAATTCTTGGAGATGTGAATCAGCTCATTTTCCTTTTATCTTTGTTGCTATCAGAAATTAAAGTTCTGGAAGCTGATATGTTGCAACTGCCTTTCGAAGATGAATCTTTCGATGTTGTTATAGAGAAAGGAACCATGGTAAAGTTGTAAACCATACATACACTTACAATATCGAGATGTATCAGATCTTGCATACGATTCCCACTTTTAGGTTATAATACTCTTCCATTTTTTGCTTCCTAACTTGATTATTGAATGCTGAGATGAATTGATTATCCTCAGTTTTATCTGTAAATCAAATAAAGGATGATTTATGTTTCAGTAACCAGCACTGTTTTTTAAACTGATGTTTGATGAGTATACATTTAAACTATTGTTCTTTGGAATTTGAAGGATGTGTTATTCGTCGACTCTGGCGATCCGTGGAATCCGGAACCTCTGACAGTGAGTAAAGTT
This sequence comes from Lavandula angustifolia, assembly GCA_028984105.1. NCBI lineage: Eukaryota > Viridiplantae > Streptophyta > Magnoliopsida > Lamiales > Lamiaceae > Lavandula > Lavandula angustifolia. The sequence goes on from CM054822.1 coordinate 21,576,712, forward strand.
ATGGCAATGCTTGAAGGTGTTCATAGAGTTCTGAAACCCAATGGTGTTTTCATCTCCATCACCTTTGGCCAGGTAGAAGAAAAGTAGTTCAAAATCTTCTCTTTAAACTTCGGATGTATTATATAACGATTGAGTACTTACCGTTTATTCTTCAGCCACACTTCAGACGTCCCTTCTTCAGTGCACCCACATTCACCTGGTCGGTCGAATGGAGAACATTTGGCGATGGGTTCCACTATTTCGTCTATGTCTTGAAGAAGGTCTGATCATTAGATAGCTAAATGCAAAACTTTGCATCATACATTATGGAGAGTGATGCAATTATATGATAACTACTAGCATCTTGCAGGGCGAGAGATCATCAGATGAGACCGAACATATCGAAGAGATTGACAGACCATCCCTCTCTCTTTACCATGAGGAATTAGAGGATGAAGACTATTTGTTGAGATGTGAAGTCTGATTAGTTTAAAGTCTTCGTCACATCAGTTACTCTCTCCTTGTAAGTCTGATCATTAGACTGCTAGTATTAACACATTATACATGATCCTGGCTTGTTACTTCCCTTTTCTTTTGGAATGCATACAGTTTTGCTTCATCTATTTCAACTGCTCCATATCTTAAATGATGCACACCCATTCTTGCAGATCACTCCATCTCAATATGAGCATCAAACTTTACATGATCAACATTGTAGCTTACCCTCAAAGTTTTTGGTGTTTGCCCAAAATGGAGGTCGGGAGACGGGAGGTTAGTAGTGATCCCTTTGTGAGCTTCTACTTCTTGCCTGTTAGTTGATGAATGCAGTACACTCTAGTTGCTTTCAAGCAGAAGGGTATATATTGTGTGTGGACTGTAGAATTGGTATCTGTTGTCTCTCTCTATCTCTCTCTCCCCCCCTTTTGTATCATGTTCAAAGATTGTGATATGGATTAGCCTTCTTTTGTGGAAGCTATACAAGCCCATATCTGTCTGGTAGAACCCAAACTTCACAAATAATTTTTTAAAATTGTATTTTACTACTCCCTCCGTTTTATTCATCTTGTCTTGCTTTCTGTTTCTGGTAGTTCCATTCATCTCGTCTCATTCAAAAAATAATAATTTTTCTACACACAACTGACCACTCTCTTTTTATGGGACTCACTCTTCACTCACAATTAACAACTCAGAAAGTAGACAAGTTCAATGGGACGAAGGGAGAATAACTTTTGAGTATGTTGATGACTATACTATCTTTTTTTTCTACATCACTAATCATTGATAAAAATGATGGGTGGGAATTTGTCAACAAGTTGGAATCTTGGAAATTGTACCCAACTGTAACTTACTATACAAGTCAAGAAACCTGTAGTCTAGATCATAGTTGGATATTGTCTCTCTCTCTCTATAGTTATAATATTTAGTTATATTATCTACTATATGCAGAATTCGATATAACTACCCTACAAACCATCACAAATTAGGAAAAATAGCCCAAAATCTATTTCTAAAAACAATATGAATTACAAAATCTCCTAAACTCGGCTATGACACCTCTTTTACTATGTAAACCTTTATATATCCACCAAATTTCCTTCCTAAATTCCTATATATATATTTCAAACCCTCTCCTATTACAAGTGCAAGTATACAATGGGCATTTGTGCTTCTTCAACAAAACCACCCTCCCCATCAGCCAAGGTGGTGGACCTTGAGGGGCGGCTGCAGGAGTTCCGGCTGCCGGCAACGGCGGCTGAGGTCCTCTCCCACCACCCAGACAGCTACCTCTGCAGCTCAGACAACATGCTCATCAACTCAAAGGCACCCCAACTCCCACAAGATTATGCCCTGCAGCATGGCCAAATCTATTTCCTAATGCCACTCTCCAAATCACTAACGCCACTCTCTCTTCAAGATTTTTGTGATCTTGCCATCAAGACTAGCAGAGCCCTCAATAAAACCTCTCCTACACTTCTCCAAAAATGCAGAAAAGATGGATTTTCAAGTGGGAATCACGGAAATGTTGCCACTTTTTAATTATTTGTTTTGGAATATTTTTCAAAGTGGTGGAATTGACTACCACTTGTGTGGAATAGTGGAGGCTCTACCACCCAATCAGACCATTATTCTTTTTACAAGAATAATTATATATTTTAAATGTATGCCACTTTTTTATATCACGTGCGTTTATTTTATTTTTATTTTTATATCTTTTTTTTCGGATGATGTGTAAATCCGTTATTGTATAATAGTTTATATATGATATAGCATCGTTGTTTTAATTTGTGTAATATATAATAGTTAATATTCAATGTTGAACCACTTTAAAACTTGTCTTGTCTGCAAACATTTTTTTTCTAATCTTTTAAAGAAAATCTAGTTTTGACTAGGCAAATTTTGGACCATCTTGTCTACACACATAAAGGGTTTCATACCCACAAAATATAGAAAAGAAAAGTGTTATTATACAAGTCTAGTAAAATAAATACAATACTACTCAATTTTTTTATAAAAGTTATCTTAATATATTCATGATGTCCAAAATGCCTTCATTTTTTCATTATTCTCACCTGAAAGTGTGCCTTATCGATCGGACACGTCATAAAGCACACTGAAAAAAGATGATAGGACACATTGATTAATTTATTCATGAGAAAATGTGCCATATCGATTGGACACATTACAAGGTACGTGTCCTATCTATCGAACACATGATCGAACATGATAGAGACACGTGCCCTATCGATCAAACACATGGTTGCACATGATAGGGCATGTATCAATCGATCGGTCATTGATTGGGCATGTGGTTAGACAATGTTATTTCAAAAAATCATCAGAAAATAATTCGTGGAGAGTGAAATTTCTCAAAAAGCAAGGGTTATTATTTTATCCATTTGGGTAGTACATCAAATACCCCATAAAAAAATTACCATTCCCTAAACTTTCTTACCAATTTAATCAAGATTTACTTTTCATGTATATAAAATCTTTATTACTATCTCCGTCCCATTGAGCTTGACTCACTTTTTTTTTTCGGCTCGATTATTAAGAAGAGTTATTAGTCGTGAGTGAAGAGATAGGTCTTATAACGAGAGAGTGGTTAATTGTATGTAGAAAAATTACTATTTTTAGAATGAGACTACCCGAAAAGAAAAATGAGATAAGATGAATGAAACGGAAGGAGATGTAAATAAATTCATAAAATGGAGTACAAGTAAATGACCAACTAGGGTGGCAGCTGAGGCCAACATAACTACATGTGTAATGTTTTCAAGAAGGTTATTTGCAAGCCTAATTAAATTTATGAGTTGGGCTAATATCAATATATCATGCTTCAAATCCTTCTATTTTTTAGACTTCATAGACATTTTGTTATTTACTCATATAATGCACTCCATTCCAAATAGTGCTACCAATTTAGGCCATCTATATATATGTATTGTGAATGATTTGGTCCTAACACATTATACCGTGATCGTGTCTGATCCATATATAATTAATCATATTAGTCTTCACTTTTGTCATAACATTCAGATTGGACCTTTACTTTCATATTAACTCATATAATTCTTAAATGTTTCAATTTTGTTCCCATATCCGTCCTCTTGTTCGCATCCCATTCTCTCTCGACTGACCTGACATTAACTCCGTTTACTTCTTGTTTGCATCCCTTTCTTCTTCTTAAGTAAATAAAACCCTAAAACTCCCAACATTCATCAAGTCATCTCCTCCAAGATTTTGAAGTGTTGAATGTTCATTTAAAAGTTGGGACATTTAGGCTTGTATGAGTTCATTTAAAAGTGAAGGATTAATTTGAATGTTACAACAAAAGTGGATGACCAATTTGGTCGTTCACTCTATAATTAATTTCCATATCCGTTACTATTGTAGCTGTTTTAATAGTTTTCGGCAGTTCAGATTTGACGTCAGATTTATTGCCGATGAAAATCACTCATGTATATCTTAAATAGTCATCAACGACTACAAGAGCATATTTCTTTCCTCTAATCGTCAGTATATAATTGCATTCATATTATACAAATTAACACATTTAATTTCTTAAGCATTGCATAATCACAAATGTGAAAGTACACGTTTACACCCAAACATGTCAAAGAAATGATTGATTTATGAGAAAGATTTCTAATTGGAAGGCTTCATTTGGGACTTGATTGCAGCAACCAAATGATCATAAGCCAAACCCCATGCCTTCTTCATTTCTGGCGACCACATTTCCTCTCCCACTGCCTCCTTTATTGTCTCCAATAATGCATATTTTGTCACCTACAATATTATATAGTCGACAATAGAGTCGAATCGGGTCGAATATTAATCGCTTAAAATAAAATATATAGGTAGAATTTAAATACCTCAAAGTGTTCATCAACGACGCCGTATTTGAAGTGTACGGAACCAATTTTCTTTAGGGTTGAGTCTCTAATCACAACTTCCCCAGCTTTCCTAAGCTGAATTGCAGCTTCACATGTCTACGAGAAAAAATTAGTAATTACGGGTTTCTCTCGTTAAAAAAAAAATCGAAATAAAGTATGGAGACTAACCATGACAAATACAGATTTTGCATGAGGCTTAAGCTTAGGATTCTGATCAACTGGAATATTTGAGTCACGCAAAAAGGAGAACAATTTTTGGGCTGATGGAGCTATCTCAAATATCCTAAATTCAATAAATAACATTAATAATTAAATAATTGAAATTGAAAATTTAAAAAGAAAATGATAATTTATATGTATTGTAATATAAATTAGGTTAAATTAATTTACTTGAGGAAGAATTTGAATCCCCATTCGCCGGCATCCTTCTTCATCAAATTCCATGATTTCACCACCAGAGCTTCGTCTTCTTCTGTGAACGAGATTGCGGCGGCGCTCATTCTTCAATTAGGTTTGGGAAATTACTGAATGTTGGTGTGATTTGTGAGTGTGTGAAAGATTGGATTTTTTACGATTTAAATAGTGGAAAATGATTGGCTTTTGAGAAGAGTGGAGCGCCATACTTAACAAATTCAATTGGATGTTGATAACAAGATGGGTTTGATTAATAGAGTTAGAGGTGAAACCGGGGGCGGCGCGCGGCGGCTGAAGTGGTTTTCCCCGCCACCTTTGACCGGATCTCTAGTTTTCTACAAGTTAATCCATTATTAATGTTTTATTTGTCTACTTTTAATTGTCATTAGTATTTTATTTTTAGAATAAATACAATGATCACAATCACTTCATAGTTTTACACCGTCATTTTATAATAATATATTCACTATCTTAATTCAGTGTCGACGGAGAGAGTAATAATAATTATTACTTAACTGAATATTTAGAATAGAGTTTTCCATAAAATTTGCATCAATTACCGACGGATTTCATACTAATGTAATTTCACACGCAAATTCTTCAATACAAGGCTCTTACTGACAGAAATTGATTGATACTAGGGGTGTTACGGTATACCGCACATACCATACCGAAAAAATACCGAAGATACCAAATTTTTGGTATATCGTAATTTTCGGTACGGTATCATAGCATACCAAAGTTTTTTCGGTACGGTAACGGTATGCCGCATATATCTTGTAGAAAAGAGTGCAAAAATGTTAGTTATAAATTTTGAACACGGGTTATTACAAATATGTCAGTTATATCAAACAATCTTAATATTATATCATAAATTAACTTAAATGAGATAACTTTATTTGACATAAAGTCACATTATTTATCTATTAAATCATGAAATGGATAAAAATTATATTTTCAACTTTAGAAACATTAACCTGTAATATTAACAAATTCATACAAAATAGATAGATTAATTAATTTTATTGGAAAATAATATTACTAACTTTCTTGGCTTTTATAAAAACATATATTAAATTTACGGTATACCATTAAATATTCGGTAGACCTTGATTTTTCGGTATATCGAAGTGCGGTACGTTATACCGAAAGAGCGGTATGACAACAGTACGGAGATTTGCTATACCAAATTTTCGGTATGCCGAACTACGATATACCGAAATGATCGGTATGTTTTTTTCATACCGACTCTTATCGGTACGATATGCGGTATGAGAAAAATAAGTAACGCATCGAACACCCGTAATTGATACTATCGACATATGTTGCCACATAATTCCCATGATCAATTAGGACAAATCGTCGGTATCTCGGTCTTCGTCCATCTTATATTTTGACATTATAATGTGCTACTTTAAACAAGTGATCTAACAAGTCAAAAGAAGGGGAAAAGAGCTTGAAAAAGGGAGATTCTTTCGAGATCAATGGCAGCTAACATTTTAGAACAGAGAGAAAAAACAGAGGATGAGGATTTACAACAAAAAATGAAGAGAGAAAGAGGGAGAGATGATGAGTGAGAAATCAAGAATATAAAAACACATTTCAACCACAACCATAACTCACATCTGGGCGGACAGCAACAACGGATTCAAAAGGAACTTCAAATCTCTCCTTCACACCCCATTTTCGACGATACCAACCTTCCCGGGCGGACAATATCTACGCTTCTTCCCTTCTCAAGAAACCTCCTCAGTCTTGGCTGTCTTGGCTGTCTTGGCTAACAAGACTTTGAAAGACTTAAATGCCCCTCCAAGCCCAGATTGTCTCTTCTCCCTCTCTGATTCTTGAAGGTTGTTGGGTTGGATACGGAGGTCATTTTTGTCCTCTGTTTCGCTAGCGAAAGCCATGACCTCGTGTATGACTTGTTGCTTCTGCAGTGCATTTGTATTAATCAAAAGAAGTTACAGTCAGTTTATTTCAACATATTTAAGAATCAAATGGGAGTGTAATTCCATACATACTTCATGTTCTTCAACTATAATGGGCCATTGAAAGAGTTATATCACTATAGGAAGAAAACACCAGCTATAGGTAGAATCCTAGAATAATCAGAATCCCAATTCATTCAAGAATCAAAAACCCATCTCAAAACTCCAAGATTCTTGAACTATAACTGGATAAGAACCCAACTATTAAAAGTCATATCCAATTATTTCTCTATTTGATTAAGTGTTTCAATTAGTTGATTTTGTTGTGAGTTTCTGAAATCGAGTTTATATTAATAAAAAACGACGTTGTTCGGTTTTAATAATATGACAAAATGGTCCAGCTTATTACCACATGTTCAAAGCGACACCATTTTTGTATTTTTCGGTAGCCGGAAAAATATGGGATCGGAGCATGTCTCGAATTGCAATAAATTGAAACTTCATGCTTTAATTTGCCAAGTTTACAACTACGTGTTAAAATTGCAAAATTGAAAAAACTCTTGCTCTATTTGGTCATTACCCCTTAAAACTAATGATAAATAAACAACATTATTTGCAACACCAAGAAAATACTCCTTCGTCCCATTTAACTTTTCTTTGTTTCATTTTAGATCCGTCTCACTCAACTTATTTTCAATCTAAAAAGGAAAAACCTACACTTTTAGTACTAAAACCCACCACACCTTAATAACTGAATAGTTTAAAGTCAAGTTAGCCAAGCAAAATCCCCATAATTTTTCAGTATCCCAATTCTATTCAAGAACTGAAATTCCAACAGAAAACATCAAAAAATGCCACATTTAGACCCAAAAATTCGAACCCTCTAAACCAATTCATCAAAACCTAAAATCAAGAAAATGCTACCTGCAAAGAAGACAATTGTGCCTCAAGAGATTCAAGAGCGTCTTTGATATTGACAAGACTCTCAGCTTCTTCCTCCACATGTTCCTTGGACTCTCTCTACACACTCTCTCTCTCTCTCTCTCTCTTTTGTGAATGCAGCTGATAATCTTGGACCTCAACTCTGACGTCTTCACCAAAACGAGCCCTATTCTATCTTCATCCATTTCTAAGTTGCAAAAATTTCTCGAGGATTTGAGTCTTCGACAATCGACAACTTAGGGTTAAATTCAATTTAGGGTTAAGATTATTTTTTGCTTTCAATATATCTCATGAATTTAGCAAAGCACAAACATTACCATAAGTATGTTAAATTCCACACATTCAAATATACACGTGCTTTTATTGGTATACATATATGCAACATAAATAAAGTCATAATTAAGTAGTATTATTTATTTTGTGTTTTATTACTTGCATTATATTTCATCCCATCATATAGAATGGCATCATAATTATACACGTGACGCTTATTGGTGGAGTATAAGAGTAGCGTAGACACACTAGTTTAGGGCAACTATATCGCGTAGGACTCCTGCTCACGCTTGATCTCGAAAACCTTCACAATAATATCCTCAATAACCTTCACAACATCAGACAAAATAAAATATATACTCCCTCCGTCCCAATTTAAATGTCCCCTTGCTTTCTAGCGCGGTTTTTAAGGAATGTTGTTAATTGTGTTATTGTGGTGGGTCCTCACTTCTAATCATTTTCTTAATCTTTCTCTCACTTCAATTAAAATGAATCCTACTCTTTATTTTTAATTCATTTCATATTTTCAGAATATGTTTTTTTATTATATTTATTCTTGCTCACAAAAATGAGTTTCAAAATTTTCGATGACACAAATAATAAATATTATGATCGAACCAAACACAGTATACGAACCAAACACAGTATACGAACCAAACACATTATACGAACCAAACACAGTATACTAGTCTTGGTAAACAAATTGACAGAATTTTGGCAAACAATCATTTCCAATTTTGGCAAACAAAATTACAGTTCCCACCAAATTTGGCAAACAATCACATCGAGCTAAAAAAATTCAAAAAGTACTAGTTCCCACCAAAACTAAGCAGCATATCCAGCATCTATTTATACATCCATTTCCACTCCGTCTAACCCAGCAACTTACACAAAATGAGGAGAGGAAAAGATTTGTCAACTGATGAGAAAAACAGCATTATACACTTCCTTCTTCCAAGCAGCATAGATGATCAGCCAGTCCGAGGCAAGATGAAAGAGGCTGCCTTGAAGTGGAACTGCTGCCGAAAGACAATTTCTAGGTTGTGGACTGCAGCAATAAAACAAAAGACAGAAGGTAAAGTCATGAATCTACTGTCAGCAAGAATAGGCAGCAAAGGAAGGCCCAGAATTCCAATTGATATGCCATTAATCGAAAGTCTACCAATGTTAAAGCGATCAAGCATACGAAGGTTAGCAAGTGGTTTAACAGTGAGTAAGAGCACAGTCAGTAGATGGTGTGATGATGGCCTAATCAGAGCTCACACAAATAGCATAAAGCCTGCCCTCACATTGGATAACAAGTTATTAAGGTTAAGGTTTTCATTAGAAGCCCTACAGTTCGATTTAAATCGCAATCAAAGCTAAAATTCAAAAGCATGCATAACATTGTTCACATAGATGAGAAGTGGTTTTATATGACTAAGAGTTCACATAGAATGTATCTAACCCAAAATGAGCCAGAACCTTATAGATCTTGCCAAAACAAAAAGTTTATACAGAAAATCATGTTCATGTGTGCGGTGTGTCGACCGGTGTTTGAAGATAATGGTGAAGTATTGTTTGATGGGAAGATAGGAATCTTCCCTTTTACAGAAAGGGTTGCAGCAAAGAGAAATAGCAAAAACAGAGCAGCTGGTGTTCTGGAGACCAAAGCTATTGATTCCATAACGAAAGAGGTGACAAGGGAATGCATGATCACTCAGGTAATGCACATTTTCATTTGAAACAAGCAAATAAGCTAAGTTCTGTGTTCATGTTCTTCCATTTATAACTTTTGAAAAACAGGTTCTTCCTGCAATAAGGAGTAAATGGCCGGCTCTTGCAGATAAGGTAATATTCATACAACAAGATAATGCCAAGCCGCATATAAAAGATTCTGATCCTCACTTTAGGGAAGCAGGCAGTCTAGAGGGTTTTGATATTAGGATAGTGCAACAACCACCTAACTCCCCAGACACAAATGTTAATGATTTGGGATGGTTCAGAGCAATACAAAGCATTCAGATAGAAACTCAATGCAATAATGTTGATGAATTGGTTGCTGCAGTTATTAAATCATTTGATGAACTGACTCCTCAAACACTAAACAAGGTGTTTTTGAGTCTACAGGGATGCATGCTAGAGATAATGAAGGTTAGAGGCCATAATTGCTATAAGCTACCTCATTACAAGAAAGATGCTCTTACAAGAGAGGATATACTTCCTTTAAATTTTATTCACCGAGATCCATCTGTCTTCAACAGTTGGAGGCTTATGGTAGAAGTCGTTGGCTGTCAAACCGACCCACGGCTCCGATTTCATAGAAAATATAGAAAGATTCAGGAGAAATGGTAGAAGAAGAACAGATGAACGAGCGGCGCAAGGTTTCAGAATTTTGGAAGAGTTAGGGTTTTATGAATAAGTTAATTTTATTATTATTGATTTAATGGGTTTAACTTTTAATTAGATAGTTAATTAAAACTGTTAAGTAAAGTTACTTTTACTAATTTTTGCCAAAAAAGGTATACGGGACATTTAAATTGGGACACCCGAAAATGGTATAAGAGACATTTAAATTGGGACGGAGGGAGTATAATATTAACGATTGCAAATTTTCCTCATAATAAAGCGAACAGAGAAAACCACCTTATCTGGAGTCGAGGCTCCTGCCGTTATGCCAATTGAGATTGCACCCTCGGGCACCCACCCCTCCTTCTCCACCAACTCGCCGTGCTGCAGAACGAGGTTTTTTTTTAGAATTTTTCGCAGTCGTTAATCATACACGTACTACTAATATCACTCAATTGCAATCTATATCATATATACCATTAATTTGTGACTGATTTTGTTTCCGGGTCCTATTCTTTCATTGGTGTCGATCCAATACGAAGGAATTCCTCGTTCCTCTGCAAGAACCTGTAGGGATAACGTGTTGCTTGAGTTCCATCCTCCGATCGTTGCGCAACTTGTGCATTGCATCTTGCCGCTCCTAAATAAATAATATCGTGCATATCATTGTGAAGAAGAATTCACTCGATTGATTCACATATATATATAGAAGAGGCAAAAGATCAAGAGAGAAGAAGATTACTTGAGCTGCAATGCAGATAGTGTTGAAACTTATGAAGTGTTGGTTAATATTTTCCACCCCATACTTGCGCATCATGATGCTCTCCACTAATTTTCCTGCTCAAATCAAGAAAACTCTTGTAAAAAAAACATGAAGAGAGAGAGAGAGAAAGAGGGAGAGAGATGAATCATCTACCAATTTCCTCTGTTTCTCCCTTCAACATAGTAGTCTGATTAGCAATACCAACTTTTTCTAGATGTTTGTCCGGATCAAACCCCCTCGAAACCGCGGATTTAAATTTCTGCAAATGAACAAAAAGTCCCAGTTGTGTAAAACTACATTATGTTCGTTTTTCGGCAAAAAGAAAAAGTATACTAAAAAAACATTTCACGAAAACTAATTCATTAATCTTGTTGTACGTGCATCTCAAATGCTCTCAACTCATTCATTCTATTAGTTCGTTAATAAAATTATGTTTTTTTTTTGTGTTTTTTTTAAATTCACCTGTAGAGTTTATAAGGGTTTAGGTATATATATACCTCCATGAAAGCCTCTTTGGTAGAGCTTGATCCATCAACTTCACCACCTAAAATATAATCACATACGTATCTTGCCTGCAAACATGAAACATGCATAGTCACATTTATTATAAACCCTAAAAAGATGAATTAAATAACTGCAAATTGAAATGATAATACCTCTTTCATGTTCTTGACGATGATATAGTTTCCGGCCAAAGAAGCAGTAGCTATCGTCTCTTCATGAGCATACTTGCCATGGATGATTGAAGTATACTCTCCCTTCTTGTGCTTCTCAACAGTATGCCAAACCTATTATATCATAATTATTAACATATATACACAAGAAATATAGTATCAATTGATTTTTATAGCTAATGAGATAATTAAAATTGTTGGACAGTCTAATTTAATTTGAACTAACATATATTCCGTTTGTTCCATTTTTTCCGACTCACTTTCTCAATTGGAATGTTCCATTAATATATAGGCCCTAAACTGAAATTGATAACGAACAAATTAGTGGACACTAATATTATAAACCCTAAACTCAAGCTTTTAAATTTTCGTGCCCATAAATTTTTGATCGGGAAACAATCCAATTTCGCCGACAGCACCACCACGTCGCCTTTTCCGACGAGTTCATACTGTTTCTTCCCGTCCTTTACCGGAAGAATGTTCACACCCATCTCTCCCAGCCTCTGCAGATCCATACAATACACGGAAAAATCTAAACACGTAAGAGAGAGAGAGGAATTGAAGAAGATCGAAGAACAAGAATGCATACAAATTACGTACCTTATTAACAGTTGGGTTGTGAACGATTTCATTAGTGAGCCAAATGTTTTGATCTGGAAACTGCTTTCTTGCTTCGTAAGCAATCCGGACCGCACGCTCAACACCCCAACAGAATCCGTAAGATTCCGCCAGCTTCAAAGTCACTTCTCCCCATCTATACTCGTTCCCATTCTCCTTCAATTTCTGTATAATATTGTCACCTGAAAATTGAAATTATGAGAAACTTCATCATCACAATAAAAAAAAAAAAAAAAAAACTCTCTCCGTCTTTCTTATTTTAGTTTTTTTTTTTGTCATCCAACTGTTCTTGTCTTCGAAAAAAAATGGAAAATAATTCGTGGACAATAATTAATCTAAACAGTGGATCCCACGTCATGCTTTCCAACCACTTTGACCAGTGATGGAACTGCGTCTTTTTAGTCGAAGGGTCGAAATAGAAACAAGAAAGAAATCGTGGCGACCAGAGGGTCGAATGAAGCGAAAAAAACAAGAACGGAATAAGAAATTTCAACCCGTACGAAGCCTGACCCCCCTTACTTCTGTCCATGACTTTAACATAACTCCATTCACTTTCTTGAAATTGGTAATGAATACAACTAAGATAAGAATAGTGTGACGGAGGGAGTAATAAATAAATAATAATACGAGCGACGAGACATACTTGCATACGCATGATTCATTCGTTCGGAGGATTCCTCCTGATGTCCGAACCCTGACCGGTTGTAGTCTTTCCTCCTCATAAAGTTATGGCGGAAAGCTTTGGCGTCGAACTCGGCGGAGTTAGCCTTTGCAGGTAAAGGCGCAGCAGCTTCTCCGGCGGCGGAGCATCGGAGGGAGGAAGATGACCGCCGCGGCCGTGATAACCTCGTCTCCGGCAACAGGAGTTTGTTGCCGACGGGGATGCAAGAGAAGTGGATAGAGATTGCCATGATGCGTAATTAAATTAAATTATTAGTGTTAAGACGTTATGGGGTTTTGGAATTAGCAGAGTGGGTATATATTAATGCACTAAGTGATTAAAAAAGTCGCAATTGGCATTAAAATTTGATTTCGAGACTTGGATTATATCTATGTCCCGTTTCTATATATAGATATTCCGTACTACATCACACAAATAAAAAATTGGCATGGATATATCATGTTTTTAATTAAATAATAAAAATCTAGTCGATCATGGTTAACTTTGAATCTCTAAATTATTTTCTCTTTCATCTATCCTCGGTTTCATTTCTTTTTGCTGAATTCACACAAATAATAGGCCAAAATCAAATATATGAATGTGATTGTTTGCAGTTTTTGATTTGAGTAAAATTTAATAACAATTAGCAAGAAAGAAGATAGGTAGAGATAGAGATGAGGTCCGTGAAATAAATTAGGGATTAGACTTAACCATGATTAATTAGATCTTTGTTAGACACATGTCAATTACTTATAATACAGAGTAGGGCATATAAAAATGGGACATAAAAGTCCAAACCGACTAGGGATAAATACAACTAACATTAGTTATTCATGTGTTATAAGGGGCAACTCTCATGTGAAGCGACCAAAGTAGCTGCCTTAGGCCTAATAAGGAAGGTCCCAAAATATTATATGTAAATATATATTTATATTATATAATAAGTTTGGATTTTTCTTATTTTTAAGCTCATTTATATACATTGTCAATTTTTTTTTAGGGAAAGTTGCGAATATACCCTCCAAGTTTACATTAAAAAGCAAATCTACCCTTCATATATATATGTGCTTCAAGTTTTCAATATGGTGCAAATATGCCTAAGATTTAACTTCTCACTAACGCCGTTTCTATTCCATCCTTTCTTTTCTCATCTACCGCCTTCTTCAATAAATATATATTCTTCTGACGTGGATTCACGGACTATAATTAATGATTATTATAATTAGGACCGGCTCAAAGTTTTTGGGACCTAAAGCGCAAGATTAAAATATATATTTTGTTACAAAGTACAATGAGTTGTTTTGTTTTAGTGGAAGAATACTAACGACTTTTATTAAGTCACCGGGACCTAAGACCTCTAAGATGCAAAAAAGTAGTGTTCTACCACTTAACTAGGTATTTCAATAATATTTTTTATGCGAGATAAAAAAATATATAAAAATATAACCCTCAAGACATATGCTTGATGGGATTTTGCTCTTGGCCGAGGGCCTAAAACGGTGGCTTTACTGGCTTTACACCTAGAGCCGGCTATGATTATAATGGAAGAAGAAACACTAGAAATCAATCAATTTTTATACATATTTGATAACTGGTATGTTAAAAAATCCTAAGAACCTAAGAAAGAATAAGGATGGAAGAAATTGTGCTTGCTTTTGTTTCCTAATAACTGACTTAATCAATTGGTTTGGTATGAAATTGGAACAAGTCATGCTTAATAGTTGTTCAACAAAATGTCAAAGACATGCATGTAGTAAGTGTTCATTTTGGTGCATAGCAGAATGGTGTTTCTCTTAATTTTGGAATTGTTTCGAGGAGCTAAGAGGAGATGGACGACAGAGGTGAGATGTCCTTACACTTAGAACATACTTGCCCTCAAGTATAAAAATAAGTACTATCCAAATTCCGATCCTCCCCCAAGACTCAAGATTCTAAAAGAAACGAGAACAAGAAAAGGACAGAATAAGACATGAAAAACAAAACAAGACTCAAACAAAGGAAAAAGAAAATCAAAGGACACGGATAAGAAGGAAAACGACACAACAAACGAATGAAGCAATACCAATCATATCCATAATTTCAGCACTCCATGAACTAGCAAAGCACAGTCAACTATGCAATTATGACTCTCAACAAACAAGTAGAATTGCAAATTTTAGATTAGGCACTCAAATATCAATTTAGTCAAAAACCTAAGTAAACATGGATCATCCTCACGGTTCACTCATCACTCTCTAGTCTAGATCCGGTCAAGCCACTCAAGAAAATATAGTTCATTCATCACGATAAAAGAGTGTCACAACTGCAATATCAAGGAGGTCTTTTTCTTTGGTTGTAATGGGGCTTAGGACATAGACAAATTTTTGTTGGTAGGGGTCCTAGGGGTTCTAAGCTCCACATAATGTATTAAATGTCATGCATGTTATACTTACTAAAATTGATATAATTAAGAATTGAAATTCAAAACCTACTATAAGAGTAAAGCATATCAGCTGCTGACATCTTATTCGAAAACATTACTGCTGCATTTTTTTTTTTTTTTTTTACAGCAGCATTTGAAACAACATTATATTCATCAAACTTTGCCTATTTCTTTTCCTGGATGTTGAACTAATTGACCTTCCAATAATAATTCTCAATTTCAAAATCGATCAACAATTATTTTGTACCACAAATATAATAGCAAGCCTACTTAGTAGGTAATAGAATAAAGATAGATCAATCTCAATTAAGCTTGTAAAACATACGATGACATGGGAAAAAGAGAAGCTAAAAAGGCCTCGGTTTAAATATTTCCGACTAAATCAAAGAATGGGTCAAGGCACAAATTAGCTCACTAGGGGATAATTGCAAGGTAGGAAATATTGTCGCAGTTAAAATGGCTCAATCCCTAGTGCCTCCTATCACTTATCACAAATGACTCACTTTTATTGCAATTTCATGAACAAGCTCTCTCTCAATGAAATTAGTAGGAAGTGTCCTACTTTAATGGCTCAAATCTAATATAAGGAGTGTATAAAATGCGATCCAAAATTTACTTATTATTCCTCATCCCAAATCACATACAAATGTGCACCCTCTCCTACTCTTCACAATAACTACAAGTTCGTGTATTGAGACATAAAGCACAGCTAAACATGCTTAAATCAAGAACAAGAGTGCATCAACAACTTCAAATTTTGGCATGCTTCGACGACACAAAAGAAAATGACGAGACAAAGGGAAACGAAGTAGAGACATCCCCCTCCTTACACTTAACCCCTTGTGTGCCCTCACGCAAGAAAAGACAAAGAAAAAGGACGGAGAACATGACAAAAATACATAACAAATACCCCTCCTTACACTTGATCGTTGCAAACGAGCAAGTAAAAGAGAAACAAAACATAGACACGAGCACAAAAACACAAAGACTAAAAAAAACAATAAATAAAACAGGGGGGGGGGGGAAAGATGGCATCACCGATCGCCGGAGGCGGAAGACGAGAGAGAATCGTGCACTCCAATCCATCAAAGCGCCTCCGAAGGCTGCAAGCTCACCATGCAACTAACTCCTCTGAGATCTTATCTCCTTACACTTAAGTCCACAACATCCTTCGTAGCCTAGATCTGGAAAAACAACACAAAAACAAAGACCAAACAATAATAAAATCAAAGGAAATAAACGATAATAAACTCGGGTTGCCTCCCGGTAGCGCCTTTCTTTAAAGTCTTTGGCTAGACCTCCTCTTAAAGGGTCAATCTGGTGGAGGTATGCATAGTGGAGTCACATCCACTACCTTGATCACCCTATGCAATCCCTTCCCACGGTCTTTATACCACATGGAATCATCACAGATCTCTTTATCCCTCATGTCTTTGGCATCCAAATCAGCAAATCCATGTGTGAGAGTGAGTTCCATCTTATCCTGCAACAAATGCGTCTCAAGATATTCTTGGACAAAGCTCTCAAAAACGTCAGTAGAAAGGGCATCTTCATTCTCATGATCATTAGGTTTCTTAAGTGCATTATCAATATGATGAACATAAATTTCATTATGATAGTTAACACTTATGGAAACTTCATCAACATCAATCACTGCCCTAATAGTCTTCAAAAATGGCATACCCAACAGAACACCCGCAGTACCCTCAACTTGCCTATCATTAGTATCTATAACATAGAAATCAACAGGATAGACAAAATTGTTGATTCTGACTAGCATGTTCTCTAGTAAACCTATTGGAGCAATGCATGACCTATCAGCAAGTTGTATAATCACCTTAGTAGCCACTAACTCCACTCCAGTTAATTGATTATACACAGAAAGTGGCATAACATTGATAGATGCACCCAAATCACACATAGCTTGCTTAACCATCACATTACCCATAAGACAAGGTAAACTAAACATACACGGATTCACGCACTTGGCGGGGAGCATCTTCCCGGATGATTGCCGGACACCGATGTATCCATCAATACCTTCTCGGACCGCTTGGATCTTACCCGCTATGAAGTCTTTGACAAATTTCCCAAATTGGGGAATCTTCACGACTTCGAGGAAAGGTATGTTGATTTCCAGCTTCTCGAACAACTTCACATAATCCATGCATTCCTTGTTCGGTGTCCGTTTCCTCTCCAATGCCTCAGGAAACGGTGGAGGTATGACAGTCTTAGGGTCTGTCTGGACAAATCGGCCTTCTCTGCTTGGCACAACTTCATCAGTAAAATTCTGCAACTCTGTCAGGTCTTTTTGGGCGCCGACCTTCTCGTCAATCGGCTCTCCATCAACCGGATTCTCGCATTCGTCGGGTCAATCGGGGCGTTCGACTTTCTCTGTCTGTCAGAATGCTCGATCTGGTCAGCTCGGCGGTCTGTTCCGCTGCAGATCTAATCTTTTGGGGACTCGCTTTCGGTGTTGGTTCGGACAACTCTTTTCCACTCCTCAACATGATGTGATTGCAACTATGGGCAGGCGAATTTGGCTGAGTCTGAGAAGGCAATTTGCCTCGATTTGCCTTCATTTCATCTAGCGAAGTGGTCATCATAGACATTTGCTTGGTTAGATTGTCCAAGATATTTTGTTGCTCCCACTTCAATTGTTGCACCTCTCTCTTCACGGTTTGGATCTCATCATGATTTGAAGTTATTTCCTTCTGCATCTGCTTCTGATATGCAATGACATCTTTTTGAGAAGCAATCATCTCGCACATCAATTCTTCAAGCATAGAGGATCCCTGGTCGGCTTCGTCGGGTGGAGACACGATTGCCATTTTCGGCTTCAATGTCATTTGATGCAAAGCTCGGTAAGGTTGCTCTATACCGAGGGTAGGTGTCCGATATAATTTTTCATAGCGGTGGATGAGTTGTTGTACTTGACTTTGTGGAAATTCCACGTGCTTGTGTTTACGGGCACCTTGCTCTTCATCAATTTCCTGCTCGAGCTCAGTCTTCTTTTTACCGTACATGCTAATTTGACTTACATTAGCCCTAGCATTCGGGTTGGGCTGGACTTGCGACGGTAATTGCCCTTGACTTGCCTTCATCTCTTGAATTGAAGAATTCAACTTGGAAATCTGCTTGGATAAATTCTCGACGGTGCTTTGATTATCCCTCTTTGTCTGATTAATCTCATCTTGCATCTGTTGTTGATAGACAATGGTACTCTTCTGAGAAGTAATCATTTCAGCCATCATTTTCTCCAACGGGCTGCTCTGGTCCATCTGGCCAGACGGGCCGATCGCTCGAAATTGCTGCGGGAATTGCCTTTGATTTGGAGGTCTGTAGGATTGTTGAAACCCTTGTTGCTGTGGTGGCTGATATTGTTGATGTTGATAAGTAGGCTGTTGGAATAACTGTTGTGGAAGATTCCTTGGATGTTGTGGCACTTGATCATCTTGTCTCCACCTTAGGTTCGGATGAACCTTGTTCTGTCCATTCCAATTACCGGCTGCATTAACATCCTCGCCTTGGCACTGAAGAGATGTGTGCCATCTTTGACCATATGCACCACATATATGATCATTCATGGTGCGCTCAGATGAAGAGGAGGAGGAAGGAGGATTCCTCTCCTTGAATAGACGATTCAATTTGTCTTCAAGCTGGCTGAATTTTTCCTCTATTTTCATCCCAACCTTCATGTCTAGATCGTCCAGAAAATCTCCACTCGAAAGGTTCACAGACCTCCTTTGCATCCTTGGTCCTTTGTATTGTGATGTAGATTCAGCAAGGCCTTCAATGATTGCCTTCGCATCAGTATACTAGCTATTAGCAAAGCTACCCTTCAATCCAACGTTCACCATGGTTTTGGACTCATCTGTCATTCCTTGGTAGAAAATTTGCAGCAGATCCACCTGGAAAAACCATGGTTTGGGCGGCCATCAACTAGCTTCCCAAATCGCTCCCAAGAAGCTCCAAAGGACTCGTCAAGCTCTTGAGTAATACCGAAATCTCCTTCTTGAGCACATTCGTCTTGGATTGAGGGAAGTATTTGTCCGAGGAATGTTTGACGCATTCGAGCCCAAGTAGTGATTGACCTAGGCCTCAATCAGGAAAACCATGCACGAGCTCCATCTTGTAGAGTAAAAGGGAATGCTTTGAGCTTGAAAGCATCCAAATGTCCTTGCACGTGCAGATCACGGCACTGATTAAATCCCTCCGAGAAAAGCAAAGGGATTCTCATTCGACTTCCCGTAAAACTTTGGACATGCCGCGACCAAATTCGACTTCACATCTATTTGCTCCGTGGTAGTTATGTGGATTGGTCCGGGCAAGTCCTCTCCCAAGTTCCTCGAACTCGAGTTCATCTTCATATTGGCTCTTTCTTCTTCGACCATGTTTCCTTCTTGATTCGGAATTGATGTCTTCAGAATACGGGCCTGTCTGGCCTGTCGGACCGATTTCGGACTCGACTCACCGGTTCTATCTTCACGTCCGTCGGTCGGACTGTTTACGCTTCGACAAAGACTTTGGTTGCTTCGCGGCTTTGTTGCCTTCCTATTCCTTTTCGCAGTCTTTTCTATTTCTCGGATCAAAGTGTAGAAAAGGGCGGGAAGACTCGCTCATGCAACACTTAAAAAGCACAAAAGATCAGTAGGAAAAATAAGCTTAAATAAAACACCGTTCCCGGCAACGGTGCCAATTTGGTGATCATTTGTTTACACCAAATAATCCTGCTAAATAGCTAGAACTAAATTTAGTATAGCTACAGGTATCGAACACAGGGAACGGAGATTTTCAAACTTATTAATCCTATCAATCAAAGGATTGGTTAGCAACCACGCAATTTTTGGAAATTGACTAACTTTAGGAAATGAAAATTAAAGCAAGAATTTAATACGGAATTAATTAATGCAAAGAAAAGCGGGTCCAGCAAGATGATTCACACGCACACAATCGATCACTGACACTAATAATTAATTAATCCACTTAAATCAACTAGTTGTAGGATATCGTAATTAAACTGACACCCCTATTCCCCCTTAATTAATCGGTAATCGCCATGGTGGGCATTGAAACGATTACTTCCCTAAATTAGATGTAACCTACGTTGGTGGGCAATCAATAGATTTAACATCTAATCAGCTTTAAGAATTAAGGGAACCCAATTTAGGAGCCTACCCGTATGGTGAGCATCTAATAGTCTCCTACCAAATTAATCCAATTGTCCTAAGACAATTTGCTACTTATTTAGCCTCATCCCACGAGAAACGATGGAAGTACTAAATTAGCAATGAATTAAATTAACTAGGGTGATCAAGTCTAAATTAATTAATTCAATTAAATAAATCAGGATTAGTTCAGAACTTAAGTGATTAATGTTAAGCCCTAGTCTCACGAATTTAAAGAGGTGTGTGTGTTTTACATCTTGTCAGCCCCTAAAAAGAATTAGCTACGCATATTGACTGGACTGAACAAAACACAAAGCATGCTGAATTTCAATAAAAATATATAAACGAAAATTCTAACTAATTATTAAATAATTCAAAACACTAAGTGCTTGGAATTAAAATCCTAGAATTACAAATTTAAAAGAAACTACTAAGAAATCATCCATAGGTTAAGATAATTCAAATCCAAAAATTCAAATGAAAATGTTAAACCAATGTTTCTCCAAATCAAACTAAAGCTCATCAATTTAAAACAAGAAACTCAAACTTAAAAGTGATAACCCTTCGATCGGCTTCCTTGGAACTCCTCTCTTCGTGAAGACTTGGATGAGAGGGAATGAAGAGAACTTGTTGTATAAAGTAGAAGTGAAGAATGAGATGATTGAAGTGATATCCTCTTCCTCCCTCAAGGGGAGTTTATATAGCCTCATTCCTTCCTTTTTGGTCGAATGATTCATTAAGAGATTTAATGATAAAATCCCTAATTATCTCTCCTTAATTACCATGTGATATGAAAATCAAATTCATGATTGATTCCAATCTTCCATTCCTTCCTTTTCTTCTTCGGCGCAAATCAAGAGAGAGAGATAAGATTGATTTCTTCCTTTTCTTCTTCTCTTCACTTGGCTTGATTTCCTCTAGATTGGAAATCAAAGATAATTTCCCTCTTCACTTGGCTTGATTTCCTCTAGATTGGAAATCAAAGACAATTTCCCTCTTCACTTGGCTTGATTTCCTCTAGATTGGAAATCAAAGACAATTTCCCTCTTCACTTGGCTTGATTTCCTCAAATCTTTCTACCACCACCTCGATGCCTCGTAAATGCCACATCATCATTAAGCACTGCAAAATAAACACCAAAACAAATCCAAGTACCACAAAATATGCCAAAATACACGAAATATGGATAGTACGAAATAGACCTATCAAGATGAGAGAGAAAGGTGAGGGTAAGAAAATCCATGATGTCTATGATCAGATTTTAGTATAATTTCCATTAGTTTTTGAATCCAAGAAGCAGATAACTAGAGTTAGTTTCGAGTTAAATCTTAGGCATATGTGCACCACAACATACATGAATGACACATTTGCTCTTTGAGATAACCTTGAAGGGCATTTTTGCACATTTTCCATTTTTTTTTTATAACATTAGCCCAACAACGTCACCAATCCATTTAGAATTTAGAAATGGGTCATAACATTGATAGATCCTATTCCAATTATTCTAGTATATTTTTTCGATAAAGGCTATTAATATAGAATGAATTAAATCTAGAAGAAGAGAAAATTAGAAAAGCAATTTTAACGCTAAAATGAAGAATTCCACACAACCGTTGTAAAAGATGAATCGCTCTGGTGTAAGATATGAGATGATGTGTAGTCTATAAGATTTGAGATACCCGTTACAGTTCTATCTACAGAAAAAGAGTTTTTCTAAGTTAAAGATTAAAAAAAACAACTATGTCTCGAGATCGATTAAATTGATTAACAACTTTAGCAATCGAAAGCGATTTATTAGCTAAACTTGAATATAAAAATTTAATAAGTAATTTTGTATCAAAAAAAGTAATGAGTAAGTTTTTGATTTAATATATAATTTTGAGTTTTCGTATTTTGCTTTAGACCCCTCAAAAGTTTGAGTTGTCCCTAGTTATTTATAACTCTTATTTTTAGATTTGAACAATAACAAATTTTACAGGGGTGATATAATCTACGTAAGATAAATATTTGTACATGCAGACTATTCTTAAATATTGATTTATACATATAAAAGTTTATATTTTTAAAAAAAGTTACTAATATACATCATACCACATTTTAAAATGCATCATTGCCTGACGCCTTGGTGGCCGTCCCATTGGTAATTACTAGTAACAATTAAGGAACCTATAATAGACTCATTTGGCAGAGCTTTGCGTGCATATGTGTAGTAATGTTCGATAAAATAATAATACCGCTTAGATAATAAATTTTTTTGATCTCGAATTAAGTCAATTAATTAAAATAATTCAATAAAGTAATAACCTTGTTGAATAAATTTTTTTTCTTCCCAGTCCGAAGCTTATAACTTTATTGAGATTGAATTGTATATTAGTTACTTTACACTCCCTCCATCTCATTCATCTCGTCTTATTTTCTTTTTCTGATTACTCATTCATCTTGTCTTCCTTGGATCAATTTAAGGTTTAATCCAATTTAGGGTTAAGATCCTCTTCTGCCTTCAATAGATCTCGTGAATTTAGCAAAGCAGAAACATTACCATAAGTATGTTCAATTCTACACATTCAATTATATGGAATATTAATAAACTCATAATTAAGTATTATTTATTTTGTGTTTTATTACTAGCATTATATGTTGGTGGAGTACAAGTGCAGTTAGACACACTAGTTTAGGGCAACTATATCGCGTAAGACTCCTGCTCACGCTTGATCTCGAAAACCTTCACAATAATATCCTCAATAACCTTCACAACATCAGACAAAATAAAATATAGTATTAGCGATTGCAAATTTTCCTCGAACAAAACAAAGACAACCACCTTATCTGGAGTCGAGGCTCCTGCCGTTATGCCAATTGAGATTGGGCCTTTGGGCACCCATCCCTCCTTCTCCACCAACTCCCCGTGCTGCAGAACGAGGTTTTTTTTTAGAGTTATTCGCATTCGTTACTCATACACGTACTACTAATATCAATCAATTGCAATCTATATCATATATACCATTAACTTGTGACTAATTTTGTTTCCGGGTACTATTCTTTCATTGGTATCGATCCAATACGAAGGAATTCCTCGCTCCTCCGCAATAACCTGTAGGGATAGCGTGTTGCTCGAGTTCCATCCTCCGATCACTAGGATTAGATCCGGATCCTCGTCGCCCAATTTGTGCGTTGCATCTTGCCGGTCCTAAATATATACATGCATATCATTGTGAAGTAGAATCCACTCGATTGATTCATATATATATATAGAAGAGGCAAAAGATCAAGAGAAGAAAATTACTTGAGCTGCAATGCAGATAGTGTTGAAACTTATGAAGTGTTGGCTAATATTTTCCACCCCATACTTGCGCATCATGATGCTCTCCACTAATTTTCCTGCTCAAATCAAGAAAACTCTTGTAAGAAAAACATGAAGAGAGAGAGAATGAGGGAGAGAGATGGATCATCTACCAATTTCCTCTGTTTCTCCCTTCAACATAGTTGTCTGATTAGCAATACCAACTTTCTCTAGATGTTTGTCCGGATCAAACCCCCTCGAAACTGCGGATTTGAATTTCTGTATATGCACACAAAAAACCCAACTGTGCATGCATCTCAAATGCTTGTGTAAAACTATTGCGTGTTCGTCTTTTTTAAGAAGAAAAAAAAAAGAAATATCCCGTATTAATAAAAATGTTTCACGAAAACCCCTCTCTTTAAATCTAGCTATATGTGCCTCTCAAACGCTCTCAACTTATTCATATTCCATTTTTTTCCGTGGATGAATCTGAAATACGTACCTCCATGAAGGCCTCTTTGGTAGAGCTTGATCCATCAACTCCACCACCTAAAATATAATCACACACGTAGCTTGCCTGCAAATCATGCACCATATCACATTAATTATAAACCCTAATTCAAGAAAGATGGAATAATAATAATAATAATAATAATAATAATAATAATAATAATAATAATAATAATAATAATAATAATAATAATAATATAATGATACCTCTTTCATGTTCTTGACGATGATATAGTTTCCGGCGAAAGAAGCCGTAGCTATAGTCTCTTCATGAGCATACTTGCCGTGGATGATTGAAGTGTACTCTCCCTTCTTGTGCTTCTCAACAGTATGCCAAACCTATTTTACCAATTTAAAGTGATCAAATGATTATTTTGGATTAAAAAGGGTATTTAATTTTTCATGAATATTCAATATATATGTAATGCTATAAAGATAGTTTCAATTTGATGAGAGCAAACTTAAAAAATAATAAACATATATTTAGTCCCCAAACATGAATCAAATATACGCTTCCGCTTTAGATTTCTTCCGAATTATGATACTCCCTCCGTCCCAGCCAGGGGCGGATCCAGCCCAATAAAATACTTTGGGCTGAATATGAATCGAAAGAAATACATTGGGTTGGACTATTAATTTTAATCTATATTTCAAAAAAAATAATCTAAAATTACTATTAATAAAAAAGGAAAAAAAAATTCTTATCAGGGCTGGAGCCCACCCCAGCCCATAGGGTGGGTCCGCCCCTGGTCCCAGTCGACTTGTATTGTTTGGTTTCAACATGAATATTTTGGTGAGTGGGTGGTTGTGTATAGAGGAGTAAGTGATTGTGTGTAGAAATTAGAAGTTTGTGTAGTAATTATCTTCCTTTTTAGGAAACAAGACAAGTCGGGTGAGACGGCCTAAAAAAAATACAAGACAAGTTAGACGGGACGAGGGAGTAGTATATTTAGGGTATATTTGGATCTGAATCGTAACCTTATCTACATATGCATGTATTTATTCTAACCTTAGATACCCATGGGCAAGTTGTGTCAACAATGTTAACATTCTTCTCAGTCAGCAGCAGCATCTCCTCCACCGGAGCTCCGAACGCCGGCAGCACCATCACGTCGCCTTTTCCGACGAGATCAAACTGTTTCTTCCCGTCCTTTACGGGAAGAATGTTCACCCCCATCTCTCCCAGCTTCTGCATATCCATACAATCGAAATGCATCTAGAGAGAGAGGAATTGAAGAAGAAGAGCAAAAATGCAAATTAATTACCTTATTAACAGTTGGGTTGTGAATGATTTCATTGGTGAGCCAAATGGTTTGATCTGCAAACTGCTTTCTTGCTTCGTAAGCAATCCGTACCGTACGCTCAACCCCCCAGCAGAATCCGTAAGATTCCGCCAGCTTCAAAGTCACTTCTCCCCATCTATACTCGTTCCCATTCTCCTTCAATTTCTGTATAATATTGTCACCTGAAAATTGAAATCATGAGAAATTTCATCAGCACAAAAAAAAAAAAAACTTTGTATGTCCCTTTATTATTATCTTAGTGTTTTTTGTCATCGAACTGTTCTTGTCTTCGAACAAAAATGGAAAATAATTCATGGATAATAATTGATCTAAAAGTGGATCCCACGTCATGCTTTCAAACCACTTTGACCAGTGATGGAACTACGTCTTTTTAGTCGAATGGTCGAAATAGAAACAAGAAAGAAATCGTGGCGACCAGAGGGTTGAATGAAGCGAAAAAAACAAGAACGGAATAAGAAATTTCAACCCGTACGCAGGGGTGGATCTAGAAATCTATAGTGGGGGGGGGGGTATGTAGGGGCAGAACTAGAATTTATAGATGGGGGGTGCGAGATTTATTGGGGGTTCGGAGGCGGAGCCCCCGAAATTTTTTTTTTCGACAAAAAGATAATGGAACAATAAGTATAAGAAAGTCAAGAGTAAGGACTCCGAACGCCGGACGCCTAGGATGTTGTCTGCTTAACTCTCTCGCTCCCTGATCCTCCTCTATCCTCTGAAGTGTCGCTAATTCACTATCATCTGAATTATATCTCAATTCTCGCTATATAGGATTATTGTTGTTGACTTATTGGACCATTTAATTTAATTGTTGTTGTTGGACCATTTAATTTAGTTGTTGTTGTTGGGCCATTGAACTAATATATTTTTAAATTCGCTTCAATATATTAAATTTTCATAAAATACGGGGTGCAAAAATATATTTTTCTTAAAATTTATACATAAAATTCAGCATCGACACGAAAAATGGGAGATGCGGTCGCACCCACACGCACTCCCCTGTTACCGCCACTGGGGGTCTGAACAGTAAAACTTAGATTCATTAAATTTTATGAATTGTGAGGATCTAGTAATGAATTTGTGAATTGTGAGGATGAGTGAAATGCCGAAAAGCATAAAAAACCAACTTCTCGTTCTAATATGTGAGGATTTGGGCTTGGAAATTTTAAATTGTCAAAATTAGATTTTTGGATTTGGACTTGCAAATTAGAATTTGTGTTGAAATGAGTTTCAATTATAATAAATTTGCAAATCATTTGGACTGGTCTGGGGTTGCAGTGGGCTGGAGCCCAGTCCAGCCCACCCCTACATCCGCCCCTGCCCGTACGAAGCCTGACCCCCCTTACTTCCGTCCATGACTTTAACATACCTCCATTCACTTTCTTGAAATTGGTAACGAATACAGCTAAGATAAGAATAGTGAAACGGAGGGAGTAATAAATAAATAATAATACACGCGGCGAGACATACTTGCATACGCATGATTCATTCGTTCGGAGGATTCCTCCTGATGTCCGAACCCTGACCGGTTGTAATCTTTCCTCCTCATAAAGTTATGGCGGAAAGTTTTGGCGTCGAACTCGGCGGAGTTAGCCTTTGCAGGTAAAGGCGCAGCAGCTTCTCCGGCGGCGGAGCATCGGAGGGAGGAAGATGACCGCCGCGGCCGTGATAACCTCGTCTCCGGCAACGGGAGTTTGTTGCCGACGGGGATGCAAGAGAAGTGGATAGAGATTGCCATGATGCGTAATTAAATTAAATTATTAGTGTTAAGACGTTATGGGGTTTTGGAATTAGCAGTGGGTATATATGAATGCACAAGTGATTAATAAAGTCGCAATTGGCATTAAAATTGGATTTTTATATCTATGTCCCGTTTCTATATATAGATATATTCCTTACTACCATCACACCAATAAAAAAATTCGGCATATAAAAATGGGACATAAAAGTCCAAAGCGACTAAGGATAAATACAACTAACGTTAGTTATTTATTCACATATTATAAGAGGCGGCGGCTCTCATGTGAAGCGACCAAAGCAGCCGCCTTAGGAAGGTCCCAAAATATTATACTCCGTCCTAAATATATATATATTTTTTTATTTTTCATTTTTCCCAAATTTATATATTTCTTAATAATTTTTTTGTATTTAATTAAATCTTTCACCAATTTTAATAGATCTAATTAATATGATAATATAG
This sequence comes from Lavandula angustifolia, assembly GCA_028984105.1. Taxonomy (NCBI): domain Eukaryota; kingdom Viridiplantae; phylum Streptophyta; class Magnoliopsida; order Lamiales; family Lamiaceae; genus Lavandula; species Lavandula angustifolia. The sequence continues at coordinate 21,604,567 of CM054822.1, forward strand.
AAAAAGACCATTTTATCCAATTTTTATAATAGCAAACACAATTATGATTTTAACTTTTTAGTAATTTACTCAAATTTCAATACCAACATTTATTTTTTATATCATTAAATTTTTTCTTAAACTATGTGAAAAAGCAAATGGACATATAAAATAGGGACGGAGGAAATATGTAAATATATATTCATATTATATAATAAGTTTGGATTTGTCTTATTTTTAAGTGCAAACCTCCAAGTTTACGTTAAAAAGCAAATATATCCTTCATATACGTTGTGGTGCATAAATACCCCAAGTTTTTTTTAGGGAAAAGTTGCGAATATACCCTTCAAGTTTACATTAAAAAGCAAATCTACCCTTCATACATGTTCTTCAAGTTTTAAATATGGTGCAAATATGCCTAAAGATTTAACTTCTCACTAACGCCGTTTCTATTCCATCCTTTTTTTTTTTTTAATGATGATCCTTTTTTTTTTTTATGACTAGGAACCTGCAGCTGCTACCTTTGGTGTGCGCACGGTGAACCTTGCTTCTGCAATAGCCTGCAAATCAGGCAAGAGAGTTAAACCACCCTTAATGTGATAGGGTGACAGACACACACATAACATGTGCATACGTAGCGTTTTCTAGTAGAACTTGAACCCATAACCTATTAGTCTCGGACTACCCACCTTCATCGCTACGTCATCCCAAGTCGACAAATTCAATCCTTTCTTTTCATCTCTACCGCCTTCTTCAATAAATATATATTCTTCTGACGTGGATTCACGGACTATAATTAATGATTATTATAATGGAAGAAGAAACATTAGAAATCAATCAATTTTTATACATATTTGATAACTGGGTATGTTAAAAAATCCTAAGAACCTAATAAAGAATAAGGATGTAAGAAATTGTGGTTGCTTTTGTTTCCTAATAACTGACGTAATCATTTGGTTTGAGTGATAGTTCTTTCGGTATGAAATTGGAATAAGTCGTGCTTAATAGTTGTTCAACAAAATGTCAAACGGATGCATGTAGTAAGTGTTCATTTTGGTGCATAGCAGATTGGGAGATGGACGACGAAAGTGAGATGAGAGAGAAAGGGGAGGGTAAGAAAATTACTACAGTTAAACCTCGATAAAGTAATAACATTAGGACTGAGAAAAAATATTCATTTAACGAGGTTATTACTTTATTGAACATTATTTTAATGTATAGACCCATAACAGAACCGGAAAAAAATATTATCGTAACGAGATTATTACTTTATTGAATATTACTTTATCAAGGTTTAAGTGTAACACGTTGCTTCGTGGCCTTCCAGATGATAATTACTAACAATTAAGGAACCTATAATATAACAAATCCTATGTATGGAAATTTAGACATTCATGAATATCCATCGGGACCAACGCCGCAAAATTAAAATTGAAGAAGATTTAACAAATTTGTCCGTCTTGATTAGTCAAGTTCGTAACGTCGTTTCTACACGCAAACAACATTTATTGGACGTTGAATGAAATAGTATATCCCACTATAAGCACAAACCTTGGAAAAAACTTCGGTCGTCCATCTCATAATTGTTATCTCATTTCTTTTTATATGATAATTTAAGAAAATTGTTGTTGTGAATAAAAATAGTAAGACCCTCAAATAAAATAATTGTAATAATTTAATATTTTAAAATATATTACAAGAATTATAAAATAGCTAGAAAATAAAAGTTGGACAAATTATGGAACGAGGAAAACAACTCTAATACAAAAAGTACCAATGCATAAATTAATGGAGGAGCTTTGAGTGTTTACACTGCATATTATGCGGGTATATTAGCATTTCGTCCGTCCCATTATTTTATTTTCGAACTGTTTCATTATTATTGTCTTTTTTCCTAAAATAGATATAATTTGTGGCTACCACGTGAAACCCACCACTTTAACATATCTCAACCCACCTTTTTAATTTCCGCGCCGAAAACAAACAAATCAACAATAATGGAACAAATGGGTATCTTATAGCAGTAATTTATTAGGGGTATATTCAACATTTCACAACTACAAAAATAAAAGGAGGCACAAGAAGAATAAAAGCACATCCAAGAGGCAAAGAAACACCACCAACAAAACCAATCTGAATCCCCACTTTCTTATATCCCGCTCGTGTCCCACTCACATTTTAACTGTAAACACCTAGGTGTTTACGATAACCCTAAAATTCAAATCGTAAGCACCTAGATGCTTACAGTTAAAAATAACAGTAGGACACGAATGAGACACAAGAAAATAGGACAGAAGATCCAGTGGGTAACAAAACTAAAAGGCTGAATAAAACCACAGCAGCAAATATTACTAACTATACTCAGTCTTCAGAGAAGAGTTTGGAAATCTATGCAAATAAACTTGGTCTCACTCTAATTGAGCTAATAGATGGCTCTCACAAAGAAAAGAAGAAACCAGAAAATGCAAGACAAATACAACTAGCAACTCCCTGCTCCTTCCATGTAGCTGCATAACCACATCAGGGAAATGCATAAATAAGAAAACAAACAAACAAGTTTCAAGAACAGAACAATGATCAAAATGCAGTAAACCCCAAATTATTGATTTTTGTTAAAGATTAACTAGGATTGCAAATAGGATTCAACAGTCCTATTCCATTGTTGCCAAGAAGATCAGAAAGTGCAATTCGGGAGTAATGTCTACACTGGAATATACGAGTCACTAATCAACACCCCAAAATATCGAAATAATAGCACAAAAGTCCTTCATTATATTGTTTTCCTCAGACAAATTATCTCTAAATTTTAACCTACTGAGATAAACACCGAGACAAATATGAAGTTAAATGTTACAAGTTGGCAAATAGATCAAAACAAACATAACCAGAAAGGGGAGAGTGTTGATGTTGGTAACTTATTTTCGAACTTTTTTTCGTTTTAACGCAAATAAATAGTCGATAGCCACAGAATTAACAAGCACATCACATGAACGCTTTGATAGGAAAAATGTTTTGAGTGAATTCTCGCAAAGGCCACACAACCATTCTCCAAAATCAGCCAAAATCAGATTCAAACACATGAACTTTCCAAGGTAGTTTCTTACGCCCATTCAAAAACTGAATTTCACAATTTTCACTACCAATACCTCTCCACCAACAAGCACAAAACGCATCCAATCATATACGAACCCATTCACCATACAGTGATACAGCTAACGAGTAATTGAGAATCAGAAACGCTTCTCGAACAATGCGCACATAATTTATTCGCCAAAAGGAATTAATATCGTGTCTCGGTACCTGAATCACAGTTCCAGCTGGAGTTCTTCATCGGGGGTGAAGTAGTGGAGAATGTACGGGGCCGCCCGAATCACCGCCACCCAAACTCCGAACATCGTCACGTGGCTCTTCAGCTGCTTCAGCGCCGCCGCTTTGTCCGGCTTCCGCATAAACATCCCCGGAAACATCTCCGCAGATTACCACCTTGTCCCGTCCGAGAAAAATTGTGAAAATTACCGCTCCGAAACCCTAACCCCCCTTTCAAATCCTACTCTCCCGAAATTACTTACATACTACTATATATTAGTCGGTCTTATCAGCGGAGAGAAGGCACGGGCCATTAAGAGAATAACGGGCCAAGGCCCACTTGTTATATTGATAACGGGCCTAAGCCCAATAGTTAAATTAAAACGGCCCATTAAGAAATTAACGACCGCTGTTTGTTCAACCACGTAGATTTAATTATTCTTCTGGTCAGAAAATTTGATTGTTTTTTTGTAAGAATATGATCTGAACTGGATTGGGTTCTAGTCTACAACAGTGATGTGATTCAAATATTTATATTTACATTAATGTGCGGTACTGAAGCGATACTTCCTTCCTTGATTCCGCTATCACTGTCATGTTTCTCCAATCGAGTTGTATCGTTATTACCGCCATATTTTCAAAAAATAGAAAAAGTTGACTCATAATCCTAAAATGAAGCGAGTCCCCTCCCTACTCACTATACAAGTCACATTCTTATACTCCATCTCTCCAAAACTCTCTTTCAAAGGAAATCGTTTTTTTTCAAACTCGAAAAATTTTAATTCTTAACTTTTTAAAAAATTTAGATTATTTATTCAATTATAAAATGAAAAAAAATAATTGTATCAATTTTTTTTTATAAAATATGGATGAAGTCTCATTCTTTCTATCAACCATTCTCAAAAAATATACTCCCTCCGTCCCATGAAGCTTGCTCCATTTGTGGTTCTAAGACGGAGTTTAAGATAGTGGATTAATTAGTTGCTTTATTGATGGCCATGTGTTAATCCAAAACTAAATTTTCTCTCTCCTCTATTCATCATTTGTATCAATTTTGATTTAATGTAGACTAATTTTTATACGTTAATTTTTTTTATGTACACAATTTCGTATTTTTCTCGTTATTTAAATAAGTGGCATTTTGACATAATTAATTTAACCCAATATAGTTTTAATTAAACTGTTTGTACATTCAAAACTGAAAAAAAAATGCAAATTGAGTAATTGAACACGTTTTCCTATTAAGTTACAGGTGATGTGATCAAATTTGTAATTTGCCTCCAAAAAATAGCAAAAATCAGCAACTAAACAAACCTTTACAAATTTGAAATTCCCTCCTAATGATCACTACTTATACATATAAGTACACAAGAGGCAGAAAACACATTCATTTCTCCACAAAATGCCTCAAGCACGTCCTAAAGACCTCACCACAGATGAGAGGAATCGAATTGCCCAGCTGCTACTCGTACGCAACATCAATGGAAGGAGGTAAGATCCTTGAATTGTCCATACAATTTGGGCGGTCACGACACACTATCAGAAGAGTTTGGAAAGGTGCAAAAAAATAAATGGATGAAGGGCAAGTCATTAATCTTGTGTCAGCCAAGAAAACAACCAAAAGAGCCAAAACACAACATATATTTGTACATAAGGGTCAGCAAGTCATTAAGAGCTGATAAGTATTTTTTGTTATTAAGGTAAGGGCTGTAAAAGTATTAGGTGCTAAGTAGTTTTTGTTAAATCCATAAGGGTTGTATTTAAGGCAGCACAAACACAACATATATTTGTACATTATCTCAACAACTCAGCATCTATTCATCATTGTTATTGATCCAACAGTCACACAAGGCAGGCATCAAAGCATGAAAAGCATGTAAGGCAGCACAAAGGCAACTAACATGGACCAGAGTTTGTACATTAGGGCAGTAACTCAATATAGTGACATAAGGCAACAATCATACCATAAAAGAATATAGTGACATAAGGCAGCAATCATTCCATCAAAGCATCACAAGGCAACACAAAGACAACTAACAAGAACATGGCCAGAATCATTAGCTCAACAACTCAACATCTACTCATCATTGTCATTGATCCAGCAGTCACACAAGGCAGCCATCAAAACATGAAAAGCATTCAAGGCAGCACAAATGCAACTAAGATGGAGCAGAGCTTGTACATTATACATATTGATCCAGCAGTTACACAAGGCAACCATCAAAGCATGAAAAGCATTTAAGGTAGCACAAAGGCAACTAACATGGACCAGAGTTTGTATATTAGGGCAGTTCATATAAGAGGCCAAATGTAATACGACCGATTTTATCATCTTAGAACCTAATTGCCCATCACCAAATACATGCTCCAGCAATATTTACAACAATATTAAGTAGCCGCAGAAAGTAAAAGGAAATATCTCACCGCCGGTATAATGGAGGGACCAAGATCCGAAGCATTTCATCAATGGATTTTTTCGATTCGCTCATGCCCATCCACTTCTCAACCCAAGAATCAGGAGAAATGTCAATAGGTGGGGCTGGAATACGAAAGGTATTCCCGATAACAGCCCCCTCCCCGATCTGCCCTTCTCCACCAAGGTCGTCGCTCAGTCTCCGCCTTTTTGGCAAGCCGACAGCGGTAGGTGTAGTATTTGCTCGAGATTTCCGTCCTGGGCATGGCTTCATCGCGATTTTGGCCGTCCGGAATCGTCATTGCGACTTTTGACTTGGTGAGAGACCTTCCTTCGTTAGAACTTATAAATCGAGGCTTCTTCACCTCGATCCGGCCCCGCATCTGTCAGATTAGGGCTAGATTTCACTTCATTGTGAAAAAAATCGGACGCAGTGAGGATGTCTCAAGGCTCGATTTTCATCCTCAACGAGAAGGGAGGGCTAGAAGGATTGGGCGGGGGGGGGGGTGCCGTGAGAAGGATAGAGAAGAACAGACAGATCTCGTTGTTCTTGCGGAAGAGATCTTTCAACGGCGTATTTCGAGCGAGAGAGAAGATAAATTAGATCTAGGGTTTGGAAGTATTGAACGTGTAGATGAGAAGGAGTGGGTAGGTGAAAGATTTTTAATTAGGTAGGTAGTGTAATTAGTGTTTAATTTGTTTAGTTAAGTTAATAAAGTGTTAATTGAATTAGTTAGTAAGTTAAAAAATTACCTGAAATAAAAACTTTGCAAGATCGGTGGGACGACCCAAAAATGAAATGTTGCAAGATCGGTGGGACGGAGGGAGTACTAATTTCTGAATACAATTAAAATTTATAAAATAAATACTTAAATAACATTTCTTAATCTCAGCTGAAAAGAAAAGAAAAGATAATAATAGCAAGTCGGATGAAATATTTAGTAATTGGAAGGACGGGGTGTTTCTCCACTAGCATCAAATTTTGCGTCGGTCTATTTAGCCATTTAAGTCACAGAATTTGATTTTGAAATAGAAGTTATTATCAAATCATAGACATAGAATTGCTAAAATTAAGGTTAGTTAATCCTCCCAAAACCGAGTTTAGTATTGTCCAAATTCCCGAGTTTTAGTTCCCACAGTCAACACCCCAAGATCCAAACTCACGGGAAATTATACTCTGGTCGACGACTATGTACACCAACACCCTCATCAAATGGCATTCACAATTTTAGCAAAGGAAACAGTCCCAGGCAGCCACCGCAGCACAGGTCTCATTAATAGCCGAGCAATATCACGTGTCCGCCACGTGATCCTCCAACAAACATCTCAAGCTGAACGTACAACTCTGCCACAGCGGACAAATCTGTACCCACCCGCAATTAAAATTCCCTCGTGGCATTAAATTCAGTAAATCCGACGTGGCAGTCTCTCACAAAACTCTAAACAAACTCACTCACCTTAAGTAAACAAACTTCATTTTTTTCAAATTCCGTTAAACCCCTCACTCATTCCATCGACACCGCCCACTGCCATGCGCCACCACCCTCTCCCCCCAGCTCCGGCGCCGCGGCCGTGGCCGCCGTATCCTTCTCCATCTCCATCTTCAAAATCCTCCACGGCCTTGACCTCGCAAACACCGCCTTCCTCCACCACGGATTTAACTTCGCCTCCGCCGTCGAAGCTGCCGGTTGACTTCAGTCCGCCGTTGATCGCCATGGTGGTAATAATCGCCACCGCTTTCGTCATCATCACCTACTCGCGCCTACTCTCGCGCCACTTCATCCACTTATACCGCCGCTACAGGCGCTGGCGAAGGCGGCGGCGGCGGTACGTTCAGTCGTCCTCCGCCGGAGAAATCGAGTCTCCTCCGTACTTGTACGATCCGACCGACGCCTTCCACGTGCTGTCGCCGTACGGACTCGATGAATCGATCATCAAAGCCATTCCTCTCTCCGTCTACACGCGGAAGAGCGGCCTCTACGACTGCGCGGTGTGTTTGTTGGAATTCGAAGAAAACGACTACGTCCGTACGCTTCCGGTCTGCTCACACTCCTTCCACGTTGACTGCATCGACATATGGCTTCGGTCGCACGCCAATTGCCCCCTCTGCCGAGCCGGAATATTCCGTCAGGAATCGCCGTTTACTCCGTTAATGGCGGCGAGGATCCGTCCGAGTCTCGAGGATATGATAATCGAGAGCGCGATTCTCGAACCTCTCACCGAACTTCCGGCGGTATCGGAATCGATTACGGAGGGAGAAATCACACAGGAACCCTCGCCGCGGCGGAACAGCCAATCGGAGGATAGATTCAACCGCCGCGATTTTCTTTTAAAACGTTCGTATTCGTTCGGATTCGAGCGCAATTTAGGATCGGACAGATTAGTTCTCGAGCCGGTAACCTCCTCACCGTGGCGGTACCGACGCGGCGGCGGAGGAGGAAGCGTGTGGAGCAAACGCCCCTCTCCGTTCAGCTCACTAACAAAACCTAGAGTTTTCTCCTTCCGCCACTACCGAGGTATGAAATCCCCATTCTTCCGCCGCCGCAGCATTGGCGGATTCTTCCCCCTATCCGAATCGAGCGCGCGATTAGGTCTATCCAGCGGCGGCAGCTCATCTCGGCGGACAAAATCGTTCGCTAGTCCAATATTCATGCGGTCATCGGCGACGGTTTTCTCGTCGAGCCGCCTCCGGAGCGGCGATCCAGAGGCGCTGCTATCGCCGGAGAGATTCAACGGACGGTGACGATTGGCGACACGTGGATGGCTGATAATAAACGCGCGGAAAATGGTGGGAAACAGTGAGGAGAGAGTCTCATGGGGGAATTAATAGCGTGTCTGGAAGTTCTGATAACGGCATTAAATGGGCGTGAATTGATTGACGATTGGTGCATGTAAAGAATTGCCCTCTCTATCTCTCTCCTCTCTCGCTCTCTCTGTACGTATTAGTAGGTCTTTTAGTGTACATTTATTATTCATAGTTATACGATTCTTTTTTCTCCATTGGTGGGTGAGAAACTCCCAAGAAACATAAATGCAGAGAGGTGGGTCCATTCTCAATACCCTACTCTTGTCCAACGTCGCCGGCGGTGGTGGGACGGCGGCTATGTAGAATTGTAGATCCGACAAATGGAAGTGGAGCACTAAAAATGGCTATGTTTGAACGTTGAAAGAAAAGGGACAAGGTAGCACTATGAGATGCTTTTTGGGGTCTAATCTTTTGTGTTGATTGAGATGAAATGAAAGAGATTAATTGATGTGTTGTATTGTTGGAGGGTGTTTTTATTCTTTGAAATGTGAGGTGTAGAATTTTTGTAGGAAGTGAACGGAAAAATCTACCCTAAACCTCATTTCGGTGGGATTTGAATGTTAAGTTTTCAGGATGGCGTAGCAGTGAAGGTGGGTGACCCATGACTGAAAGATCGTGATTTCAAATCTCACTGGAAACACTATATGTGTCTGTCACTTTAGGGTGGTTTATCGTAAAATATTCCGGGTAAGGCATGTAGGGTGATCCCATTTTTGATGATATTGTAATAATGGGTTCAAATGAGAAGTGAGCACTTAGTTTCTTTTGCTTTTACTAATGTTGGGTTTAATCATTCCAAATGTTGATAATTTTGTACTTTTACGTTCAATAGGGATATAGCACTAAACTAAGGAGACAAAAAGTAACATCCTTTTCATGATTTGGTTTCTTTCAATAATAAGCTAATCGTACGCGAAACTGGATTTATAGAGATGTTGGCCGTGTTTGAAGACAAGTAGTTTTCAAAGTGGTAACGAATTAATATCCCACATGGATGATGGGTGGGAAATGTTGAACCACCAACATAAATGTATTTTGTTGGCTTCTCATCTGTTAAAGCATCTAATTACTTTGATTCATAAAGGCCGCCATTATTTATCTCCCACCAACTTCATTATTGCTCTCTATCTTGAATTCTCTATTTTGATTTTTCTTCTTTTCTCGAGTAAAAGAAAACAAAATTTGCAATATAATTGTGTCTTAAGTTTTCGTGGCAAATAATGAGGTTAGTTTTTTTTGAAATAATAGGGGAAAAGTTAAAAATATTAAGTTTTTTTTTTGTTAAATAATGGATATTTTGATTTTTCTTCTTTTATCGAGTAAAAGAAAGCAAACCTTGCAATATAATTGTGTATAAATTTTTTTTTTTGTCAAATAGTAGGGGAAAAACTAAATATAATTGAGTATTATGTTTTCGTGTTAAATAATGCGCTAAGTTTTTTTTGAAATAATAGTTTTTTTTTTTTTGAAAGAATAGGGAAAGAGTTAAAAATATTAAGTATTTTTTTTTCTTAAATATGGGGAAAAGTCAAAAAAATAAAGGAAATGGCCCATGCAGGTTTCGAACCTGCGACCTTCGCGTTATTAGCACGACGCTCTAACCAACTGAGCTAATAGGCCTTCATATTTTTAAATTTTGTATTATTTGTATTGGTATGTATCCAGAAATTAAATGAATTTAAATGAATATTAAGAGGTTAATTTAGAAATAAAAATTTCGAATGGCCAATTCAAATAAAATATTTTACACAAAATTATGTCAAGAATTAACTAGGGTAAATATTTTTACCCCAAAATTTCCAATTCTTTACAGATAATACTCGCCCTTAGATTCATTTAAATTCCACGACTTTTAATAGAAAATCTCAATTTCGATTAATGCGACTTGTAACCAGAAAGATGCATCAATAGTAGTTGATGGTAAGCAAGCTTATTCATAGCTTATAGTATTTTCATGAACTCCCACCTTGCTTCTTCTACTGCGGATGGATTCTGCCCTATCCACCGGTTCAGATGCCATTTATGGATAGAGAGGGAGAGAGAAAATACGAGTCATATTGATAAACAAATTATAATTCTCGCAAGTGCACGAATCGGTATAGTACCTAACCTAGCAACTCCCGAGGTCGATCTCACTGGGTTCTAATTACTCTAATTATTTAACTATCTACTTGGTCCTAAACTGGGAATTAAAATAGGAAGAAAGTAAGAAAACAAATAAAAACGAAGCAAATTGGATAATGGGTGTGGTTTCAAGATTGATGAAGAGTGCGGAGGTTTAACAATCACTATGTCTAAAATGATCGATTCATTCTCATTCTCTAGCTAGCATTTATGAATTTATTTTGTTGGTTCATCCACTAAGGCTCTAGGGATTCCGTATGATGGTGGGATATCTCTAATTTATAATCAATCAAGTGATCATATCATGAACCTAAGGATCGTATCATGTTCAAGGATTTAAGGAACCATCTAAATTATCTCAAACCAATGGTGACAATCTAGACACTTAATTGCAGGTCTAAATAAATAACCGGGCATGATGCGCCGTATTATCTATTACATATATTCTCTACAATTATCTAAGATGATGGCCAGTCACATTAAAGAATCATAGAGAAATCAAAAGCAGACTCAACAATTAGGAAACTAAACAATTCATTCATTGGAAAACTTTTGAATCAATTCATCAAAAACATAGGTCCTGCTAAACCCCCACACAAGGGGATTTAGCCACTCATATTCGTAGGAAAACAATTAAAAGATATGCAAAAAGTATCAATGGAAAATAAGTATCAAAAACCCTAAACAGAACTAAGATAGAATTATACAACCTAGAACCTCGTAGATTGATCATCGCACTTGGTTCTTCGGTTGTAGTCTTCGTTCTTCGCCTTGAATCTTCAACGTAGGGATGTCTTGGGTGTTTCTCTGCTTTGGGGGCTGGAAAAAGTCGAAATTATGGTGTGTGGTTCGAAGGAAAGAAGTTCGGAAGGATTTATTTAGGTTTCGGGCCGAAAAAAACTGTTTTTGGGCTGTAGAAGACGCGGACCGCGGTCCAGCACAAAATGCGGACCGCGGTCCGACCCCAACGGATTTTTCGAGTTTTGAGACAGAACGGTACGGACCGCGGTCCAGCACAAAACGCGGACCGCGTTCCGCATGCTTCGGCCGAGCCCAATTTTCTACACTGCCGCATTTTGGAAAAAATGCGATATTTCCTTCGTTAACCGTTGGATCGCCACGAAACTTTGCCACAATGTTCCTAACACATAGAAATACAATGTGGACGGTAGAGATCGGATTTTAAGATCGTTAGATCCGTATTCTACGCGATTTTCCAACTGCCTTATTACACGAGCTCCGAAACACGGTTTCTTCAACATCTGGCTTCAAAACCTCTTCATTCTTCATCCAAACAACTCCATATTTGCCAACAATGCATCAATGGTCATTGTTTCTTTCATTTTGGTGCCAAATACCACCAAATATGCTCAAAACGCGTGAGAAACCTACAAAATCAAAAACCATCGAAAATATACAATGCCAAGCAAAACAAAAGCTAAAAATGAATAGAAAACGATGTAAATAAGCTTAAAAAGAACACGATGAGATAGTATAAAATCCACTCATCAAATCCTCCCAATCCTAAGCTTTTGCTTGTCCTCAAGCAAAGAAACAAGATAAAAGAAAGACTATGACTAAATATAAAAAAGATGAGCATAACAATTCAAGCCTAATTCAGTTTTTTAGAAGAACACATCACTAGCATGTGAAAATCATTCAAGCTTGATGCCACCTTCAAAACAAAATAGAACATAGAAGTAGTGTAGTCCCTCTCCAGAAATCTGTATCACTCAAACACTCAAGTGTATAAGGGTAAACTCATCACTCAAACTCAACCCTAAGAGAGTGTCTTCATAAGCTTGCAGATTGTCTAATTCTACTTATAATGAACACAATTCATGACAAAGGTCATGAAGGTCTTTCTTTGGTTGTAATGGGGCTAAGACATGTAATAAAAAGGTAGGGAATATATATAGGAAAAAAGTGACTCATAATGTATGAACAATCAAGGGATCTAGTAGAGCAACCAAATGATAATATATCAAAATAAACCTCTAAACCCAATCACCTTTGAATCAAACAAATTAAGTCACCCCCGAATTCTCACTTTTTTTTCTTCAAAATATACTCCCCTTTTCAATTTCCTCAATTTTTCTTCACCTCTTCTTTTTTTTTTCTTCTCTATTTTTTTTTTCAACACCTCCCAACTCTAACATATGTCATCAATAAACCCATTTCAATCGAAGTTAGGAGTATATGCACAAGTCTCCATATCATAAAATATCAGCTCCCTCATGTCATCAATAAACCCATTTCAATCGAAGTTAAGAGTATAAGCTTATTCGTTTAAATAAGCTTAAAAAGAACACGATGAGATGGTATAAAAACCACTCATCACATATCATAAAATAAACCAAGGTACAACGCAAGGAAAGGCCAAGTAGTGACCTTTCCCCAAAAGAACAAAGAAACCAAACAGAAATACGAAAAGGCCTAAACAGATGGCCAACAGTGAACTAAACGTCTAACAAATCATATGAAACTCATAAGCTGCTTTAGAAATAGAATATCTCGATTTCAATGAGGTTGATATCGAAATCTGAAGTTAGGATAGCCAAGCTGATCCATCCTAACTACAGACTGAAGAAAAGTCGATGCAGTCGAAGAATCGAACAAGATAAGCTCTTCAGCATGATGCCCATGACGGGCCAAATAATCCGCCGGCTTGTTCCCTCTTTATGGGATGTGAGAGAAACGAATCCGACAACCATGGAGAAGAAGTCATATCCTCACTATAGTATGTCTCATGACCGTGGGGCCATGATGTCTTGTAGTAAGCAATGTAATAATTGTCGCCACATCCATCTCTATCCAAATGTCTGACGAGTACCGAACCGCTAGCAGAATGTCCTGTTGAAGAGCTTGCAATTCAGCCTCGAAGCTAGAAGTTGCAACGACCGGTAGGCAAAATGCCGTAAGGAGCTGGCCAGTGTGATCCCTAACCAATCTGTCGCCTGCCGCCAATTCTGTTGTCGCCTCAAATGAACCATCTGTATCGAACTTCACCCAAGGTGCCTCAGGAGGTAACCACCGAACCATCGCAGAGCGTAAAGCCCGCAGAATGGGAGGGTCCGGTGGCATAAAAGAAACTTTGGGCAAAGCTCCCGCCCACTAAGCTAGAAGGATACTTCCGGCTGCCACAAGTAATCGTAGCTCCCGCTCGACCTGCCAGATAACTGAATCGGGCCGACAAGGAGCACCACTGAAGATAGCATCATTCCTCGTCTGCTAAAGTTGTCAAACCACCAAACACGGAACAATGAACGAGATATGAGTGACAGAGGCCCTTGGAAGGGCTGACCGCTAGTGCCTAACCTAAGTGCAAAGTCAGTGCTCGTGTGTGAGAAATTGTGTGCATCGGAGAACCAAGAAGAGAAATGAGTTCAAACGGTTCTTGCCAAAACACCCCACAAAAACGAATGTTCAAACGACTCAATCGCACGCAAATCATTAGGACAACACACACACACAAGCGCAAGATGACTACCCCGCCTCTATCTATGAACATCCACAGACAACCTCCTACGCAACCACCTCCAAAGGAAAACATAACAAGATGGCCTCAAGCAAGAATTCCAAATAGACCATAGATAGCCCATCTCGTCCCCCTTCGCTTCACCTGATGCATGCAAAAGTCAAAATGAACTCACCATTTGGCGTGAGAGTCCATCGCAGGGAGAGAGATCTCGTTTATATGTTACCTTTTGTAGACAAAAAAAGTAGAGATTTTTAGCATCAACATAAACAAAAAAGAACTTGGGCCGAATTGGTCCTCCGAAATTTGATTCTAAGAGTACCCTTTTATTATTTAATATTTTTTTTTTAATTACGTTTATTAACTGACAAAAAAATTAACGGAAGAACTAATTTTGTCAAAATTTAAATTTTTGGGACCAATTTGGCTAAAGAATTTGATTTAGTGACTAATTTGGTCAAACATCACAGATTTTCGGATCACTTAAGCCAATAACTTCGTAGAGGAAAGGTTTAGTCTAATATAGTGGAGCTTTTATGTCACAAATCCTGTTTATGGATCAACTTCTCATAAAGACAGGCAAAGAACCTACCCAAATAATTAAGCACAATTACAACTTCAAATTAAAAGTACATAATCCGCAAATTATTCCATAAGCACAACATAAACAGACAAGTGAACATAGGCAAGGCCACTCTTGCAAACTGTAGATCTGCCTGCTACACAAAAACAACACACACCAAACTCCCTCCCACACCATCTGAACTGAGAACCGAACCATCCTCAAATGCTCTAAATAAACCAAAGCACGAGCGCCCACACCGGGTACACGAACAGCATCAGTATCCCGATCGAGTTTGAGAGACCGCTGCTCTTAGTGAAAGAGTTTCTGAACCCACCCGATACTCGGATGTGTTCCTGCAGCAAGTAACACCCGATGGCAAGGCAGATGAAGGTTCCGATAAGGCCTCCCCTTATGGTATCGGAGAGCAAGCTAGGCGCCACCACTAGGAGGAGGATCAGAGATCCGGGCAATTCCAACCAATCTGCATGAAAAAGATTTCAAGAAAATGATGGGTTTTGTGTGATGAGTAGAATCTTGTATGGATGGAGATTCAAACCTGGGAAACGTCGGGGGAAGAAGAGGCGGAGTACAATGGCTACAAAAGCAATCCACTTTCCAATCTCTCCACTGCATTATCATCAGCACAATGAAGTTGGTGAAGTGGGGTTGAGTGAGAATTAATGGGAATGAGATGTTTAGGACAAGGATGATTAACCTTAGTATGCTGAACAACCATGAAGGGAGACTGAGGTAGATGTATGGGATCAAGAGGGATGTGAGCATGTTGGTTTTCCAGTTGGTGCGGTCCAAGACCAGCAAATAACTGCAGATAGACACAAAGTGGATGTGTATATAAAGTATATTATTAATTTAAACCGACCATAACGGGACTAATACTAGACCAACTCTAGATCAACCAATTACGTAGAAGTGAGAATACCAACTAGATACAGACAAAGTGGATGCGTGTATGATGAAACATCAAGAAGGATAAAACAACATTGAAGAAAGATAGCTCAGATGATCCATCACTTCACATTCTCTAACTTGATTATTGTACAAATACTGTTAGGTTTATGCTAATACATACAGGAAGCGCGTCGATTTGCCCTCGTTCGAGAGGAGGGAGCTCTCGAGAATTCTCTCTAGTATTACATAAGTCATTTCATAATCCATTTCTTACACAAAATGCCGGCTACAAAAGACTAAGGGTGTGTTAAAAATAAGATATTTACGGTAATTCCTGCCAAAGTTCAAAAAAGCGTAAATGGGTTCCGAGGCGTTTTCCTTACGAGTCACGAGGCGTAAGCCTCGAGGCGGACCGAGGCGTAAAATTGAGGCGTAAATTCTATTTTTTCCCCTAAGAAACATATAACACCACAAAAACACATAAACACATAAAATCAAGTTTCTTCCAAGTTCAAACCAAAAAAAAAACCAATTCAAACCAACGCAAAGAGTTATAAGGTCTTAAATCTCAACATCACAAATTAAGCATCATCAATCTTCATCATCATAATTCTCTTCTTCGTCATCCTCATCAACCAAATATCGTTGGTGACTTTTTCCTTTACCTACATACATTAAATTAGCAATATACTACAATACAAAAAAAGTTAAATTATTAGTTAATTTAAATTATTAATTAGATTTAAAGTACCTCAATTTGCACTTCCAACACTTGAATGAAATTGCAAATAATTACTTAATGCTCATAATTAATTTCAGAAAAGCAGGAGAATGCTCATAATTAATTCCACGATACTCAATTTCACAATACTCATAATTAATTGAGAGAAACTCGATTACAATATCACAGCCACATGTTATAAGAGTTAAAAAAATAGCTGAGAGAAACTCGATTACAATCTCCACATGTTATCACAGCCACATGTTTCATGGTAAATTGTTTTGATTTGGGAGAAAATTGGGTTTTAATCAATTAGGGTTGAATCGATTTTGATAAATTTTGAAAAATAAACATATGGATTGCATGAAATTTGGGCCAATTTGAGTTATTTGGTTGAAATTGAAGAATGAGTCAAAGAAAATACGCCCAATTTATGGTTCGAACGCCTCAGCCGTCGACTCGAGGCGTACGCCTCGAGGCGCGCCTCGACGGACTGAGGCGGCCTGGCGAAGCGAATTCAACGAGGCGTACGCCTCAGATCTTTTTTCCGGCGCCTCGCTCCGAGGCGGGCCTCGAGGCGTATAATCGAGCGCTTTTTAATTCCATGATTCCTGCTTAATTTTAAAGAAGCTAAAGCAGAAAATAGGTTTTTTCAAACACTAAAACATGCTTATGCGGTCAAAAAACAGATAAGCAATTAAAATAAGTTCTCGCAAACACACCCTAAGTAAAATAACAAATTACGTAATAATCAATCGGGTTTAGAATCATAAACACCTATCCAAGATTGCAACTTTATTGAAGAGGGCAGGGGAGTCAAGAAACACATCTCATCAAAATCTACAATCACAAGTAAGAATTGCAATTCCAGATTAGGGAGGATTCATGAAGCAATAAATTGATACTCTTGATTCATATGTGAGATTGTGAATTTTTAACATAGTTAATTATGATTGAATCTAGTCATCAATCACAAGTAAGATTTGCAAATTTCCCAATTCTTTCTCCAAATCACACACTTAATCCAGCTTTTCTAATGCATTTCTCTCACTAATCTATCACACTTCAATATCCATCAGATCAAATCTTTTACCCTAATAAACTTCCACAATCAAATTTCCTCATAAAAAAAAAAATTAAAAAAAATAAGACCCATAATCCCCTTCATACAAAAATTCGAAGCCCTAAATTATCTTCCCCGATTTGGTAAAGGATCAAGAACACACACCAATTTGGTAAAATTCGAAGCCCTAAATCATCTTCCCCAATTATTTCTCCAAATCACACACTTAATTCAATTTTCCTACTCACTAATCAATCTATCACACTAACCTTCCAAAATCCAATTCCCTCATTCTTGAATCAATAAACAAGCCCCAAAAACCAAATCACATAAGAAACATTAAAACCCCCGAAGTAAAGAATCAAGAAATCACTTACATTGCAGCGACACAAGCAACCCATTTGAGAAACGAAGTCCCAAAGCCAAGCCCGCCCAGCTTGATCGCGTGATTGGCGAGCTTCTTCATCGCATTCCCGACGTCCTTGAAATCCGAACCAATCAACTCGCTCGATGCTGCGTAATCAGAATCGGTCTTCATTTTCAAATAATTCGTCTTCCCACCGCCGATTCTGTCCATCTCTTCTTCACAAAAAACTTCCGAGAATTAAGAGGATGGGATTTATGGGTTGTTGATTCTTTGAAGAGTAGGTAGATAAGAACAAGATTTGAATGGATCAATCGGGAATAATATAAAGAAATTGAAGATCGATCTGTCAAGGGATAGAGAGTGATGCTCTGGAATCGGTTAGTCGAAGTCGAATATATAGATATTTTCGTAGTAGGCAATGTGTGGTTGAAGATAGATTGTGGGGCCGCCACGTGGAGCTCAATTATTCGGGTAGACTGTAATTTCCAGTCGACATCCTAAATAATTGTTCCCATCTCTCTCTCTCTCTTCAACAAGGCAATGTAATTGTATATTATTGTTTTTTTATAATGTATAGTATGTCGGTAGATGGATTTATATATGTTGGAAATTCTTGGTAAATGACACGTAGATGTTGAGCAACATACTTATTTATTTTAATTTGATGATTGATTTTCCAATATAATCAAATTAATAGGATCATAATCTTTATCTAAGTGACATGTAGATGAAGAAGAACACGTAGATGTTGAGCAACTTAAAATTTTAATGATATCAACATAATTCTTAAAAAATACTAGTGAAAAGTTGTAATCTAATATGTTAATGTATATTTGGATTGAATATTGAGATTTACACATTTGTAGATTAATTAAGTGTGTTTGATATCTTTAAAGCCAAAGTCCAATTCTTGTAAGACGTCAAAAATCAATTACTCCCTCCGTCGCAACTTGTTATTTATTTATTTTCACCATAATTTTAAGAAAGAGTGATTAATGTATGTAAAGTAGGGTAAAAATATGGATTCTTTAATAAAAAAATTATTATTATTTATTAAAAAAAAAATTGGACAACTATAATGAGAGGATCTGAGTATACTAGATAACTTCGATGAGACGGAGAGTTATATAGTGGTATTATATTCGAATTCACTTGGTATTCATTGAAAAAAAAAATTAAAAAAATGGATCCAAATATCAATTTGTTAATGGGCCTCTTTCTCACTATTTTAGTCAATTTCTTGTCACTAATTGGGCCGATTTTGGGCTGCATTTAATGAATTAGAAAACTATCCAATTTAATCGGACCAATATTTGCTATTGACATATGTTTTATGTATAATTCGCTATTTTGGACCACGTTATGATTTGTAATGGCATACTTCCATAATTCGTATTTTGGACCACGTTGTCTATCACAAAGGTTTGTGTGTACCACGTTTGTATATCCTTGTGTGTACCACACCACAAAGATATTGACATGTATTAAATATGACCCACATTTTTTAATAGGAACATAATATTCTTGTGGTGTGGTACATACAAGGGTATACAAAAGTGGTACATACAAGACGCTCTGATTGTCTACCCATTTAATGATATCTAGGATCAGATCCAAAATAGGCATCCAATTTTGTGTACAATCCTAATATCTATAATTAAGTTTTTTGAAAACTTTAGATTTCATCCTTTAAAATTATATATTCTGCATCTCTTTTCTGTAATTCGCAAATTTACGTTCTTGAAATTGTAGATTTCGTCCGGCTTTTCATATCGTGGATCTGCCCTTCTTGATGATGTGACATTGCCTGGATATGCATGTGACAAGTATTATTGCATCCTCTAATAAAACGGACAGATCCATTTGACGATTCATTCTTCCACGTGCTTCCCATGCAGACCCATAGGCGGAGGCAGGTGGTGGCTGGCCTGGGCGGCCGCCACCACCGAATTTTTTCAACCAATTTTTTTTTCTATGTAGAATACTTCTATTTTTTGCGTAAATATTTCATAGGCTTCGTGAAATTTAAGTTCATGCTTATATTTGAAGATATCATAACACGACATTACAAGGAAAATTATACGAAGAAAAAAGATTTGTCATGACAATTGTGTAAAAAATAGCAACGTTGTGCTAATAATTATACTAATAATATGACCATGGATTTCTTCCTAATTTATTACCAGAAAACTCCACAACTTTTGCTTTGTCCTACAATGAAACTCTGAGCGTGCATTTTCTAAAATGAAACTCGTGAAGACAAGGTTGTGGAATAAAATGGAAGATGATTTCCTTCGTGGTTGTTTACTAATGAGCTTAGAAAGAGAAATTGTTGAATCTTTTGATACAAATTCAATTATTGAGGAGTTTAATCTTACGAAAAAAACGTCGGTCTCAATTTCAAATGTCTAAGAAGATATTGTAATATGATATGGTTTTTGTACTTCGTTTTGGACTTGTTATTTTTGTTGTTTTTATAAATTATAAGTACTTTTGAATTTCTTATACTCATTGTTGCACTAAAAAAAAATTTCGGAGGCTCCGCCTCCGAACCCCGGATGAGAAACACTCAACCCCACGCATATTCGCCCCCCCCTCCCCCAATTCAAAACCTCGGCTCCGCCACCGAGACCCGATGCCATAATCAATATTTTTTTCTTTCCTCTATAGTTTAAATAAATAATGATGCTGATATACATAATTACTTTAATTATATGTTACATGCTCGATTTATTTTTTTCGATTTTAGCAGCCGCCTTATGTTGTAGAATTTCTACCTACTCTTCTTGTCGCCTTACGTGGGCGGGCGATCATTTCCAGCTATTCCATGCAATAAAACGAGGCTGCTCTATGTACTCATTCTTATCAACACACATAAATATTAAATAAATAATGTAAATATAAATATGTATACCTTTTGACCTTTTTGAATAAATTCGAAACTTTGTTGCATTTTTTAATCGACACAAATCGCATATGGATTGCATGTGTGGATTTTCCCTTGGGTCCATATACTTTTTCTTCTAAATCATGCCTTCCCACTTGCCTAAGAATTAACAATACAAAAGTAATACAATTATTAATAATGTGAGTTGTGTAACCTCTTATGCTCAACATCCTACCTGATGTGTAGAGTAATATTCGATTTGTGGCATTGACTGCTACCTTCGAAAAAATAGGATTAACCCACCAATTAAACTCTAATTCATCTGCTAAGATATTCCCAAAAAGTCGAAAACTAAGTCATAGCGGCTTTGTGAAATTTTCTAAGATGTTAATGGATAAAAGGATTGAGATTGGTTGAATATATTTCCAAAAATAACTTAATCATTTTTTGGTAAGACTAGCATAGAAATATAAAGCCAAAGCAACATTAGTATTTATATCATTAAGGTCTATTAAGTTAACTAATAATGTTCGAACAATAATTATTTATTAAAAAAAGTCTCTTTTACATTTGAAGTTGTTTCTTTTATAATGTTTTATGGCATAAAGTTCTAAGGCCCCGTTTGGTTGACAGAAAGGAAGGGAATCGGAATCAGGAATCATTCCTGGAGGTATGGAATGAAGGAATGATTCCTGAAAAAAGTTGTTTGGTTGTAGCAGGAATGAACTTGATTCCAAAACCTGTTTGGTTTGACTGAAGGAATGAAATCAACTTAATAAATTTATTAAATAAATTTGTACACAAAATATCATATTCTAATATATATTATAACATTTTGAAACAAAAAAATAAAATTTAAACATAAAAAAATCTAATTGAACATAAAATGATAATGTCTTACATAAATTTAAATAAAAACCATAGTAGTCAGTCATACATAATTAAATCTGACATAATCTAATCAAACTTGAGAAGCTCAAGGACATATTCCTTCTTTGACTCGACCGAATCAAGGGAATAGAAAATATCCATCATACTTGGCCTTTCTCCGATCAAATTTGCTGCTCTAAATCCTTGAGCTTTAGTCAATCCGGGAATAGCATCCATCTCCTTCGCCAAACCCCGTCGAGAAGCTCGCACTTCGTCAGCTGCCTTAAGCTCAAGTTCGTAGTTGTTATTCATGGTTGCTGTCATGCTTCCAAGATGACCACTAATGCGGTTCATAAAACCTGCAAAATCAGAAGTCATGCGGTTAAGATTATCGAGCTCCTCCGAGTGTGTGCTTGATCCTATCCTTGATTTCCCTTTCCCACTTGAATTGAATTGTGTCTTCTGTTTCTTGGTAGGACGCCGATCTTGTTCAACTTCATTATTCGTTGAAGTACCGTCAACACTAAATTCATCATCATCATCATCATCCTCACCAAGGTTGATGCCTTCTTTTTCCATATTATTCACGGAATCGGTAGGGAGCTCGCACATCTTCCCATTAGCTCTATCAACACCAAAAATAACCTCTAACTTGTCGAGAAAAGGAAAAGGCACATTCCACAATCCGTGTGCTTTGGGGTGTGTCTACAAAATCAGAATTAATATAAGCAATTAAAGCAAAATGTTACAAATGATAATTAATGGAAGAACTACCTTGCAGAAGTCGTCATATGCCTGTCTTTCACACTGCACTATCTTTTTCTCATCATTCCATTGAAAACCAGATGTTTTGCTCAACATCTCATTAACTACAACATATTTTTCTCTAAACCATTTCACTTTAGATTCAATATGAGGGTCTGCTAGCAACCCACAACCAGGATGGACCACATTCATCATATGTTCGACCTTTTTTGTGAAACCATTCTTAAAACCTCCTTCTCCCTTCCAACATGGGTCTACACTGAGTTCCATTAGACAATTAAGTAAAGTTTCTTCCTCATCCTTTCTCCAAAAACGTTTGTTTTTTCCTCTCCCACTTTGTGAATCCATCTAAATAATGAAAATGGTAGTGAGTTCAATCAATCTCATATACAACAAAAACATCACAGTATTCCACTTTGAATTCCCTTCTGGAACACTGAATTTATGGTACAACAATCATCACAGTATTCCAACCTAGCTCTTTTCCTAGAACTGACCAAGTGATACAACTACACTTTCAATGCAAGTATTTTCACAAACAATTACAGAAGCTGAATTCTCCTAAATATACCAACAATTACAGATTACATAAGCTGAATTCTCCTAAATATTCAAGATCCACTTCACTAAATAGACCAAAAATCAAGAACCAAAAATTAATGTTAATTCGAGTAAGAAAACTTGATAGCTAAACATTCAGATGGCCACCAAAAGCTATTATTTATTGATTGTATAGCATCAGACCGTCCATTTTCAGCGCCAGATCAAATCAAAGACAAATTAAAAAAAAATCAAATCAAATTTAGTAAACAAAATCCAGCTCGGTTCCTACCGACTCAGCCTCCAGACCACCAATTTCAGAAATTCCGCACTACACTTAGTCCAAGCAGTAGTAAATTTCAAAAAAAAAAGATTTTAGCAGTAGCCCAAGCAGAGTTGACAGAGGGCAAAATTCCGCACTACATTTTTAAGTTTGTTTCTTCGTCCAAAGAAAGAGAGTTGACAGAGGGCAAAATTAAGGCAAAATTCTTACCAAATTATGAGAGGGGTTGGAGAGGGGCGGCGGCGGCGGCGAGAGGGGTTGGAGAGGGGCGGCGGCGGCGGCGAAAGGGGTTGGAGAGGGGCGGCGAGCGAGATGGCGGCAGCGAGCGAGATGGTGAGAAGTATGAGGAAGGAAAATATGATGAGAGAGATGAACGAGCGAGAGGGGTGTTGTGGAAAGTAAAGGAATGAGATTTAAAAGTGACCAATTGTAATGGAAAAGGAAAGTGTTATTTGGGGGGGTTGGAGAGGGGTGTGAGGAATGATACCCATGTTCGTTTTTGTTCTCCAAACACGAGGAATGAAATCATTCCTTTAAAATGATTCCTGATTCCATTCCTCCGTTCCAACCAAACGGGGCCTAAGCCTTTTGCAGGGAATGGGAGAAGAAAAGGCTCAAAACCTTTACAAAAAGCAAACTCTTGAAAAAGGTATATTATTTATTTTAAATGTACTTGAAGTAATTTATTGTAGTTGAACTTCCAAGTATAGAAAGTAGAAATATTTATTAGATTTTTGGTAGAACAAATCCAATGTACATTCAACAAAATGATGTGATTGTCGGAATTTATCCAGTGAGCATTTTGGTGGCGGCTGCGGATTACCTCGTCATCAAAAAAAATGTGATTGTTTATTTTTATCACAACATTTTGACCAAAATCTGCTGGACACGTGGGATGAATTTTATGATAATGTGGACAATAATTTTAATTGCAAACTCAAGTTGACCAAATCATGTGTTATTTGATCATATCATCACACTTAATTATCTCATAAAAAAATTAAAACATGGGTTCGGCGTGTTATGAAATAATAAATAAATTATGTGCCGTGCACAGTTAACATAAGAAACAACGTTTAATTAACAAATAATCAAGTGGTGTATATAAGATTAAGAGTCTTTTTGTATTTTGAACTACATTTGATTAATTAGAAGTATTATTTTAACTTCTTCAATAGCTTGGTTAGATAGAATCGATTTTAAACAAATATAGACTCTTTCAATTGTTTATTTTATACTTCATTAGTTCTTAATTTATATACCTGTTTGTTTTTTCACATAAAAAAATTAATAGATAAGTATTTAGCATTGTAATTTGGGCAAATAAAGATAAATTACTAAAAAGTTAAGTGACATAAAAATGCTTGCTAGTCAGGGGCGGAACCAGGGGTGCGGGTGGGGGCGACCGCACCCTCCATTTCTTGTGTCGAGGCAGAAATTCGTGTGTAAATTTTATGAAAAAAATATTTCTGCATCCCCTATTTTACGAGAATTTATTATATTGGACCGAATTAAAAAATCTAGTAGTTCATTTTACGAGAATTTCGTTATTTTCGTTGTTTTTATGATTTTTGTATTTCATTTTAGACTGTTATTTTTGTCGTTTTTATAAGTTATAAGTACTTTTGATTTCCTTATACTCATTATTACATTATCTTTTGTATAATTTTTTTCGACGGCTCCGCTCCCGAACCTCGGTATAATTCGCCCCTCGTCTATAAATCCTGATTCTGCCCCTAAGAATAGTGATGGAATACCGACTTAATTTTAAAAATGGAAGACTCCATCGTTAATTATCGATTTTTGTGAATTAATGATGGATTGGCAAACTCATTTATTCACCTATAAATATCAATAACTACAATTATAGCTTGCTGATATGACTTCGGTCCGCCTATTCCATGCAAGCGTACACACGAATTACAGTGAAATCTTGATAAATTAATAATTTTGGGATCGAGAAAAAATATTTATTTAATTAGGTTATTATTTTATTGAACATTATTTTAATACATTGACCCATATCGGGATCGGAATAAATTATTATCTTAGCGAGATTATTACTTTATCGATGTTTAACTGTATTTTGTAATCTTTCTGTTTTAGAAAATCAATTTCCCTAATTCTAAATAAATTACGTAAATATTAAGAAATTTCTGTATTAAATAAATGTTTACATAACGCGTAGCTTAATTTTATTTCCTATTACTAATTGCATCTTCCCCCACTATATATATAAACTAACCAACTCCCTTTCTTGCAACAAAAACAATCCTTAGCAACAATGTCTTCCTCCAAACCCAATACCCTCCCGGCCCGAGAAATCCCCGGCGACTACGGGCTCCCGTTCTTCGGCCCGATCTCCGACCGCCTCAACTACTTCTACAACGAAGGCGAGGTCGACTACTTCAAAGCCCGAATGGAAAAATTCAACTCCACAGTCTTCAAATGCAACATGCCGCCGGGGCCCTTCATGGCCCGAAACCCCCGCGTCATTTGCCTCCTTGACGCCGTCAGTTTCCAAACGCTCTTCGATAACTCCAAGGTGGAGAAGAAGGACGTGCTTGACGGCACGTTTGTGCCGTCAACTTCCTTCACAGGCGGCTACCGGGCCTGCGCTTACCTCGATCCCTCCGAACCGAAGCACGCAATCTTGAAAGGCTTTTTCCTTAATATCTTATCGAGGAAGCACGATCAGTTCATCCCGTTGTTCCGGCAAGCCATGTCCGGGCTTTTATCGGGCCTTGAGGATGAAGTCTCGGCTAACGGAAGTTCTTACTTTAACGATTTGAGCGACGGAATGTCGTTCGAGTTCGTCTTCCGTTTGTTGACCGGTAAGTCCCCATCGGAGACCGATCTCGGATCCGACGGTCCAAGATCGTTTGACTTGTGGCTGTTCGGTCAACTCGCGCCGTTGATGACGTTACGGATTAAATATCTCCCCGGATTTGTAGAAGATTTTTTTCTTCATAATTTTCCGATTCCTTCTTTCCTTTTCAAATCCGGTTATAATAAAATCTACGATGCGTTCGAGAAGGCCGCGCCGAACCTTCTAGAAGAAGCGGAGAAGCTTGGTTTAAAACGTGACGAGGCTTGTCACAATCTTGTCTTCTTAGCTGGATTCAATGCTTATGGCGGGATGAAAAATGTTTTCCCCGCTTTAATGAAGTGGGTCGGGGGCGGCGGCGTAAATTTACACCGCCGTCTCGCCGCGGAGATTAGGGAAGTTGTTAGGGGAAAAAGGCGTCACTCTCGCGTCACTAAACGAAATGGAACTGACGAAATCAGTAGTGTACGAGTGCTTGCGTATCGAGCCGCCCGTACCGTACCAGTACGGGAAGGCCAAAGAGGATTTCGAAATCAAGAATCACGAGAATACTTTCGCGATCAAGAAGGGCGAAATGCTTTTCGGGTACCAGCCGTTGGCGACGAAGGATCCGAGGATTTTCGAGAATCCTGACAAGTTCGTCGCGGAGAGGTTCGTTGGGGAAGGAGAGAAATTGTTGGGATACGTTTATTGGTCGAACGGGCGGGAGACCGACGAGCCGACGGCGATGGACAAGCAGTGTCCGGGGAAGGATCTGGTGGTGCTGCTGTGCAGGCTAATGTTGGTGGAATTCTTTCTCAAGTATGATACGTTTGAAGTGGAATCCGGGAAGATTATGTTGGGTTCTTCGGTCACGTTCAAATCGTTGACCAGGATTAGTGATGAATGATGATTCTTGATTTAGTGATGAATTGTTTTAATTCGAATTGGTAATGTTTGTATGTGGTATGATTGTTGTATTGGGTGGACAAATCGTTTGTTTATTTAATTGGTTCATTTTTTTTGTTTTAAAGAATATTTTAAACAATTATTACTTGCACGTTGGGTATCTTGTGGAGACTCTTTCATAATTATTGTCATTGATGTGTTCATAATTGTTATCTATATATTGTTTCTTATTCCATCAGTTCCGCTATTTGTGGCTCACTTTCCCGACTGAGACGTTCCATTAAAAGTGGTTCGAAACCAATTTAGCAAAAAATTACTTATTTTCTACTTTATCAATTTTCTTTCCTATTTTATCAAGAACCATAGACCAATAACATTTATTGTGTTGATTAAAAGAAAAGATATGCCCCATTTAATAGTTGGTCTCTTTGTTTCAAGAGTTTGCATGCAGTGATGTGTGTTAGGCGTAAGTAGAATTTTTCTATCCTAGACCCGGTGGTTAAAAATGAAGACACATATGTCATACATGAGTATAATTTGTATTTTGTTACATATATTATGCGGGAGAGCAGTGTTTAAATAGTACGCTAAGTGATATAGCAAACACGAGTTTTTTTTCTAATAAAAAGAAAGAACATAAATGTAGTGGTAGATCTAGAGCCATAATTCCCTTAAATTTGCTTCCTTCGTCTCATAAAAAATGTATCATTTCTATGGGGCACGAAAATTAAAAAAAATTTATTGTATGATGTATCTTGTTAGATTTTTCAGCTGTTAATTTTGGTCCATATATTTTTGTTTTTTTAGGAAGAGCATACTTTTTATGAATCGGTCCAAAAATAAAAATAAAATATTTTCTACGGGATGAAGGGTACGATCTTAAATTTTTTCCCCCAATTTTCCTGAAGTATGAAAAAATAAAAATAAAAACCCATCTCCTGCTCTTCCAAGTTCCAAGCTCAGACTCGAATCTCAATTTCATATGATGACATCTTGGGAACCAAACTTTACAGATAGAATATTAAATTTTCTGGTAAAATTAAGGTCACGCATAATTAATACTCCCTCCGTCCCGTTATTTGTGGCTCAATTGGTTTCGGCACGGGAATTAAGAGAGTAGAAGATAAAGTATGAAAGAGAGAGAGTAGATGATAAAGTATGAGAGAGAAGATGAGTAAGATAATGAGAGAGTATGAGAGAAAGATGATAAAGTATGAGAGAGAATGCAATAAAGTAGGAGAGAGAAGATGATAGAGTAGGAGTAATTTTTTACCAAATTAAGAAAGTGGGCACAAATAATGGGACACCCCTTTCGGGAAAATGAGCCACAAATAGCGGGACGGAGGGAGTAGTATGATTCTTTCAATTTGTAGAGTCTGTATGGTCCATAGCCTACAATCATTTTGTCGCAACTCTAATAGGTCTTGCAAACACATGTGATTGAACTTTATTATGTTGTTTGCAAGCTAGAGTACATGAATGAAGTTTACTCAGTGCGTGCGTACTTCGATAGCGGTTGTGGGTTACCCTCATCATCCAAAAATAAATGAATATAAATTATAATCACTCTAGAATAGTTTGCAGTAGTGTTTAGAATAATTTAAAAAAGCTATTTCTTAGCTTTTCCACTACAAAAGTATTTCTTTTAATGTTTGCAATGCAGGCTTCCGTTTTTTAGTGCTTAAAATAAGTCAAAATAAGTAGAAGTTCATAAGTTGATGAGGAAGTGTTTTTGAAAAGCAAAAGCCAAAAAAAAACTAAAAATCAGCTAATGATAATATTTGGAAATTTGTTTTTTTTCTTCTAAAATTAAACTATTTTTTTTCTAATATTACAAACACTAACAACTTTTTATTAAGAATAACTTTGAACAATTTAAGCATAAGTAACTAAAAGCTGCTTATATCAAACACTATCGCATGCTAGAGCATAAGAGCGGGATTTATCCAATTTACATTTCAGTAGCGGCTGCATGATCATAAATAAAAGCCAAATGTTATTTATATTATATCTGAAATTTAGTTTATAATCTTTACAAACTTTTAATAATTTACCACATTCTATGCAAAATTTCATCATCGTAGATCCATAGACTTCATAATTTAATAATCTCATTGACTAAGGTACAAACTATTTACGTAATTGCCCATAGGCCATATAGCCTGCAAATATCGAGGTTTTTCCGACAATGCAGGTTGATTTACGACAATGATTTTCGTAGTTAAAGTAGGAAATCTAATTTCTCCCACCTAGTAAGTTATTATTGTCAATTGGCCCACAAAAATTAAATCTTATGACACTTTTTACATATTTACACAATTTAAAGTTCAATATGACCAAACTTTTCTCGGTAAAGTGAAATTTTTTAATCACACTATACGAAAATAACATGTGAAAGATCCATCAAAAATCCATAAGGGCTTAATAATAATTCGTAGCCATTTTGGCTCAATATGAACAACTATGTTGTATAGACACGGGACAAATGACACGTGATACGACACGATATAGATACGGGATACAGTATTTTAAGGACATGATACGACGATTGTATACGCTGTTTGGAGTATAAAATATATTAATTTTATATATTCAGTAGAATTAAGTACAACATATACTTATAAATTATGCATATGAGACACGGCAATTAAAGCGACGTATCATGTCCGAGTGTCCAACACGTGTTCGATATGATACGTTCAGGTTTCTTAAGTATCCGTATAACAGAGATGAACAACAATCTTGTTAGGAATGTTGTTGGGCTCAGATCATACTATTGGGCCTAACATACAGTTTATATTTCGGGCTTAATAGTATTTTGTCGAATTTAAAGATTATTGGGGCCTTTTTATATTTTTGTTAAAATTTTAAGAAGTAGCCCTTTCAACTAAAATGTGCATATATATAGAAATTAAAAACTATCTAGTATCTACAATATACCAAGTTTATCAAAATACCCTTACTTTTTGAGCTCCGATCATGTGTCCGATCACGTACTTTAATATTGTTTGACCATGTATAATTAATTAGTGTCCTATCATTCGACACAAGTTCGACAGGGTACGTGCCCTATCGTGTCCGATCATATGTCCGGTCGCTAGATTACGTGCCAAATATGAGGGTGTTTATGTGTATTTATGTAAACGTGCCACATGTCCCTATCATGTATATGATCATGATAATTTAACAAAATACTCGACAATTATTAGGAAGAGTGTCTTTTTCTGAAAAAGTGAGAGTAATTATGTAAACGTGGGTATATTACGTATAGTTTTTATATGAATGGGTGGTGTTGTGTAGGATAGAACAATACAGTTAAACATCGATAAAGTAATAACCTTGGGATCGAGAAAAAAAATTCATTTAACGAGATTATTACTTTATCGAACATTATTTTAGTGCATTGACCCATATCTGGACCAGAATAAATTATTATTTTAGCGGAATTATTACTTTATCGAATATTACTTTATCGAGGTTTAAGTGTACCACTAAATTGATTCAAAAGCATAAAAGTCCAACCCCAATTAATCTTGAAAATAATTATTACATTTAACTTCTCGCATTCAATAATAACATCCACTTTCAATGCATAATATATGTTTAGAGTCTTCATCCTTTTAATCAAATACGAGAAATTATATGGAAATCTTAATATTAATTAAAAACATTGCTAATCGAAGTGTACATTTACGATATTACCCAATAAATCAATCACGTGACTCAATTAGAGACGTAAACGTAACAGTTGGACCTTGCAGAATCTTCCCAACCTCAACGCTAAACGTATCGTACCTAGGGGGTGTAACAGTTCGGTTCGGTTCGACTTTTTATTTATTTTAGGAACCGAATCAAACACATAAAAATGGTTTGGTTCGGTTCGGTATGATGGATTTTTCAATATCGGAACCGAACTGAACCGAACCATTTATAAATGGTTCGGTTCGATTAATCGGTTCACTTTTTTATTTTATTATTTATTTTTTAATCTTAAATAATACAAAAATAATAGTTGAGCCCTTTGGTGTTATACCTAATGGGATAAAGTTAAATACAAATCTACCCAACTCTTATATTTAACTACACTATATACCCAAATATACTAAAATACCCCTACTTTTTCAATAAATTCAATCACTTTCCAATGATTGTCAGGTGTTTTTATAATTTTTAGTACAACAAATGATTGATTTTTGAAAAAAAAAATAACTATCTCGAAAATATCGTCCGACCGTAGGGTCCGATCACGGTCCGACCGGAGGGTCCAACCACGGTCCGACCGATCGGACACATCCCAATCAAGTGTCTGATCACATCTCCATTGCAAGGGTCCGATCGGTCGGACACATCCCGTTCATGTGCCCGATTGATCGGACATACTTTTTTGGACCTATCACCTTTTTCAGTGTGCCCTATCACGTGCCCTATCGGTCGGATACTTTTTTAACACATCCCGTTCAGTGTGCCCTATCACCTTTTTCAGTGTGCCCTATCACGTGTCCGACCGATAAGGCACACTCTCTCATGAATAAATACATATCAGTGTCCTATCACCTTTTTGCATGTGCCCTATCACCTTTTTGTAGTGTGCCCTATCATGTGTCCGACCGATAGGGCACTGTCACATTTTTGCAGTGTGCCCTATCACCTTTTTGCAGTGTGCCCCTATCATGTGTCCGACCGATAGGGCACTCGTGAATAAATTCATCAGTGTGCTCTATCACCTTTTGACAGTGTGCCCTATCACATGTCCGACCGATAGGGCACACTTTCTCGTGAATAAATTCCGCAGTTTGTCCTATCACCTTTTTGCAATGTGCCCTATCACATGTCCGATCGATAGGACACACTTTCGGCCCTATCGGTCGGACCATATTGTGTGCCGACCGATAGGGCACAAATATATATAAGTGTGCACGATCGATCGGCACATTCACAATGTGTGCCGATCGATAGGGCACAACCTTTTTTTAAAATTTTTTTTAGGACCGATCGATCGACACGTTGACAATGTGTGCCGACTGATCGACACGCTATGTCAAATTCATTGCATTTATGAGACCTGATAATTTTTAGGTGAAAAAAGTAAAAAAGTGGGGGTATTTTAGACAATTTAAGTATTTTGTATATAGTTTTTAGAAAGTTGGTTAGATTTGCTTTTGATATAGGGGGAATGAGTAGATTCTCATAATTCCACAACACACACGAATTTTGATTTGACAAGGATCATGTCCAAGTCTACACAAATATATACTCCCATGTATAGTAAATAAATCTCTCCAATATAAAAAAATTAAATTATGCATATTTGTGGTAGGAGTATACGGAATAAAAGTAAAAATCATTATTGAAATATATTTGGAAAAAATACTATATGTGGGAGGAAGTTAAAATTTTAAGTTGTGTGGTTTTACCATAACCAATCTACCACTATCCAACTATGGTCTGTCAGTCGGCGATTCAAAATCGATTAGATGTTAGGGCATCTACATCGCAGATAAATTTTCCATCCATAATT
This sequence comes from Lavandula angustifolia, assembly GCA_028984105.1. NCBI lineage: Eukaryota > Viridiplantae > Streptophyta > Magnoliopsida > Lamiales > Lamiaceae > Lavandula > Lavandula angustifolia. Next base: position 21,636,876 of record CM054822.1, read on the forward strand.
ATGGATGGATGGTGTCACCCGTTGTAGAAAGTGGATGGATGGTGAGAGAAAATTCTCCATCTAAAGTGTTAGATGGAGAGAGAAGGTATTTAGGTGGAGAAGTGGAGTACACGTGTCTTGAGAAGGGAAAGTTGGTGTACACTCATTTCTCAATTTATGAACGTTATTAATATAAACGTTGGTGTACACTCATTTTTTACTAATATAAACGTTGGTGTACACTCATTTCTCAATTTATAGCCGTTTATGAACGTTTCCTCAAATATATATTGTTTAATGAATTTATCTAAATTAATTAAGATTTTTTTATTTTATAATTCTTTATTTATTCGAAGAATAATACAAATATTATTATATATTTGTTGTTGTTTATTAAAATATAATGTTTGAAAAAATTAAAGTTATGGGACCCAATAAAGTGAAAATTGTTTATATGGATGGATGAAGAAATGTAGTTGAGTGTTTAAAAAAAAGCTGACGTGGCTGAGAGAGAATGTGATGGATGAGTATTTAAATGGATGAGCAATGCGGATGCTCTTAGCTTAACTATTGTGAACCAAATCCAGTCGCGCAGTTCAGACGGAAGTGGGACCCGTGTCAGAGAGGCACGTAGCTAGCGGGTCTAATCGACTACTGCGATCCATCGCCGCACCCTCCAATGGTTGATTCTGCACTGTCAAATTCAATGCCTCACGCCAGGGCTGTCAATTCGGTATAATCAAACTATACCAGATCGAAATTTTGATTAAAGAAGTTTCGATTATCTATTTACAAAACCAAATATATAAAAAAAAAAATCAATTCGGTTTAATTATTAATTCAAAATTTTGTTTTGGTTTCAGTTTATGACTAAAATTTTAAAGAAAAAGAAAAGCAAGTCACAGAAAAATTATGAAATTAGAGGCCTGCTGTAATTGACGCTGATGAGTTCAATTATTATGATACTTTAAATTTAATAAAATATAATATATTATATAAAACTCTGCCCATCTTCCTATAATCCAAATAAATTTAAAGAAGAAAGTTACAAAAAGTTCGATTTGTCAAATTTCCTCTTTTATTCTCTCGGCAGCCGACTTCAAACACCCCCCTCAACCTGCGAGGTAGTCTAAACTCCTGCGAGGATTTGAAGTCGAGCGGAGAGTTGATTTGATGTGAATTCGATATGAACGGAGGAGATTTGAATCAGCAGCAGCAGAGGCAGCACCAGCAGTGGGTGGCGATGCAGCAGTACCGGCAGCAGTGGATGGCGATGCAGCAGCACATGATGTACAATCAGCATTACGTGCCGTACTACCATCCGCAGCAACAACCGCCGCAGTCGCAGTCGCAGTCGCAGAACAATCATATTCAGAGCGCCGAAGATAACAAAACGATCTGGATTGGAGATCTGCAGCAGTGGATGAATGAAGGTTATCTCCAGTCTTGTGTCATGACCCGGTTTGGAGGAAATGGGTACGGAAAAGAAATGGGTTCTCCGGAAGATAAAAATGAAATCGGATAAGAAATCTTTTCGTGGCTAGACGGATAAGGCGGAAAAAGGGGCGAGCGTGGACGACTCGGAAGAATCCACGTATTATTTTTATTTATGATTACGCTTATGAAAATTAATATCTAGGTAATCAATTGTAGCCTATATAAGGCATAGTTTGGGAGTGTTATAGGATATCAAAAAAAGAAATTATTCCCTCAAACTCTTTCTCTCACAACTCTCTGTTTCTCTCTCGATACTCTTCTCTCTCAATCAACTCTCTCATTCTCACGTAATCATACTTTCCTTCTCAATTGATCTCTCGTGTTTATCTCTCGACAGATCTGGTAAATATGTTTAACAATCCGGCGGATCGACACCGGGTTGTTACAATGGTATCAGAGCGGCGATCCATGGCCGCTTCAAATCTATCCTCCATTCTAGAGGTTGGTCAATTGGTGGTTGCAAATCCGTTGCTCCAACCGGCTGAATTGGATGAAAAAAATGCAGGTATTAGTGGATTCAATCAATCATAAACTGACGCAATATCTCGCGGTGAACACTAGGGCGCTTACCAACAATTTATATGGTATGATTAATCGCATCTCAGATCGTATAGATCTAGTTGAATCACAGATCCAAGGGGGTGTTGGAATGGATTTTTCCATACGGTATGAGGATGCGAGGCCCTCAATTCTGGGTAGTGTGTGTAAGCAGGCTAAACCTACACCGTATATATCACAACCCGGTCTGAAAGAAATGGGTACGGGAAAAGAATGGTTGCTCCGAGAGATAAAATTGGCATCAGTTAATAAATACTCCCTCCGTCCCATTCGACTTGTCTAGTTTTCCTTTTTGGGTTGTCCTGCTCGACTTGTCTAGTTTCCAAAAAAGGAAGCCTAATCATTACACAACCTACCACTTTTTCTTTGTGGGGCCTACCTCTTTACACACAATCACATACTCATCTACACACAACCACCCACTCTTCTTAATCTCCGTGCCCAAAAGAACCAAGACAAGTGGAATGGGACGGAGGGAGTATTTCGTATCTAGATGGAAAGTGGGAAAAAGTAATCATAATGTTTATTATGTAATCATGCTGTTATGTAATCATGATGTTTTGTATTATGATGTTTTGTATTCACATTGTATGGCTATATATGCCAACGTTTGAGTGGAAGGAAGTAACAAGAAGAAACTTATCAAAAACTTTCCTTTCTCAATTTCTCTCTCTTCATAACTCTCTTTTCTCTCTTAGTTTAATTAATCCTAGTTCTACATTTCAGTTTCATTCAGAGATCCTGCAAATATGTTTAACAATCCGGCGGATCGGCACCGGGTTGTTACAGTATAACTACCCTGGGGTTTTGGGAGGAGGTAGTAAGGGAGGTGGGTTCCGTGGTGGCCGAAGTGGTAGTGTCGGCAATGGAGGAGGTGAAGATCCAGATCTGGGAGTATTTGATACAATTACAGTTCCGATTCACAAATACACTTCAAAATTTCCAATTCCCGCTCCTCTCTCTTCGCCAACGCCAATGGGTGCTAACCACCGCAGAGAAGATTTGGATCTTTCCGACTCAGAATCGGAGTCGAAATCTCAGGAAACCACAAACCAGGAATCCGATTATGAAGACGCCTACGGGACACCGTCTTCACATCCCTCCGACCAGAAGGGCGACGACCCCAAAACGCCCTCTTCTATCAATGAAGTTGAATCAAGGCTCAAAGCACTCAAACTCAAGTACAACAGCAAGTCCAGCAACCCGAATCTGAAGAATGTGGTGAAGCTCTACCATCACGTGGGCGGGAACACCGCCAAATCGAACTGGGGGGTATCCGAAAAGCTTGCTTCATATTCCTTCGTCAAGAAGGCTTCGGACGACGAGGAAGACGACGAGTACGAGATCGGAGAAGGCTCCGACCCGAATTCTCGATGGGTGTTGAAAATCGGCTCGAAGGTGAAAGCAAATGTTGACGAGAACTTGCAATTTAAGGCTTTCAAGGAACAGATGCGGGTGGATTTTGTCTCAAACAGTGTTTGGGCGATTAAGTTCTTCAGCGCAGAAGAGTGGGATTGTTTTACTAAGAGGTATCAAGATTGTTTGTTTGAGAATACTTATGGATATGAAGCAAATGACGATAGTAAGCTTAAGGTTTATGGAAATGACTTTATGGGATGGGCGAACCCCGAAGCGGCTGATGACTCTATGTGGGAAGATGCGGATATGAAGACTCCTCCCACCAAAACTCCCAAACGAGGCCATGATTTAACTGAGGAGTTCGAGGAAGCTTCAGCAAATGGTGGTGTTATTCAGAGCTTGGCTTTGGGAGCTTTAGATATTAGTTTCTTGGTTAGTGATTCTGGGATTCAGGTTGTTAGGAATTATAACCATGGAATTCAAGGGAAGGGCATTTATGTGAACTTCGAAGATGGGATGATGAACGGAAAGAAAGCTGTGTATGGGGTCCAAAATACTCCGGGGAAGGCTCTTCTGATGAGAGCCGAGACTAATATGCTTCTGATGAGCCCGATGAACGATGCTACGCCGTACTCAAGAGGTTTGCATCAGTTTGATATTGAAACTGGGAAAGTTGTGACTGAGTGGAAGTTTGAAAAGGATGGAACTGATATCTCGATGAGAGATATTACTAATGATAGTAAAGGAGCTCAGATGGACCCTTCGGGGTCAACATTCTTGGGATTAGATGATATTAGATTGTGCCGTGGGAATATGCGTGGCCGCAGGGGAATGGTCCAAAATATTGTGAATGAGAGCACACCTGTGTTGAATTGGACTCAGGGGCATCAGTTTTCAAGAGGGACTAATTTTCAGTGCTTTGCAACCACTGGTGATGGATCTATTGTGGTTGGATCTCTTGATGGAGAGATTAGGTTGTATTCGGTCAGTTCTATGAGGCAGGCAAAGACTGCATTTCCGGGCCTTGGTTCGCCAATCACCCATGTTGATGTTACCTTTGATGGGAATCGGATCTCAGCCCCAAGATTGTTGAAGCTGAATCCTGTGGATTCACACATGGCTGGAGCAAGCAAGTTCCGTAATGCTCAGTTCTCGTGGGTGACTGAGAATGGGAGGCAAGAGCGCCACTTGGTTGCGATTGGCACAACTGTTAGTGTTGGCTCTAACTTGAGCTACCGCATCCCTTTTGTAGCAGTCCAAGATGCAACAAACGACTTTGATGAAAGTTGTGCAATTGAAGTTGATAAGCTTGAGACTGTTATTTGCCAAGTAGCAGTCCTAGTGTTGTCAAACATCCGAGTTTTGGGGACAAGACTACTTGTCCTAGCGTTGTCAAACATCCGAGTCTTGGGGACAAGATTCTCTAAAGAGGGGAGTATTGTCATGACCCGGTTTGGAGGAAATGGGTACGGAAAAGAAATGGGTTCTCCGGAAGATAAAAATGGAATCGGATAAGAAATCTTTTCGTGGCTAGACGGAGAAGGCGGAAAAAGGGGCGAGCGTGGATGACCCAGAAGGATCCACGTATTATCTTTATTTACGATTAATTGTCTTTTAATAACGCTTATGAAAATTAATATCTAGGTAATCAATTGTAGCCTATATAAGGCATAGTTTGGGAGTGTTATAGGATATCAAAAAAAAGAAATTATTCCCTCAACTCTTTCTCTCTCAACTCTCTGTTTCTCTCTCGATACTCTTCTCTCTCAATCAACTCTCTCCTTCTCACGTAATCATACTTTCCTTCTCAATTGATCTCTCTCGTGTTTATCTCTCGACAGATTTGGTAAATATGTTTAACAATCTGGCGGATCGACACCGGGTTGTTACATCTTGCTTTTCGCAAAATGGAGAGGTAATGAAAAGCTTCTTTCCTTTTTCTATTTTTTGGGAGATTTATTGCCTCTTCTTTGTCGTGTATGCCGTTATTTATTGGATCGATTGTTTCGTATGTTATAATTCTATGATAGTAGCTATACTTAAGAGAATTGTGCATTTTCTTGGATTCTCTAGCGCTTAACGTGAAAACCAAATTTAAATAGGTATAGGAAAACAAATCAGAAAAAAAAACTGGAATTTGTGATTTTTATTTTTGAAATTTGTGGATTGTGGAGATGTAGGGGCTAGTAATATGGAAAAGTTTGGTATTAGAAGATGAGGGTATTTACATAGTAATTGATGATTGAATTAAATTTATAAATCCTTCTCAAGTTTGTATAATAACCTATCCCACAGAAATGATTGAATACCAAAGTAGAGGCATGCTTGAGTAGTTGAGAATGCTAATTTCCTGAGCATTGATCATCCAAGATCTTAAAAAAGAATGCTGGGATTTGTCTAGGAAGGAAACAATGTATGTTCCTTTTCGTCTTGACGCCCAATCCCTACTACTCTGTTGAACTTCCAATTTTATGATCTCTGATTGGAATAAATAATGTAGAGGGATTGAGGCCATGTCCCTTCACCAAATAATATGAAGGCATTAAGAGTTTAACCTACACACCAATATCCATTACAGTTGCTTGGCCAAGGACTTGGGTTAACTAATTGGTGCTCTCATAACGACTACACTTGGTTTAAGTTATCTTCTCAAAATATATACTTCTACGAACTTACTGGACTAAGTAGTTCTTGATATCCATCGTCATAGATTTTTTCTTTTTCACATGAGTATAACTTTATGTGAGATCTAGCATAGCAATGTAAATGCAATTTGATCTATAAGATGATCATATACATCTCATCGTCCTTCATTAAAGGTGTTGAAAACAGTAGCTTTTAATTAAATTTGTATTTTGTTTCTATATTAAATAGCTTCTTTTGTATAGACATTTAGGTTGTTTCAGCCAAGGTAATCCGCAATAAACAGACTGGTCAATCTGATAGATACGGGTTCATTGAGTTCAATTCTCATGCAGCAGCATAGAAAGTTCTTCAGACCTATAGTGAAGCCACCATGCCAAATACAGAGCAAACCTTCCGCTTAAATTGGGCAGCCTTTAGCACTGGTGAAAGGCGCCCTTAGAGGCTGAGACTTGTTCTGACTTGTCAATATTTGTTGGAGATTTGGCTTCTGATGTTACAGATGCAATGTTGAGTGATATCCATCTGTTATGGGTTTGTCAGGTTCGGCGTTGAAAATGAGAGGACGCAAGCCATGACCGAAATGAATTGTGTTTATTGTTCTAGCAGACCTGTGAGAATCGGTGTTGCTACCCCTAAGAAAAGACCACAACAGCAACCGTATTCTTCGCAAGGTGCAAAATACATATTTTTGCTATATTTCTTTCCTGATCTACTGGTCATTCCTGTAACCTGCTCCATAAATTGTCCATAGAATGGAAAACCCCCTAATTTGGTTTAACTGTTCTTTTGATTTCATGAATATGATGTCTTCCTTGGTGCAAAATATATATGGTGTGATGCCAGCTATAGTCTGTAGTGTGGTCCATTTTAACATGTAAATTTAAAATTCTTGCTTTACATGTTCTTTTCTTACAGTAGATTGTATAGAAAATATTTTCCCTGAAAATGGAACATCTTAGAAAATATGCTGAGTAAAAATAAATAAATTGTTGTTTAGTTTAAGTTCATGAGTGCACATCTTGATTCTTGGGTAGGCGCTGCTACAATGAAAGTTATTTTGTCATAGTCCAAGATTTGGTATCATAAACATGTAATCCTCTTCAATTCTCTTTAACAGAAGCAACACTGAGGATGCTATTGAAAGACTAAACGGGACAGCTATTGGCAAGCAGACTGTTCGTCTTTCTAGGGTTCGAACCATGGGAAGTAAGCAGGTAAGTCTGTCATATTATATACTCCCTCCATCCAACAAATCTTGTCCCTTTTCTTTTGGGCACGGGAATTTAGGAGAGTGATTGGTTGTGAGTAAGATGATGGGGCCCTTAAATAAAGTGTGTGTAATAATTTGTTATTTTAGGTAAACGGATAAGAATTATGGGACGTCCTGAAAAGGAATAATGGACAAGAATTATGAGACGGAGGGAGTATACAGTTTAGCTTGACAGCAACATCAGAATATGTAAAACCAATCAAGCATTCCTTTACATCTCTTCATTAATGTTGGGCAGTCGAGGATGGACTCCAACAGTCAGTGGAACGAGCTATTGTTAGAGACGTGTGCAAGCTGAGAAGTGGAGAATCATGATGCATGGACACAGCGCATGGATCTTTGAAGAGTTATTATTAGGATTTATTATTAGAGTTTAGTATTTATGGTTTATTCCTTTTTATTTAATATTTCCTTTTGCTTTATGATTTCCTTTTGCTTTATGATTTCCGTAAGTTGATAGGATTTTTCTATTATATATATTAGGTCGAATAGCTTAGTGGTTTTTATCTAGGGGTTTGATATTCTTGATCTAGGAACGGCGCTCGTCGCTTGGCCTAAGTCTAACTTCCAGTGGGACTCACTTTTGAGTATTTCGTTTTTATGCAATTTCGTTTATTTAATCGTATTCGTCTTTAAAATCTCTTTACTCTAACAAATTGGTCCGACCTGCCGGATGGCCAACACGAGACCACAACAGACGGAGACTAGATTGGATGAGTTGGAGAAGGGATTGAAGGCTATGGATGTTCGTTTATCGAGTGAATTATCGACGGTGAAGGACACGATGGCTTCAATGCGAGATTTGCTTCAAGATTTGGTTACGGCGAAATCTACTCGCCGGTAGGGTTCGACGAACCCTAATCCCACGTTGAACCCTAATTCCGCACCGAATACAAACGATGCGCCAAACCCGCATTCGGACGAGCGCGACTCGGCCGGACGGGCCGCGTAACGACGCGCCGAGAGACAGGCGAGTTCGGCAAGCTTGGTGTCCGGCGCGCCGCAGTCACAATACCCATGTTTGACGGCACGAGAGCCGAAGGTTGGTTGACGAGAGTGGAACAATATTTCCACCGCATAACACGCCGAAGCAAATCGTTTAGATGTGGCATTAGTAGCAATGGAGGGCGACGCCCTACCATGGTTTCAATGGGTACGGGCGACGAGCAGCCCGACCATGGGATGGTCGGGATTTAAACCGGAAATGGTGCGTATGTTCGGCACGAATCCGCTAGCTAATCCGTTCAAAACCTTGGTTCAAACTCGGTAAACTCAATCGGTGGGCGAATATGTTACTCTATTCATTGCAAGAATGGTACATGTGTCGGGATTGGACGAGAAATATTGTTTAGTGGTTATTCCTTAATGGATTGCGGGGATGAGATTCAACTTAAAATTAGGTCACGGGATGCGAGGACTCTTTTGGACACTATTCATCTTGCGAAGGAAATTGAGCGAGAAGTCACGATTCGGGAGGGGTTGGTCATACGCAGTCGGGAAGTGCATCGAGCGGGAATAGCGACTGTATCTAAGACCGCCGGACAATTTGTACAAGCTTACCCTTCTTCGTCTTCGGCGCCGTCCAATACTGGGGTTTTCGGTCGGAAATTTCCGAGAGTGGCTTCGTCAAAGATAGCGCTAGAGCATCGACACCTTCGGTGGGTTCGACGTAGGAAGGACCGGTGACGCGGGAAAGCTCCGCCGGTGCGGCGGCATTACGCACCGAGACTATCTAGCCAAGCGGGGCCGCGGGAAAGTGTTTCCGCCGTAATGAGAAGTGGTCGCCGACTCACCGCGTTGCGCGAGATAAAACCTTTCGTGTCCTTATTATATCGACCCGAGAGGAGACGAATGAGATTATATCGGAGGGCGAGGGGAATGTTGTCGCGGGTGGACGTGACGGATTTATCGAGCCAATTTCCGAATTTCAACCTTGAGGACAAGGTTGTTTAGAAGGGTGGAGGAGTTGTTAGAGACGTGTGCAAGCTGAGAAGTGGAGAATCATGATGCATGGACACAGCGCATGGATCTTTGAAGAGTTATTATTAGGATTTATTATTAGAGTTTAGTATTTATGGTTTATTCCTTTTTATTTAATATTTCCTTTTGCTTTATGATTTCCTTTTGCTTTATGATTTTCGTAAGTTGATAGGATTTTTCTATTATATATATTAGGTCGAATAGCTTAGGGTTTTTATCTAGGGTTTGATATTCTTGATCTAGGAACGGCGCTCGTCGCTTGGCCGGAAGTCTAACTTCCGTGGGACTCACTTTTGAGTATTTCGTTTTTATGCAATTTCGTTTATTTAATCGTATTCGTCTTTAAAATCTCATTACTCTAACACTTACTACGGAAGGCAAGGCTACAACGGCTATGGATACACTGCAGGCCCGTCCTACGGGGCTTCATCGAACGGCCATGGCAACCTCCAGCAGCCGGTCAGCTCAACCTACAAATATATTGCTTACTTTTTTCCCTCTTGATTGAACTTAAGTTTGAGATCTCTACTTTGTCTATAATGTCTAGTCTTTTATTTGCTCCTGATTCATTCTTAGAGGCTTCTTAATGATAAGCAGCAAATTGTTCTGCCTTCTTTTTTTGATTTATCTCCTTGGTTAGGAAACCGGTTCCTTTCTTATGTAGTTAGTATAGATCAAAGTTGATGGTAGTTTGTTTAGTCCTCTTGTTTTCAATTGTTTAGTTCTCGTCTAGAAGTCGATGTTCATACGAAGTTAGGGGAGATGTTGAAGTTCTTGTTTGTTGTCCGAAGTCTAATAGGAAGAAAGAAAGGTCAAAAAATGCTTTTGCAAAGTCAAGAAGTAAGAAAAATCAACACCAAGCCTGCCAATCATGACTCTGTTAATCCATCCTTGTCTTGATATATCTTAGTCTAATTGATAATACTGACATATTACATATTTGAAGCTAATCTTCTTTTTATCCTATCTACATATCAAAGAACCACATCTCCAAACACTAAAATCCTTAAAAACTGCAATGATTTTTCAAACAACATAGTGATTATCTATTAAGCAAGAAAATCACCAACAACCAAGACCCTCTTCTCTTCCATTGCTAACATGAAAGCTGCAATCCTCTTCCTCTGCCTCTTATCAACTGCAGCCTGCTCTTATGGTGGGAGAGGAAATGATCCTTTTGGGATGCTAAGGAAGTGGAGAAAATCAAGAAAATCTGCCAATCTTTACAATTACAAAGAGGTTGCCTCATCAACTGAGTATTCACCAGTTTACATGGCATCTCAAGATGGAATGAAGGAAGCAGACAAGATAGTGAAGCTCCCGGGACAACCAACGGTCAATTTCTCACACTATTCCGGCTATGTGACCGTCGATCAAACCGCCGGTCGAGCCCTCTTCTACTACTTTGCCGAGGCTGAGGATGCACCTAGCAAGCCTCTAGTCTTGTGGTTGAGTGGAGGTAATAATTTCACAAACTTTTACATGATAAAGTATTTTGGTCTGCTCATTCATACATGCCATCATAATTTTGTCGGTAAAATGTAGCGACGGATTACCAATGATAAGATTTCCTCAGTAAAACAATAGTTAATACGGGTTCAGTGACAAATTACATTCCGACTTCCGTCGCCAATATTAGCGACATACCTTTTGTCATTAAAGTCTTGTAGCACAAACTGTCGCCAAATTGGCAACGGTTTGGCGACAGTCAACCATGCACAGTATTAGTCGCTATGACGTCGATAAATATCAGTTTTGTGTTTGCGTCGTTCTTCCGTCGGCATTCTCTGGCAGAATATTGATTATTTTTTTCGAAATCCTGTTATAATCAAATTTGGAGTGCAGGGCCCGGTTGTTCTTCGTTAGGGGCCGGTGCAATGACCGAACTCGGACCATTTCGTGTTAACCCGGATGGGGAAACGCTGTGGTACAATGAATACGCGTGGAACAACGGTTAGTTTTCCGTTTTCGTGTCGATTGGTATGAGGATTGGTATAAGTTTTGGTGAAGAGTTGGGTGATTTTCTTGATGCTGTTGTGCAGTGGCTAATGTGATATTCTTGGAGTCTCCTGCTGGTGTGGGATTCTCGTACTCAAACACATCATCAGATTATGTGACTGGAGACATTAAAACAGCAGCAGATTCTTACACCTTTCTAGTGAGTTGGTTAGAAAGATTCCCAGAATACAAAACACGGGATTTCTACATATCTGGAGAGAGTTATTCAGGGCATTTTGTGCCTCAGCTGGCTGATTTTGTCCTCCAAATGAACAAAATTACAAACCAGACTGTCATTAACTTGAAGGGGATTGCTGTAAGTCCATCCTTTCCTCACTCTATCGTATTTCATAGCTGAAAAAGGCAAAAAATTATTATATGGAAGTGAAAATATATAAAACTACCATTTTTTTAATTTTTTATTACAGGTCATATGATTTTATTTGTAGTATTAAATTTATGAGACAGAGGGATTATATTTTTACAAGTATATAAATTCTCGATACATAAGCATTATTTTAACTCGTAAATGTATTAATTCTGTTGATTTTGAATTCAGTTACATAAATAAAGGGCAAAAACGTAATTTTACCAAAAAGTTTATGGAATTTAAGAGTTGAGATCGATTTCTACAGATCGGGAACGCGTATACGGACTTCAAGGATCGATTTATGGGCACGTACGAATACTTGTGGACGAGGGCACTCATATCTGATGAAACACACCAAGGCATTGTAGAGAATTGCAACTTCACTACAGAAGCAACTATCACAGAAGTGTGTGATGACTATCAAGATAGGGCCTATAAAGAGATCGGGAATATCTACACCTACGACATTTATGCACCCTTGTGTGGCACCAATTCAACGGCTCCATCGGTATGAATCTTTGTCTGAAAATCTTCAATACAAATTTTACTATTTTAGCCTCACCCCTTTTGCATTGCTGTGATGAAAACAGTTATCTAGCTTTGATCCGTGCTCAGATGTGTATGCAGCCTCTTATTTGAACATACCAGAAGTACAGGAGGCTCTTCATGCTAACACAACAGGAATCCCAGGGCCATGGAACGTTTGCAAGTATTAATTATTACTCTAAAACTATATATGATTGATTTTAAATTATATTTATTTTACATTTTTGACCTTATTGTGGGATTTGTGTAGTGAACCAATAATTGAAGAGTGGCAGGATCAACCTGATACAGTTTTACCGGTGATTAAGAAACTGATGGCTAGTGGGATTCGAGTTTGGATCTTCAGGTAAACTAAATCTTTTCATGTTCAAGAAAATGAAAAAAGAAAAAATAACAAAAATCACTGATTCAGATGAAGCTGCGCAAAACTACCACGTGTTGTGAAAAACACTGCACGAAAATCTCCCGTTAAATTTTTACTATGCTTGAATCTCAAACGCTAATTACTTAATAATCAAATTACATGTTTGCCCTTTATTTGTATAACTATTTTTTAACGTCTTAAGGGCATTTGAGACGTTATACACCAACAATAAAAGAAAAAGAAAAAAAGAAAAAAATTCTTGTTTAGCCACACGCCTATATTTGTGATGCAATGACAGTTAAATTTGACGGGAAGAGTTTTACTCAGTGAAATATTTTTTTAAGATTAAAAGTTATTTCTTTGAAAAAAAAAAGCACAAGTACGTTTTTGTCTTTTCCCCTCAAGAAATGCATAAAAATCCAAATGGGACTAAATTAAAATGGATTTTGAATTGCAGTGGAGATACAGATTACGTAGTTTCAGTGACTACAACCAGATACTCCATGCCTAAACTGGGGGCACCAGTTAAGACTCCATGGTACCCTTGGGACTTCCAAGGAGAGGTGAGAGAGAGAACCTCAAACTACTTCTCTCTCATCAAACTCAGCCTTAACAAGATGTGTTTTGTATGTGTAGGTCGGAGGTTATGTGGTGGGATACGAAAATTTAACCTTCTTGACAATAAGAGGCGCGGGACATTTCGTGCCAAGATACCAGCCACAACGCGCACTTGCTTTCTTCACCTACTTCTTAGAGGGGAAACTCCCTCCAATCCAGACTTGAATTAATAGAATCATACAAATGTTATAGAATCTATTTGGAAATAAATCTCAAAACAAACTTTGTTTCTGTTCAGTTGATGTAGAAAGGCAATGCCTTCAGATTCAAGAGAATATCAGTATTAAGGAAAATAATTTTAATATACTTGTTTCTAGTCAAATTTTAATGTTTAATTATTAATTAATTACCTTTTAATTGGTAACTATGCATTAACCAGTTCTTTCTCTTCATTATGTTAAAATTTATTAACCACGTATTGATGAAAAAAATTAAAAAGACACTTGTCACAACGAAAATATTGTCGCTACTGCAGTCAAAATAATGGGTGAAATGATTAATTAGGTTGTTATCAAAACTATACAGTTTATATGAAAATTATGTAGTTTTGATTGATATATAGTTGAGACATATTTCCTCCGACCCATAGATCTTGTCCCATTTTTCTTTTTGGATTATTCCATATATATTGTCTCATTTTCTTAAAAGTCAAGATTGTGTGGTTAAAACTTATTTACAATTTGAGGGACCTATATATCTACACACAATCAACAACTCTCCTTAAATCTCATGTCGGAAAGTTATGAAACAACATCTATGAGACGAAGAGAGTAGAATTTTTGACACACAAGATCTCACCCCAATAATGGTCAACGTTGAAAATTCATTTGGCAACAAATTCAAACGAAGCAGTTGAGAAAGTTCTTATTACTCCCTCCTATTTGAAATAAGTGTCGCTCCCATTAATTAGAAAATAAGTTTCGTTCTAATTTACCTTAACTTAGGGGTGTTTGCAACGGATTTTTTTAAGTGCTTATTAGCTTTTTTAACTGCTTAAGAGGTGTTTGCAAATGCTTATTTTAAGTAATTATCTGTTTATTGACAGCATATGCAGTTTTCTGTGTTTAGTAAATCTGCTTACTGCAACAGCTTCTCTAAAATTAAGCAACTAAACTGCTTAATTAAGCAATTTTTTTAAGCATCTATTGAGATGCTTTTGGGTGCTTAAAGCACCATAATTTCTGAAACTACCAAATATATCTGCTTTTTATTATTGATACAAAAAACTACATGCTTTTGCTTAAAATCAATTATTTTCAACTTTAAGCAAAAACAAATAAAAAGTGCTTATGATAAGCAGTTGCAAACACCCACTAAGTACTTTTAATGTATTTACAAAATAAAAGTATAGTCATTTAGCTAAAATTAAGCAGTTTTAAACTGTAAAACCACGTTAAGTTAAAAGCATCAAAATATGTGTTTTTTTATTACTTAAAGTTGCTAAAATTGTAGATATACATTAATTAATATTTATAATATTTTCCTATTTATTTTTTATGGTCCATAAATTTGAGATTTTATTTTAACAAGTGATTTTATTGTTTTTTTAACAAAAAATAAAAAATTAAATCATATTGCTTTAAGTTGCTTTTTGATCTTAATACCAAAAACTACATGTTTCTGCTTAAAAATATTTTTTTCCAATTTTAAGCAAAAAGAAGTAAGAAGTGCTTGTAATAAGCTCTTGCAAACACTTCCTTAATAATTTCTTTATTGAATATTAATTTCTGTTAAATAAGCTTTGAATAAGCAAATAATTAGCAAAAACAACAATTCTTAATTAGTGTGCCAATTGCCAAACGAGACTTATTTTAAATAGGAGGGAGTATACTTTAATAATAATTATTTTTGTTTTATGCAGATCAGTAATTTTTCCTTAACAATAACACCCTTAATTAAGACCAGCATACTATTGTCCTATATAAATGTATATTAAGCAAGCTAGATCTAATTTAGGAAACACGACAGCACATGCATGCAGATGCAGGGTTTCTTCTAATTCGGACAAAATCTCAACGGAAATTACAATACGTTTCTGGAACGACCAGCCAATTAACTGCAAAAAAACAATAACTAAGAGCTGGGGAATACGGACTAAGCAGCAGCCGGCGCCTTGTCTACTATTCATGCCATAATCGAAGATAAAAGTTTTGTTACTATTAGGATCTTCCGATCCTCAAGATGCGACGAACGGGTTATTGAAACCCAACGGAGACATTAACAAAGAATAATTCAAAGATAAAAGAAATAGGCATAAAGAATTTATTGTGGTTCGGTTAATAGACTTAAATCCACGGGAGAAGGACGAACAATTCACTAATAAAGAGGATAATGCAAAAAGGGCCTTTAGAATATAGTCTAAACCCAAAAATACATACCCACAAAAAGATGGACAATTAGTCCACTAACTAATTTCATAACATGTGTGATATGATATACAAAATTAATTCTTCAATGTGGGATAATACTCAAATAGGACTTGAGCCACCGACATAACAGTTATGATTGTATCATATATATCATCCAATTTTCTTTACAACCTTCCCAAAGTCAAGTATTTTTATATTACATGAAGTAATTGTTGTACTCGATCTAACATTATTTCTCGCTATATATATATAATGAGTCTTCATTACAACATTTCTACACATTCTAAGCTATCTTCTCAACTCTACGATGAAAGGGGCTCTTTCCATCGTCTTCGTTTCTGCTCTTTGCCTTTTCGCCTCCGTTAACGGAGGCAAAACCTACGACCCTCTTCCGGAGCTTGTGAAGGCACGCCGGACGAAGAGATCGCGAGATTTTGTCGTTCGTGATGATGTTTCGAGTATCGAATATTCGCCGGTTTACGTGTCGGCTCAAGATGGTTTGAAGGAAGCAGATGAGATTTTAGACTTGCCGGGAATGCCGAACGTGAGCTTCTCGCAGTATTCCGGCTATGTTACCGTTGATCCGACCGCCGGACGAGCGCTCTTCTATTGGCTAACCGAGTCGGACGACTCAGCCAGTAAGCCTCTCGTGTTGTGGCTAAACGGAGGTTAGACATTTTAAGAGTATTTTAAATATTAGTCTTGCTAGGAGCATGTGAATCTCACACACGACAAAAGAAAAGGAGACGTTCGCTTTCGTGCAACATTTTTTTTTTTTGGTATCTTTTTTGTAATAAAACAAATTAGCACGAACATGGTAGTTTACCGTAATTTCAATGTAGAGTACTTTTTTAACTTTTACGGGGCAAAATTATTGGAAGTTTAATTTTAATTTCATGTTCGTTTCTTTCTTGCAGGGCCGGGATGTTCTTCGATCGGAAACGGAGCAATGACGGAACTCGGTCCGTTCCGGGTTAACCCGGACGGCGAGACGTTATGGTACAATCCTAATGCATGGAATAACGGTGAGGATTATTAACACAAACGATGGTTGAATAACTAACTTCATTAGCAAAGTTGGTCCGAATTAATTGACTTAGACTAATTTGATCCGGCCATTAGTTTACTCTTTTTATCTATTTCAACTGCGAAAAAAATATATAAGTTTACATAAATATGGTTAAATAGATTCGGAACCATGATATATATATATATATATATATATATATATATATATATATATATAGATATATATATATATGTTGGGTGATGATTCTATCCTCAGCACTGTTTCACTCAGTGGGAAATGATTCTATCTTCTATCTCGAACCAAGCTCAGAGCCTATGTACTACGAACCGTTGAGAAGATTTGAAGATCCCAAAACCCTATCTGATTGGTGAATCATTCCGTTGTATATGTTGTTTGTCTCTGAGGTTTCAGACTCAGTAGACACTCTGCTCTGGTCAAGGCGCTCGGTAGTTTATTTGCCTCGGCACCGGTGTAGAAGACTCGGTGATCTTGGACTCGGCGGGAGCAAGATATCGAGAGAGTCGATCGAACCGAACTCGGCGAGAGTAGTTCATTGGACTCGTAGCCGATCTTCGATAGACTTATCTCACTGTCTATCTACCGAATACAAGGTCGGACTCGGCATCGGCAGATAGTCTTCGGGATTGTCGAGAATCTTTTGAAAGACAATCGGCATTGTCATATACGAGGATGAGAGAAGTCGGCTTCGGACTTGTCTCGAAGTCGTGGCTTTGTCTCAACCGCTCTATCCGCCTCGACAAATGACAAACATACACGTGTCATCCTACCTACTAAAGCCGCAAGTCAACACTTTCGAAAAAAGAGGAAAAGGCACGTTACCTACGCCAAAAAGAGCCGTTTGCTACCAAAAAGAGAGAGAGAGAAGAAGATCGTCTCCAACGGATCTTTCTCAATCTCTTCTCTATAAATAGAGGGATCATTCAAGATTTGAAGAGGACGAGTTCACGAGCTAACAAAGAAACGAACACACACACAAACATTCAAACGAGTGAATTCCAAAAGCCGAAGTCTTCCGCAAGAATCAAAAGAGTTATCTCCGGCGAAAGACTACCTCTAAGCTCATAAGGGAACCAAGCTGAACCGACAATAAAGCATCTAGTATCCAAGCGACGTGACACGAACTTATAGCTAAACCTCAGCTGTTCGTCGCTCTAGAAGCTACATTCTTGTTCCCCATCCCTCTAACCCTAAGCTCAACCGATATATCCATAGCTTAGACGAAGGAGTTCACTTTTGAACCCAATCCTTATTGTATAAGGACTCCTTCACTGTTGGAGAAGTTTGTCAAACACTTTAAGTTTGATAGAAGTGTAAACCGGGACTTGCTCGAGTATAATCCCCAAGCCACGGCTTTGTCCCCGTGCACAAGCTAACCGAGACTAACTCGGTATAATAAATAGCCTCCCGATCTATCGGGACAGTGGACGTAGGATTGTTGATATCCGAACCACTTTAAAAATCTACGTGTCGTTTACTTACGTTCTTTTCTTGTTACATTGATTTTACTCGTGCATACCGAACATCTTATTTAAAATCAATTAACCGTCTCGATCATCGAACTTCTTATCTACCGAACCGAGACTTAAAACGTTTTCTCATAAAAACCGATTTGGGCCTACACTATTCCGCGCATCGAACTCTTGCCGATCGATACCGAATCTCGACCTAGTCGGTTAGCGAGATCTCGGTCCGAGTCGGCCTTTTAGCCTTTAACACGATTCGGAACGCTTGTATGCAGTCTGGTTCCGAATTATTTCATGACGGCATCTTCCCGAATAGGACTGTTCGTGTTCGAAGTTGAGAAATTTGGATTCGAGTGTATTCACCCCCCCTCTACACCCGAACTCACTCTCGGGACCAACAATTGGTATCGAAGCGGGAGTTCCTTAAGACTCTTGTCACTTTGAGGCTGGTCTATTCGAACGGATCCGGAGGAAAACGTTTTCACCGCATATCACTCTACATTCATATCATTATTCTTCATGGCTGATATGTCAGGTATAAGAATGGTACCCATGTTCTCGGTGGTGAATTATGTAGTGTGGCGAGTCAGAATGGAAGCACATCTGACATCCCTCCATGACAAGATGATCGAAGTGCTTGAAGATGGACCTATCGTTCCCATGATCGATAGTGTTGTAACTCAAGTCGAAGGAGGAGGAATGGTGACCGGGAAGAAGATCCCTAAAGACGAAGTCTCTTCACTCCCGAAGAGAAGAAGCTTCACAATCTAGACCGAGTCGCCGAGAATGCCATACTAACCACTCTTAGCGATTCTTATCTTGGCGGGGGTTCGTGAATGCAAAACCGCTAAAGAACTCTGGGATGCTCTAGCGCTACTGAGTCGAGGGACTCAGAAGATTAAAGCGAATAAACTAGCACTAGAACTCCAAAAGCTGGAAAGCTTGTCTCTCATGCCTGGTGACAAAATCGAAGATCTGAACGTCAGATTTACCAATTTGATGAACTCAATCAACGGGCTGGGAAAGACATTCAGCAACCGAGAAATGAATCTAAAGATACTGAGGGCACCGCCGGACCGGACACTTCGGACACCTTTTGCCACTCTATTGCGATATTCGATTTAGATGTTGTCTCTCCCGACCATATCTTTTCGTAATTACAGCGAAGGAGTTTGAGTTCGACGGACCTCAAAGAAAGCTGAGAGCTGAAGCTGATACAAAGATCGACCATGCTTTCAAAGCAACAGTCAGCACAGCATCTCCCGTGACGAGCAAGACGACGAGTAAGACTGAGCCTTCACTCAATGATCTACAAGAAGGAAGTCTCGCTCGGAAGTATGCGTGCTCTTCGTAAAGTATCGAAGGAGAAAGAGAGGCGTAGAAGGCCGACTAAAGCATACCGAGACACAAAAGGTAAGTCGAATATACACCAAAACGCTCTCCTGACTCACAATCTTCTGAATGCAGAAAGAAAGATGACTCAGCACCCTCAAGGGATAGTGCAACCAAAGAAGAAAAAGTCATCACTTGCTACAACTGCAAAAAGCCGGGACATTATCAATATGATTGTCCTGAGCTCAGTAGTGCTGAACGCGCAGCACGTAAGGCAAGGAGAGAGAAATTCGCCCAGAAAAGACAATCCTACATAGCTGGCGAAATCTCAGATGACTCAGAAGAGGTCGACTCCTTTATGGATTCATCTGACGATGAAGCAACCTTCATGGCCTTAGAGCATGAAGCAGATGAATCGACTGAAATGTGCATGATGGCAGGCGAAGAGGATGAGGTAAATTCTCATGAACCAGTCAACTCCTCTTCACACTGCACACACGACACTGTTTCAGGTGCAGATGGGAATTTGGACATCACAACCGCATATGAAGATCTACTAGATGAACAAATTCAAATGAGTCTGCAGCTCAGCAAGACTCTTCAGGAGTTGGATACCCTGAAAGTGGAGAATCAGAGACTTTCTCAGGAGAGTCAGGTTACTACTAAGGCCGAAGGACTTGTGGTGAGACTCAGGGAGGAGATAAACTCTCTGATGGCCAAGTCTCAGCATCAAGAAGATCGGATTTCAGTTTTGACCAATGACTTGACTCAGAAAGATACTGAACTGAGTCTGCTGAAGCAAAACCGTCGAGGACTTTGACCGAACATGATGCACTGAAGAAAAGTGATGATGTCTAGAGGAACCTGATGACTGAGAGGTACATGGGCGCTGAAAAGAAATTGGAGGCTATGCTAGCAAGCAACAAGCCAAAGCACGCGCAAGGAAGGACTTGGATTCGGCCAGGGAGCTTCCTCGTGCGCCCCAAGACACTCGGAAGGACGGCTTGCCGATAGGTTTGTTCGAGGAAAGACCATCAATGCTGATATACTTGAACCCCCTCGCAAAGAACAAACAAAAGATGAAAGCACCTCATCCTACTCAACAAAGATTCGACAACAAGATCAAAGCCAAAGTACCCCGGTTCGATCAAGGGGGAACCAAGAAATCAAAATTGGCCGATCAAGTATGGACCTCCAAAGCCGACACATCCAAATTCGGTATGAGTTATATTATTATGATCCTATAGTCGAAGAGGTTCCAAAAGTCGAAGAAACAGAAAGCCGCACGAAGGCAAAGGTCGGCGATCCACCGGCTCCAAGATTAGGACTCCTGAACCTCAGAAGCCTCAGAAGTCACCTGTGACCAGTCCAGTGGTCAGATATGTTGACTCTAGTGGAAAGAAGATGTCTGAAACCACCAGGGTTGTTAGACAGATTTGGGTTATTAAAACTAACACCTAAGGACCCAAAATCAAAAATAAAGGGTACCTGAATAGAATTCTGTTTTGCAGGTGCGCAGAGACCCATGGTATGTGGACAGCGGATGCTCAAGATATATGACATACCAAAGGAGTCTACTGAAGAATTATATCACTGAAGAAGGACCCAGAATTGAGTTCGGAGACAATGCAAAAGGCTATACTAGAGGATATGGAACACTCAAGCATTGAACCGCCAAAGTTCCAAGAGTATCATATGTTGAAGGATTTCAAACATAACCTTCTCTCTCGTTAGTCAATTTTGTGATAACTCAAATAGAGTGGTATTTGACGCTGGTTTTCGTGATGTTATTGATAAATCTACAGAAAACAAGTGTTATCGGGTTCGCGCAGAAAGAACATATATGTTCTTGATCGGAACTCGAGTGAACCACGAAGCTTGTCTCGTTGGCAAAGAAT
Source organism: Lavandula angustifolia (assembly GCA_028984105.1). NCBI lineage: Eukaryota > Viridiplantae > Streptophyta > Magnoliopsida > Lamiales > Lamiaceae > Lavandula > Lavandula angustifolia. The sequence goes on from CM054822.1 coordinate 21,658,174, forward strand.
GATAATCGAACGGGGTGGCTATGGCATAGAAGACTCGACCATCTCAACTTCAAGACGCTCAACAAACTAGCAAGAGACACTCTAGCAAGGGGACCGCCGAATGAAATATTCCAGCAAAGACACTCGAGTGTAAAGCATGTCCGAAGGGAAAGCAAACAAAGAATCAAAATCCAACAGTTCCATCTCCTTCCACCGATGGAATCCTTCACCGCTACATATGGATTTGTTCGGTCCGGTCTCCCCAGTGACGATCGAGGGCGGGAAATATGCATTAGTGGTCATAGATGACTACTCGCGCTACACACATGGGTCATATTCATTGTCAACAAGTTCGACGTCAAACAGAGTTACCAACGCTTCGAAAAGGCTCGGTATCGAGAAGAACACCAAGATCGGAAAAATACGTTCGGACGCAGGAACCGAGTTCCTTAATTCCATGGTAGAGGAGTTACGCGAAACGAAGGAATAGAGCATGAGACATCGGCTGCCCGCACACCTCAGCAAAATGGAGTTGCTTGAACGAAAGAACGGAACTCTCAAAGAAGCAGCTAGAACTCTACTCGCAGATTCGGGACTCCCATCCAAATTCTCAGGCGAAGCAACGGATACTGCGTGTTACACTCGGAATAGATCTCTACCGACAAAGCAAAGATAAGAGGACACCATATGCACTATGGAACGGCAGGAAGCCTTCTCTATCTTATTTCCATATCTTTGGTTGTTCATGCTTTATCCACAATAATGGGAAAGATCATCGGTGAAGACTTTTGATAGCAAGTCGGATCGGGGAGTATTCTTAGGATACTCTCGGGTCAAGCAAAGCTTTCGAGTATTCAACTATCGGACTCTTTGCGTGGAGGAAAGCCCTCATGTTGTTTTTAACGAGTTTGCTACTCGAAGACAGGAGCAATAACTCAAATTCCGAATCCGAGGACATCGGTAGACGGCTACGGGATCTAAGCTTAAAGGACAAACTCGAAAAAATCCGGCTATGTTGGGATGATGATTCGAGACGAAGAAACCGAAGACAAATCTATCGAATCTCAACCGGCAGAGCAAGTAGGCGAGCGAGATTGATTCTCCCGAACGTAATCGATCCCGTGTAACTCGGGTCGATGAAGAAACCCAAGAGGTAACCGAGACCACTATCGAGAATAACAACTCGGGGGGAACATCTAGTAATGTTCCCGAGCCGAATGCCCCTAAACCCGGTGACTCGTAGACCATACTCTTATCACCGAAATTCTTCAATCTAAGAATAGTACAACCGAAATGCCTAACTCACCTACTATCTCGTGTTGAACAAATTTCGGATGAAGAGCTGAAACTTCGTAGATCGTGGCTCGATGCTCACACCGCTCGATCTAATCATTGGAGATCCCTCGCCTAATGTCAAGACAAGATCCAGTCTGTCAAGGAGAAAGCGCATTATTTTCCTCGCTTCTTGTCTACCGAAGAGCCTCGAGACCATTGAGGATGCATTAAAGGATCTTGACCGGATCATATCTATGCGAGAGGAGCTGAATCGGTTTACGAGAAACGAAGTGTGGGAGCTTGTAGACGGACCCGACATCAACATGTCATTGGAACCAAATGGGTCTTCAAAAACAAGCGAGATGAAAACAACGTTATAGTAAGGAACAAAGCAAGGCTCGTGGCTAAAGGCTACTTGTCAAGTCAAGGAATAGATTTCAATGAAACCTTCGCTCCGGTTGCAAGATTGGAGGCAATTAGACTATTCCTAGCCTACGCAACACATCAAAGATTCAGAGTTATCAAATGGATGTGAAGTCTGCGTTCCCGAATGGCGTGCTGAAAGAAGAAGTCTATGTGGAACAACCGCCCGGCTTTCAGCAGGGACATCAAGTATATAGACTCAGAAAGGCTCTGTATGGGTTAAAACAAGCACCCAGGGCTTGGTACGATACCCTGTCTGAGTTTCTTCTTCATAAAGGTTTTCAGAAAGGCACGATGGAGCCGCACTCTATTCAGCATTCGACTGGAAGAAGACTTATTACTTGTGCAGATCTACATGGATGACATCATATTCGGATCAAAGAATGTCATCATGTGTCAACAATTTGAAAAGATGATGAAGGATAAGTTCGAGATGTCAATGATGGGAGAAATGAACTACTTCCTTGGTTTTCAAGTTAAGCAATCTGAAAAGGGAACGTTCATCAACCAAGGCAAATACACTCGAGACCTCATCAAAAGATTCGGCTGCACATCCGGCAAATCTATCAAGATCCCGATGAATACGAATATGAAGATAGATCTTGATAAAGAGGGAGTATCAGTAGACCAAACCGAATATCGTGCTATAATTGGTTCATTATTATATTTAACAGCTACTCGTCCTGACATAACTTATGCTGTAGGTGTCTGTGCTCGATTTCAGGCGAATCCGAAGCAGAGCCATTTGGACTCAGCAAAGAAGATTCTTCGCTATCTCCGAGGAACACCTGACATGGGTTTATGGTATCCAGCTGATGATAATATTGAACTAACTGGCTATTTTGATGCTGACTATGCAGGATGTAGAATTGACCGAAAATCAACTTCAGAAACATGTCAGTTCCTTGGCAGCAAGCTGATCTCATGGTTTTCAAAGAAACAGCACTCAATAGCTACGTCGACTACTGAAGCTGAATACATGGCTGCCGGAAGTTGTTGCGCCCAAATCCTTTGGCTGAGATAGCAGCTGAGAGACTATGACGTCATTCAGAATGAAGTGCCGATCTTCTGCGATAGTACCAGTGCCATTGCAATCACTCGTAATCTGTACTACACACGAGATGCAAGCACGTGGACATCAGACATCACTTCATTCGTGACCATGTCGAAAAGAAGGATATCAGGATGGAAAAGATCCATACTGACAAGCAACGGGCTGACATACTGACCAAGCCTCTAGCTGAATCCGGATTCGGAGAACTTTCGGTAGAGCTAGGTGCATTTGGACCCTACCGACCCCGGTCAGAAGAAGGTTCCATGAGAGGACCATTTCGTAAGTGGGGAATGTTCACTCTCGATGCTGAATGTATTCATGCACATAGAGATTCAAAACCATCTACACGAGGTATCGGTGACTACTATGTTCGCTGACGAGTTTGCGTATCTCTACTCGGTAGTAATTTATATAACAGTACCTTGCATTTATGACAAAGATTCAGCATGATATTAATATCTCTTGATTTGTCTTTATTATTAACGGATTTCATTTAATGCACGACATTCCATACATAAGCTTGCTGAACTCTGCGCGCATTTAATGCATGTCTTTTCACAGTTACTACTTAGGCTATTTTTACAACTGGCTTTGACTTAGGCGGCATATGCGATCATTACCTATAATATAACTTCTAATCTTGACCGTCCATTCTAAAGCAGTTTAAACACAACCTTTGATCAAATAACTGTTCATCTTCACGTTTTATATATATATTTGATCATATCTTCTCAAACCGCCATTAGCATACTTCAAATCTTTCAAGTCCGAAAAATCCGAGATTTGCAAAAGCAATCCTTACTTACAACTTCATCTTCATATCATATCTCGATTTTTATTGGTATGCTTATTAGAACTGTTACTGTATTCTCTGTTTCTTCAGTATCAATATATATAAACTGTTGTATCTAAAACTGATACTGATAAGATTCTTATGTAACAGGTACTATGGCGAACATAACTGTAGATGCCCCTCATAACATGGAGGACATTCTTGCAAAAGGCCGTGTCTGGTGCGAACCAGTCATGGAATTCGATGCGTGCGACCTAGACTACATGGATGAGATCTTCGCATCTCTATGGGAGTCTGGTCTGGAGAAGTTTCTATCGAGGAAGCCAACGTTCTTCCTTCCTCGACAGGTGGCTGAGATATACCTCAACTCAGACTCCATCTCTGGAGACATCATTGGGAGGTTCAGAACTTACTCCATCAACAATGCTTTCCAACCGCTCGAAACGTATATCTATCAAGGAAGCAATCGAAGAACAACTTTGACTTGCCATCCGAAGGAATCAGCACCGTAGGCTACAATGACGACTCGGTAGACGAGTACCTATCCATATTCTCGGAAAGCCAACAACCTTCGTAGCCGCTTTTCCCAAGAACGCCATGCTACCGCAATACAGAGCCTTGGCTTACATTGTCACTCAGTTGTTGACAAGCCAAGCTGGCTCATTTGATCAGGTCTCCCGACCTAAGATCAAATTAATGATGGCGATATTCGATGGCGCTAAGATCAACTCGGACGGATTTCTTCATCCGAGAATTCATGATCCAAGCGGCCAAGTTTGACAAGTCAACACGCATCCCGAGTGCGAAGGGGGAAATTACTGTATGAATGGGTGAAGCTCTCGGTAATGATTGAAGACCACCTGTGGTTTAGATTAAGTCACCTTTGATGATAAAGAGTACTTCAATGTGAAAAAGGTGCTCTTCCATAACTTGATCCGCGCCCTTCAGCAGATAGGGTCGAGTCCCCAAGCTCAACCGACTAAGCCTCAAGCAGTGCACCTTCAAAGAAGAGAACACCTCCAAAGCAAAAATATCTAAGGCAATCGGCTAAGAAACCGAAGAAAGCCATCCCGGACGTGCCTGCCGAATCCGAGGTATCTCTTGAAACTCCCGCCGAACGGGCTACTCAAGAACCTATTCGGCCTTTGCCGCTAATAGATGAGCCGAGTCTTCTTCGAGAAGACTCAATCGATGGAGAAGGGAGTCTCCACTCGAAGAACCAATAGAGATGGAACAAGGGGAGGCTACCGAAGCTCACAGTGAAGAAATTCAACGCCTAGACGGCCCCCTCACGCGTTCCTCCACTCGAAAAGTATGCCACCCGCCGAACATCAGACGTCTCCAATCGACTTGGAATCTGAGACGGCGTCTGAAGAAGAAACAATCAGGATGGAAGCGTCAGTGATTCTATCCAGAGCATCCCGAGAAATTCTTCAACTGATTCCGGAGCTTGCTGACTACTCCGATCTGATGCTTATTGCCAAATCAGCAAGACTCCACATGTTGCTGCGACATCAGGAGTGGCCTCGTCTACAACGCCTAGTTCTCCACTTTTCCTGTCAGCAGCTTCATGAAGAAGAACTGAGATTGAGGGAACAAATAGGCTATTCAGAGCCTGAAGACCTCAGCTCAATGGAAAATTTGAGGGCTGTAATGCTGGCAATGGTACATGATCGACAACTTGCCTCAGGCCCAGCACCCTCAGATGGGTCAGAACATGACGACCCACCCAGTGATTCAGGCCCTGGAAAGCCTGATGAGGGAAATCCCCAGGACAAGGATAAACATACTGAAGAAGCTCAGCGTCCGCTCAGTATCCTTGGACCTGCGAAGTCGACGGCTGGTACCTCAGCATCCACAGAGCCCGCTCAGCTCTTGTTGGAGTCTGCATTCGAGGTAGCGCCCAGCCCGCATCGTCGACGTTCCAAGTATGTGGCGAGGGCTATTAAAAGCCAAGGCACTCAGAACCGTGCCCTCGCCAAGGCGATCCACAACGTGTGGAAGAAGCTCCCTGAAGCCACCGCTACCGAGCTCGGTGGGCCGAAATCCTCTATGTCCCAATCGGCCGCCCCGATGTCTCGCCATTGTCACTCAAGCCACGGCTCGGCAGCGAGACGAAATTTGATGATCGGCTCGGGATCTTCCGGAGAAGGACAAGCTCAGCTTCTTGCACGATTCAAGGCATCTTTGTCTACTCATTCCCGAGTCCTTCGCCGAACAAGCCCAGAGCCACGTAAATCAAACTTGAAAACATTCAGTTGGTCGTGGAAGATAAGATCTCTGAAAAGCTGAAAGAGTTCAAGGAAGCGGCTGACCTCTCACACCAGCAGTACAAGGTAGATCTTGCAACTGAGAGGAACGAGCTGCATGAGGCTCTGACTAAGATCAATGATCGTCTTGATGATCTGTCAACCTCTTACAAAAGTCTGGAAAGGTCAGTACTAATCCCTACCCCGGCTGTTATTGATGATGCCAAAAAGGGGGAAGGAAAGATAAAGGATACTGAAGCAGCAAAGAAGAGTACTGAGAAGCTGACCCCCACCAAAACTGAAAAATCTAAGGGTACAACAACTCAGAAGAAGACTCAGACTGAAATGGGTGAGGCCCAGGGTGTCCCAGCTGCGAGCACAGTGAGACCGGCCCAAGTGGCTCAGGAACCCAAGCTGCTCATGCGACTCAGACTCCCACTGATATCATTAAGGAAGTCGCGAGTATGCCTTGAGGAGGCTGAAGATTCGGATGAAGAGGAAACACCTCTCCCTCCACCCGTTCGGGGCAAAGGCAAAAAGATATCGAAACTCCCGACCCCTCCAAAGCAAAGAAAACGAAACGATAAATCTCAGCTGAAGAGGAGGCTCAGATTGTCGCTGATGAAAAGCTGGCAAGGGAGATTGCTGAAGCAGAAGCTGCAAACAAGCCTAAGCCTAAGCCTGTGAAAAGAAAATCTAAAGCTCCAAGCAGAGGAGGAAGAAAGCCTGCCAGGCTACCTCCAAGGAAGCTCAGGATCGAAGACGATGATGACAGGGAAAAGGAGAAGGAGTAGAAGCAGCAGAGTACTGAGAAGCAGGGTACATCGAAAGAAAAATCAAGTACCCCTGCTGACTCAGAAGATGCCTCCCAAAAACTTAAAGAGCTAGATGATGAGACTGAAGCCATATTCGCCCAGATGGACAGATACTTATATAGAGGCGAAGAGGCGAGACAGATCGAGGCTACGAGAAACAGAATCCACTTAGCTGATCTGGAAGCTCTGAGGAACCGTACTGAGGAAGAAGCCGAGGCACGAACTCCCGCTAAAGCCGACATTCCCTATCGTTACGGGAAGTTCGTAAAGAAGGCCACCGATCCGAAATCTCACGGATGGCCGAGAAACGGACGAGTGGATGCCGGCTCAATTCACTCAGAGATGGGAAAATTCGAAGATTGAGTTCATCAAACGCTATTATTTATGGAGATTCTGGCCGAACAAGTCTAGAGCTGAAGCTTATGCTGAATGGATGATGCTTACTGAAGCGGATCTCTACATCCACTTGTATAATGCCATTTCGAAGGGAAAGAGATTCGATTCCCGGACCGAGAATCATTCCACCTCCAAGAAGAATGGATGACTCAATTCATGTTGCGACTATTGAAGTGAAGTGAAGGACGCCGCCGATCAAAGATTCTTACAAGATGATAACCCAGTGATTTCGCGGAATACTTGAAGCCGAGAAAGACCACGTACCGGATGTATGGTGTGCCACTGCTCGAGACACAATCGCAAGGATTCATGGACCGGATTCGGCGGTTTAGGCGCCCATAGTCTTAGTATTCTCTCTTCATAGTCTAGCAAGATTTGTAATGTACTAAACTCGAATCACTCTTATTTATACAAATCTTCTTTTGGCCTCGACAACAACTTGTTGTCTAAATAGCCGTGTTTGTCTTATGCTTTAACACTCGGAATCACTAAAGTGATTACCGACACACACTCACTTTCTTTATTACTTGTCGGTTTATTGCTTTGTTAGATTCTCGCTAGTATTGCTTCTATGTAATGGGGGAAATTATTTTTGCCCTGTTTTTCGATAGTCTAGAACCGATAGAACATCTCCTCTCGATCTTACTTGTAAAATTGTAAGGAGATTTGTTTCATGTCGTTTAGTGTTAGCATAGATGATAGGTTTTGGCATCATCAAATAGGGGAAAATTGTTGGGTGATGATTCTATCCTCAAGCCTTTGTTTCACTCAATGGGAAATGATTCTATCTTCTATACTTGAACCAAGCTCTCGCAGCCTATGTACTCGAACCGTTGAGAAGATTTGAAGATCCCAAAACCCTATCTCGATTGGTGAACCATTCCGTTGTTTATGTTGTTTGTCTCTAAGGTTTCGGACTCGGTAGACACTCTGCTCTGGTCAAGGCGCTCAGTAGCTTATTTGCCTCAGCACCGGTGTAGAAGACTCGGTGATCTTGGACTCGAGCAGAGCAAGATATCGAGAGAGTCGTCGAACCGAACTCGGCAGAGTAGTTCACCTGGACTCGTAGCCTGATCTTCGATAGACTTATCTCATTGTCTATCTATCGAATACAAGGTCGGACTTCAAGATCGGCGGATAGTCTTCGGGGATCGAGAATCTTTTGAAAGACAATCAGCATTGTCATATACGAGGATGAGAGAAGTCAGCTTCAGCTTGTCTCGAAGTCTGTGCTGTCTCAACCGCTCTATCCTCCTCGACAAATGACAAACATACACGTGTCATCCTACCTACTAAAGCTGCAAGTCAACACTTTCCGAAAAAAGAGGAAAAGACACTGTTACCTACGCCAAAAGAGCCGTTTGCTACCAAAAAGAGAGAGAGAGAGAAGAAGATCGTCTCCAATGGATCTTTCTCAATCTCTTCTCTATAAATAGAGGGATCATTCAAGATTTGAAGAGGACGAGTTCACGGGCTAACAAAGAAACGAACACACACACGAACATTCAAACGAGCGAATTCCAAAAGCCTAAGTCTTCCGCAAGAATCAAAAGAGTTATCTCCGGCGAAAGACTACCTCTAAGCTCATAAGGGAACCAAGCTGAACCGACAATAAGCATCTAGTATCCAAGCGACGTGACACGAACTTATAGCTAAACCTCAGCTGTTCGTCGCTCTAGAAGCTACATTCTTGTTCCCCATCCCTCTAACCCTAAGCTCAACCGATATATCAATAGCTTAGACGAAGGAGTTCACTTTTGAACCCAATCCTTATTGTATAAGGACTCCTTCACTGTTGGAGAAGTTTGTCAAACACTTTAAGTTTGATAGAAGTGTAAACTGGGACTTGCTCAGTATAATCCCCAAGCCACGGCTTTGTCCTGTGCACAAGCTGACTGAGACTAACTCAGTATAATAAATAGCCTCCTGATCTATCGGGACAGTGGACGTATGATTGTTGATATCCGAATCACTTTAAAAATCTCTGTGTCGTTTACTTACGTTCTTTTACTGTTACATTGATTTTACTGTGCATACTGAACATCTTATTTAAAATCAATTAACCGTCTCGATATCTCGAACTTCTTATCTACCGAACCGAGACTTAAAACGTTTTCTCATAAAAACCGATTTGGGCCTACACTATTCCGCGCACCGAACTCTTGCCGATTGATACGCGACTCGACCTAGTCGGTTAGCGGATCTCAGCCGAAGTCGGCCTTTTAGCCTTTAACACGATTCGTAAACGGTTGTGCGGTCCGCTTGAATCATTTCGATGACGGCATCTTCCTGAATAGGACTGTTCGTGTTCGAAGTTGAGAAATTTGGATTCAGGTGTATTCACCCCCCCCCTCTACACCTGAACTCACTCTCGGGACCAACAATATATATATATAGGGGAGATCATATGAGAACACCCCTTAGAGTGAGAAATAAGAACAGTTTATAACCGTTTGATCAAGTAATTCGACGCTCCAGATCTTGCCATCACTTAAAATCCCGAAATGCACATTTAAGGCAAAAAGTTTGCACTAAGGTTATTTTTGTAATCTTGCACAATCTATTATTTTTTTTATCTTCTCTCCTGTAAACGTTATTTTCATTAATTCTCTTCCATGTTTTAATATCATAAGTCTCGTCCCAGATTTTACGAGAACAATCGTTAATTGTGCATAATTTCACTAAGTATCGTCCTAGATCTAAGTCTCATCCCAGCTTTTACTTAATAATTTCATCTTTTCTTTATTTATCATTAACTGTGCATATTTTCCCTATTAATTGTGCATATTTTTCTTAATAAATGTGCATATTCATTTTTTTCATATATATTTAGATCTCAAATGCTGGTTTTATTTTATAATTTAAGTAGATTATTATTATTATTATTATTATTATTATTATTATTATTATTATTATTATTATTATTATTATTATATTTTAGAATTGTTATTCAAATGCATAAGTTAGGAATACTTATGCATTAATAATGCATATATATGCACCAAAGTAATATTTGTGTTGATGGACCTTTTTCAAGCTATTATATTGATTTACGGGAATATGCATCACATTATGAATAAGTATGCATCGAACAATGCATACATATGCATCACATGAACAATGCATACATATGCATACACATTAAATAGGTGATAATAACATTAAGGTTTCAAAATTAATAAATGTTTCACAAATTAATGTTTCAATTTTACCCATATTAATGTTTCAAAATTAATATGATTGAAATTAATATTTTCACAAAAGGAATGTTTCAATTTTACCCATATTAATGTTTCAAAATTAATATGATTGAAATTAATGTTTTCACAAATGGAATGTTTCAATTTTACCCATATTTTTTTGTACAAATTTGCCCTTATGTAATTAAAAATTAATTTAATATTTTAAATTTTGGTGAAAATTTAACCGTAGATTGAAATAAGATCTACGATCTATAATGGTTCCTAATTCTCATATAGAGATTGGTTCTCATGGGATGCTTAACAAGTTCATATTTATGCATAACAGAAAAAAGAGAGAGAGAGAGAGAGAGAAACTTGAATAGTTGAAGAAAAATGAAGGAGAGAGAAAAATAAGGGAAATGGTTTTAAATGTGGAAAACGGTTCATGCATCCATGAAATAATGAATGAATTAAATTAATGTTAAATGACAAAATTACACATGAGCCAATAACCGCATAATAATTACCATAAATTCATAAATATAAAATTATAACTTTACCCTTCATTAAATAAACAAACTAAAGTTATATTTAAAAATATCTAAAAATAAAATTTAAATCTAGACCATTAAATTAATGAAATCTAAGGACATGATTAGTTCCTATTATGCATAATGCAAGAGATATTTATGCATAATGAACGAAAGTTTTATGCATAATTGAATACACTTTTAATTGTGATTTTTTGCATAATGAAAGAGACTTTTATTGCATAGTAAAATAAGTTTTTTTGAATATTGTTATGGAAAATACAGTTTTAAATGGTAGATTTTTAATGAATTATGATTTTAGAATTAATAATATGGAAGTTATTTAAATCAATTCGTTTGTTGCTATATTTATCCACATTAATTTATATGTTAATTAAAAGTTAAATTAGATATTAAGAAACTTGCCTTATCTTTAAATAATCACACGATCTTTTAAATTAGATATTAAGAAACTTGTCTTATCTATAAATCCATAAATATAAAAATTACAATCTTACCCTTCATTAAATAAACAAACTAAAATCATATTTAAAAATATCTGAAAACAAAATTTAAATCTGAACCATTAAATTAATAAAATCTAAGGCCACGATTAGTTCCTAGTTCTCACAAATAGGGAGAGTTCTCACAAGATCTACTCCATATATATATATATATATATATATGTATATATATATATATATATATATATTATGTTTGAGAACATTTTTAAGACCACGAATTTATTATTTAAAATTAAATGAAAAACCAAATATCTTACAATATGCGTAGTGGCCATTGGGCTTCATTTTTTTTTTAAGGGAGTTGGAACTTTGGTAGCTCTATTTTTTGATGGCATTGTTTTATTTTTGGGTGGCCCTTTTTTGTAATTTATTTTGTAGTGACCTTATTAAATCTTAATATAAATTAATTGTTGAAATTTTTCGGGGCTTTAGTTTGATGGATCCTAAAACAAGTGAAATTTATTGAAATTTATTTTGTAGTGACCTTATTAAATCTTAATATAAATTAATTGTTGAAATATAATAGCGGCTTTTAGTAGCGGTAGCAATTTTTTCCTGTAAAAAATTTATATATATTTGAATCATGTTTTAATTTTACCTAATGTATACTTAATTATTTTCTTTTTAATTTGTACGATACATGATTAAGTTAAATCATATTTATTGTAGAGTGAATTGCCAAACTAGTCTTCTCAATAAAAATAACTCCCAAAGTAATTTTCCTTCAAAAATATATCCTAAATTAGTCATTCTTATGCCACATAAGTAGACAACATGGAAATTATTTTTTTATTTCCTTTAATATAAAAGTTCTCTTTTTTCTATTGAAGTTTATTTTTATATAGAATATATTTTTCCTAAATGTAAAAATAATTTATATCTATATTTAATAAAAATGTCGATGATGCATTAGATTATTGAAAATGAATTTCACTTTTTCTTAAGAATATTATAATTTTATTTAATAAATGTATCAATGGCAAACATGAAATTTAAAAATAAAAAATAGTGATTAATATAAATATTAAGGGCACACAATAAATTTAAAAGTTTATATTGTTTAAATATTGAAATTTTCAAAAATATCCAATCAAATGAAAATTATATATAAATTCATTTTATAAAATATGGTAATTTTTGGGATTAATTGTGACATATTTTTATTAGTTAGATTTTTCTGTCGATATTTTGATTAAATAAAAGACACATTTTATTTTAATACAAATTAAAAATTTACATTTTTTGTATTTAGTATGAGGTTAATAATCTTATTAAATTGGATTTTTTTATTTACTATGTGAGGTATAAGATTAGCTGGGAATATATTTATTTAGATAAGATTAGTTTAGGAAATAGTTGTTTAAGACTATTTTAGAAATAAAATAATTTATACATGCTTTTAGGTTATGTAGTATAGGAAATTAGTTTGGGTTATAGTATTTTAAAAAAAAAATCAGTTTGAGAATTAATTTTTTTAGAAGATTAAATTGGAAATTTACTCTTTATTGTATTAATAAGATTATAAGGCTAATTTCGTAAAAACACCAAAAAATGGTTAGAAAACTTATTTGAATTGTGAGTTTCCATTTGTTTACACATCCATTCTCACCATCAGCACTAAAATCTAGAATATTTAAAATATATTTCTTCTCACCATCCCCATAGTGTACGAGACAAATGTATGCATTTTGATTAGGGTTGATGCAACTAAGACTAAGGGGTGTTTGAAGTAGCTGAAGCTTATTAATAAGTGTTGAAAGCTGCTTAAAGCATCTGAAAGTAGTTTATTTGAAAATCAATTAATGTTTGGAAATTAGTGTTAAAAGCTATTGAAAGTGGAAAAATAGTATTTGAGAATGTTGTTAATAAGAAATAACTTATTGTTATTTTTTAAAATAAAATGTCAATTTTTCCCCTAATATTATTGAATAATTATAATTTATAAAAAATAAATAAAAATGCAGAAATGGTTCTTATTCTATTATAATTTTTTGATAAATTTAAAGTCCTAAAATATATAAAAAATTAAAAATAATTTTTTTATATAATAAAAAATCACCACACAATTAATCATAAAATAAAAATCACAATTTTTATTTAAATAAGTTATAGTTTTATTTAATGAAATATAAACATCAGCTGAGAAATTAAATATATGTAAAACTGAGAATCTTATAAATAATAAATTTGTGTATAAATTTATATATAAAAATGAATTGTGACGCATTTTTGTATATATTTTTTATGATTTTTTTTCATGTTATATTTTATTAAATAAAAATATAATTTACATAATTAAAAATTTTGAAATTAATCATTTTTCGATTTATTTGTGTGGTTTTTTTGTTAATGTTATTTTTGGAATCAAACAAATTTATTAAGGGCAAATCTGTCTAAAAATTAATAAGTTATAAGTTACAAGCTGTAAATTGGGGTAAGCCAGCTGAAGAATCTTCTCTAAAATTTATACTAAAATAGAGAAGTACTGAAATAGCAACTTAAAGTTAGTTTTCAAACACCTAAAATACAACTTTAAACTATAAATTGTTATATAACCCGTTCCATAAATCGGTTAATTCTAAGAGCCCTTTGGTGTTATACCCAATGGGATAAAGTCAAACACAAATCTACTCAACTCTTATATTTAACTAAACTATATACCCAAGATTACTAAAATGCCCCTACTTTTCAATAAATTCAATATCTTTTCAATGATTGAGAGGTGTTTTTATAATTTTCCGTGCAACAAATGATTGATTTTTGTAAAAAAAAATAAGTATCTCGAAAATATCGTTGTCCGACCATAGGGTCCGATCACGGTCCGACCGGAGGGTTCGACCACAGTCCGACCGATCGGACACTGACCAATCATGATCGGACACATCCCAATCAAGTATCCGATCACATCTCCATTGCAAGGGTCCGACCGGTCGGACACATCCCGGAGACGGTCCACAACCTTTGCCTTGTCCGACAATGAAACTCTGAGCGTGCATTTTCTAAAATGAAACTCGTGAAGATAAGGTTGCGGAATAAAATGGAAGATGATTTCCTTCGTGGTTGTTTACTAATTAGCTCAGAAAGAGAAATTATTGAATTTTTTGATACAAATTCAATTATTGAGGAGTTTAATCTTATGAAAAAAAACATCGGTCTCAATTTCAAATGCCTAAGAAGATATTGTAATCTGATATGGTTTTTGTAATTCGTTTTGAACTTTTTATTTTTGTTGTTTTATAAATTATAAGTACTTTTGAATTCCTTATACTCATTGTTGCACTAAATTCGCTCCCCCCAATTCAAAATCCTAGCCCCGCCAGTGCTCTTAATCGCCGCCTTCTTCGCTAACGGTGGATCTGATCTCTGCGGCGAGGCTACGGTGCAACTCCTCTCCGACTAGGCCGATGTATTTAAACATTACTGGGAACAGAATCTTCATTCCGCCGTAGGAATTGAAGCCGGTCATGAACATTAAATTGTGGGAGGCTTCTTCTCTGGTTAGCCCTAGCGCCACCGCTGCATCTAATTCGCCGCGGATCTTCTGGTATCCCGATTTCACTAGAAAAGAGGGCAAACGAAACGTGTGGAGCAACAAATCCTCAACGCAATTGGGGACGAATTGCAAACCTAACGTCATCAACGGAGCAAGTTGAATCAACAGCCATTTATCGAAGTTCGAATTTCCTTCTCCGCCGACCTTAGTTTCATACGAGCTCTTATCCCCGAACAAACGGAAAAGGAAATCGAAAGACATCTTATCACTCAGTGAGTTGAAACTCGTTTCCCCTGTTTCAGCAAACTCGGCGTCGAGATCGCAAACATCTGAGTTACCGAGTCACGAAAACTTGGGATAATCTTCTTATGCAACCTACCAAGAACCGAGAGGAAGAAGCTTTTAACTACTTCATGTTTGGGCTCGGAAGGATCTGTTAGAGACAAAATATACCAAAGAAGATCGAAGCAAGTGGAAACGAGAAGTGGATCGGCTGCTTGAAGAGTACGTGTGCATGGGTCATGTGCATTGGGGTGCGACGATGCATGGCAAGGAGGCGGACGATGCATGGCGAGGAGGCGACAGTTTGATTTTTTATATATATATATATATATATATATATATATATATATATATATATTACTTTATTATATTTTTGCATTAGGAAACTAGATTTAATAAGTTATTTTATAATAAGTTATGCCCATAAATAGGGCCGACCGATTGAGGTCCAATTGGAGGGTTTAGTATTTATATCCATAAGGAGTAGGAGATTAGTATCTAGGGTTTTTGAATAATTCTTGGATCAATTGGCAGCGTATAGTTACGCTTGGGACGAAGGATTTATTCTTCGTAGGACTCGTTTTGAGTTGTTTCTTGTTTTCATTTATTGAATCCCGTTTTGCTTCAATAATTGCACTTCGAATTTCTTTACTCTAACAAATTGGTCCGACCTGCCAGATGGCCAATACGAGACAACAAGTGGATTCACGGATGGATGAGTTGGAGAAGGGATTGAAGGCTATGGACACGCGTTTGACAGGCGAGTTGACATCGATGAAGGATTCGATGGTTTCGATTCGCGATTTGCTAAGGGATTTGTTGGCGGAAAAACATAAGACGGGTGAGGGATCTGACGGTGGTTATCCCTTGAACCCTAGTTTGGAAGAGCAACATTCCGACGTGGGACCGCACACGACTGGTTCGGAAACGGTGGGGGGTGCGTCGAGTATCACGTCGACGGCGCCGCCGGTGTCGTTACCAATGTTTGACGGACACGGAGCGGAGGGCTGGCTCACTCGCGTCGAACAATATTTTCAATTACTTAATACCCCGGAAGCAAACAAGCTAGATGTGGCACTCGTGGCAATGGAGGGCGATGCTCTTCCGTGGTTTCAATGGGTGCGCGCGACGAGCCCATCGATGGCATGGCCCGGATTTAAACTGGAAATGGTACGAATGTTTGGAAGCAACCCGCTGGCCAATCCGTTTGAGACACTAGTTCAAACACGACAAACTCATACGGTGGGAGGGTATGTCACGGTATTTATTTCACGCATGGTTCATGTGCCGGGATTGGACGAAAAATATTGTTTAGGGTTATTCCTTAATAGATTACGTGATGAGATTCGGTTGAAGATCCGATCGAAGGATGCCCGCACACTTTCGGATACAATACATCTCGCGAAGGAGATTGAGCAAGAGGTTCGGGTCTTAGGAGAACAAGGACCCTCGCATTCCGTGTTGTCGCAGTGTACGAGCTATGTATCGAACTCTAAGTTCGGGTCGCAACCGGCGGTCTCAGTTTCTTCTACAGGGAATTCAGGCGTCAATTTTAAAGGAGGTGGGCAAACAGAGAAAACTCGGGATACTTTTTCGTCGACCGGATCGACAGCGAGAACTGGGGGTATGAGTCGGAATCGGCCGGTACGACAAATCACGAACCGTGAGTATGCGGCGAAACGGGCAGCCGGGAAGTGCTTCAGCTGTGATGAGAAGTGGTCTCCTACGCATAAGTACGCTGATAAAAATATACAAGTCATTTTGATTTCGGACCCGGAAGAGGCGGACGAGGAATTTCGGGATAAGGAGAGCATGGTGACGATGGACGTACATGCCAAATTACTTGAGGAACCTGAAGCAAATTCTTTGGTACTGACTCGTCTAGCTGCTCAAGGATTTGACGGACCACAAACGATGAAATTGACGGGTACTATTTACGATCAATCCGTGTGTGTTATGATCGACGGTGGCGCAAGCCATTGTTTTATTTCGTCAGGTGTCGCAGCCACTCTTCAGTTAGTGCCGGACGCGACGGGACAATCGGTTGTGTGGCTTGGGGATGGACGACGCGCGAGTATTATCGGAGTATGTTCGGGGGTGAAATTGATATTACAAGGTATCGAATTTCTCGTGATGTGCTACGTATTCGAATTAGGAGGCGTAGATTTGGTGTTAGGAGTGTCGTGGCTACGTACATTGGGTGATGTTCACGCTAATTGGGAACGAATGACGATGCATTTTTTGTATAAGGGGGAGTCTGTAACCTTGGTCGGAAATTCCTCTCTTGTCCGAAAAGAAGCATCTCTGCAGCAATTAATAAAATTTGGCGATGAGGGAGAGCGATGGCTGCTATGGATCGGCCTGCAATCGTCGGTGATACAATCCGAGGGCAGCGGCATTCAAGCGGAGTCGAATGGGACAGCGAGTGATCAGTTGCGAGTCCAGATGGAGAGGGAGTTTCCTTCAGTTATGCTTCCACCAAAGGGTTTACCACCGCACCGAAGTGTTGATCATCACATTCCACTGAAACCGGAAGCAACGCCTGTCTCGGTTCGACCTTATCGTTACAGTCACTCGGCTAAGGATGAGATGTAACGACTTGTGCAAGAAATTCTTGAGGCCGGAATTATTCAGCCGAGTTCGAGCCCGTATTCTAGTCCAGTCTTATTGGTTCGTAAGAAAGATGGAAGTTGGCGATTCTGCGTGGATTATCGGCAATTAAACAAACAGACAATCCCGGACAAGTATCCGATCCCGGTAATCCAAGAAATATTGGATGAATTGCATGGAGCCACGTGTTTTTCGAAAATTGATTTACGTTCTGGGTACCATCAAATTCGAATTGCCCCTAGGGATATCTCGAAGACAGCGTTCCGAACTCATTCGGGACACTACGAATTTTTGGTGATGCCGTTTGGATTGACTAATGCCCCGACGACTTTCCAATCGCCATGAACGATTTATTGCGGCCACACTTACGTAAGTTTGTGTTAGTTTTTTTTGATGATATTCTTGTGTATAGTCGTGATTGGCAGGCTCATGTGGATTATCTCCGGGTTGTGATGAATTTGTTAAAGCGAGATTCATATGTTGTCAATCCCAAAAAGTGCGCGTGGGGACAATCCGAAGTGGAGTATTTGGGTCACATTGTTTCGGCTAGGGGAGTACAGATGGATCCCGGAAAGGTGTCGGCAATCATGCGATGGCCCCAGCTGGTCTCGGTTCGTGGAGTCCGCAGCTTTCTCGGGTTAACCGGGTATTATCGCCGGTTCATCTGTCATTACGGGCATATGGCGCGTGGTTTAACCGAATTGTTGAAGAAAGAGCGCGCGACGAAGTTCGTTTGGACGAATGAAGCTCAAACGGCTTTTTCCGCATTGCAGTCGGCCGTTATTACAGCCCCGATTTTGGTGACTCCCAATTTTTCTATTTCATTCGTGGTAGAATGCGATGCTTCCGGCCGAGGCCTCGGGGCAGTCCTCATGCAACAAGGACGACCCTTGGCGTTTTTTAGCAAAGCAGTGTCAGACAGAAGCTTAGCCAAGTCAGCCTATGAGTTGGAGTTAATGGCATTAGTCTTTGCGGTACAACATTGGCGGCCGTATTTGGTGGGACGACGATTTGTGGTAAGGACGGATCAAAGAAGTCTTCATTTTTTGTTAAACCAATCGGTATCGACGCCCGCCCAGCACTATTGGGTCGCCAAGCTACTTGGGTACGATTTTGAAATTGAGTACAAGCCATGAGTAGCAAATAAGGTAGCCGATGCTTTGTCACGGCGTTGTGATGAGACTGTGGAATGTGCAGCTATTACGGTACCGGTTTGGTTAGGATGGACTTTGGTCGCGGAGGACGTGAAAAAGAACAGGGAGTTAGGCGTCATATACTGCGCCGTGGCCGAGGGAACAACCAAATATTCGCATTATCGGTTAGTTAATGGTGTATTATATTACAAAGGTCGGTTAGTTATTGCAAAAGGCTCTTCCTTTGTACCTCGTTTGTTAGCGGAGTTCCATGCCACCGGCCAAGGCGGACATTCGGGCGCTTATCGTACTTATAGGCGTCTGGCCCTTAGTGTGTACTGGCCGGGAATGATGAGGGATGTCACGAAGTTTGTAGCTGAATGTTTGGTTTGTCAGAAACATAAATATGAGACTCGCTCTCCGGCCGAATTACTACAAGCATTGCCGATCCCAACAAGAGTATAGGAGGACGTGAGTATGGATTTTATTGAAGGTTTACCTCGATCGGGGGATTTCGATTGTGTGATGGTGGTTGTGGATCGTTTGTCCAAATATGCACATTTTTGCGGACTCCATCATCCGTATACGGCGCGCTCCGTAGCAGACTTATTTGTGAAGGAAGTCGTTCGATTGCATGGATTCCCAACGTCCATTGTCCTTGACCGAGACCCCATTTTTTGCAGTGAGTTTTGGCGCGCGATGTTCAAGGCCGTGGGAACCAAGTTAAGAATGAGCTCGGCATACCATCCGGAAACGGATGGACAGACGGAGGTGGTGAATCGATGTGTGGAGACATTTTTGCGTTGTTTTGCTTCAGAGAGACCGAAGCAATGGAGTCGATGGTTAGCGTGGGCGGAGTACTCTTATAACACCAATTTCCATTCCACCACGGGAATTTCTCCCTTCGAGGCCGTATATGGACGATCGCCTCCCACTTTAGTCGGGTTTTTGCCTTCGGAAGTTCAAATTAAAGTCGTGGTCGATGATTTATTAGCTCGAGATGGAGCGTTACGGCATCTGAAGGAACATATAGCACGAGCTCAAGATTACATGGTTAAGGCGGCGAACAAACACCGGCGTGAGGTTAGTTTCGAAGTGGGCCGAAAAGTTTTCTTGAAATTAAGGCCGTATCGTCAAGTTTCGCTTTTTAAACGCAAGAACGCTAAATTGGCTGCACGATATTATGGACCATTTACGGTGGAGGAGCGTATTGGAGCCGTAGCCTATCGCTTAAGATTGCAGGAGGGGTGCCGATTACATCCGGTCTTTCACGTATCGCTTCTTAAGGAGGCTCTCGGAGATCATGCACTTGAAGATAAATTACCGGAGGAGTTATGGGCGGTCGATCCAGAATTTTACCCCGAAGGAATTTTACGAGATCGATGGGTATGGAGAGGTGATGATCGAGTACGTGAAGTGTTAGTTCAATGGCGTGGCAAGTCGATGGAAGATGCTACTTGGGTGGATGTATCGGAATTAGGGAGTCAATTTCCGAATTTCAGCCTTGAGGACAAGGCTGTTTGGAAGGGGGAAGGAGTTGTTAATGACAAAATATACCAAAGAAGATCGAAGCAAGTGGAAACGAGAAGTGGATCGGCTGCTTGAAGAGTACGTGTGCATGGGGGTGCGACGATGCATGGCAAGGAGGCGGACGATGCATGGCGAGGAGGCGGCAGTTTGATTTTTTTATATATATATTACTTTATTTTATTTTTGCATTAGGAAACTAGATTTAATAAGTTATTTTATAATAAGTTATGCCCATAAAGAGGGCCGACCGATTGAGGTCCAATTGGAGGGTTTAGTATTTATATCCATAAGGAGTAGGAGATTAGTATCTAGGGTTTTTGAATAATTCTTGGATCAATTGGCAGCGTATAGTTACGCTTGGGACGAAGGATTTATTCTTCGTAGGACTCGTTTTGAGTTGTTTCTTGTTTTCGTTTATTGAATTCCGTTTTGCTTCAATAATTGCACTTCGAATTTCTTTACTCTAACAGGATCTAGAACGACGCAGATGCGATAACCGCCTTTAAAATCAGTTGACGGCACGAAAGTTCCGGTGAAGATATCTGCCTTATCAACTTTTGAATTGTCGAAAAGGACGGGGAAACTAACGGCGTCGAGAAGAACGATCACTCTCGAGTCTTTTGCAGTGAACGGGGCGGGCAGGCCGTTAGCTCGGAAGACAGTGGAGTTGTATTTCTTCATTCGGGCCGAGAAGAACTCGTCTTGGCCTTGGTTGTAGTAGTAATCTAAACGGTCTTTTAACGGCCCGAAAAATGGTAAGTCATAGCTGCCCGGAATTTCTTTCAGTGGGAGGGAATCAGATTGATCAGATGCAGAAGAGTTATGCGAAGACGAAGACATTTTTGAATTTGCAGAAGTGTAAAAAGTTCAAGATTTGTTTAGTTGAAAGTATAGGATTTATATATATGTATGTACTTAGATATAGTGATGTAATAATAAGGGAGGTTTGTTGAAATACTCATTCTCACTAAAATAACACAATATTATTCAATTTATTAAAGTTATGTTCACTAAATACTCAATATTATCAAATTACTCTCAGATTTTCGTTATTTGGACTGATATTCAAATTTTCACTTCAGTGCCTAAGGGGAGCCTATAGGTGCCTATGGTGTTGATAGAAATTTTAGGGTCTCCGCAGCATCCATAGGCACTCCATAAATAGGCACTCCATAGACATTCAAGGCAATGCATATCTGACGAAAATCGGCTTACCATCGGCACTTGTAGGCTCCCCTCGGCACTTGTTGGCACAATTATTCGGACATAACATGTTAGTCAAACCTCACATAAAACAAGTAAAAAAGTGAGGGTAAATTGATAAACTTGGTATTTTGTAATTATAATTATAATGGATGTCTAGTATTGTGTTTTTTGTTATAAACATACGTTTCCACTAATAATAATAGCAACACCAATAGTCCGCGCGAGATGGCATACTGGTTAAGGTGATAGTTTAGTCATAAATTTAAATTTCACTGAAACCGCTATGTGGGGTTTACTCCGTGCGCACAGCTCCGAATTACTCAATATAAAATAACAAAAAACAAAAATCTTTGGAAATTATCATTGCATTATTAGAAATATAGAACTACTCGTGGGTATTGTATACTATTGTGTGTTCTTCTTATCTATTTGTATATTTGGCAAATTAAGAAACAAGCAAAGGTAATCCTAACATGGCATTCCTTGTTTCAGAAATCTTGAAGCTTACTATACCCACAACTTACATATTTTCCTCCATGAAATAATATACTTAATTTATTTGTAGGAGAATTAAATAGTATATATAATTAAGTAGAAGATATACTTGTGAAGTTATAAACTCCCTACAATAATTTCAAGCAAACCAAGGAACCAACTGTTTATCAAATGAACAAGATTCTAATTCAACTGTGTCTTAAGTCAGTACCGACATTTAAACATTAGTATTTACTAAATAATAGTCGGATAAAAAGCTCTTTATTTCGAAACACCCTATTATTCCGATCTAAGAGAAATCCGCAATCATTTTGTGAACTAGATGAATATAGTTTCAAACTAATTGTCTTTTTTTTCCAAACTAATCATTTTGTGAACTAAATGAAAAATTAGTTCGTACGTTTTGGTTGATTTATGAGTAGTTCCTAACAATTACTATAATCTTGAGCTGTCTTTTAAATGTGTATTATAATAAGCTCATGGAGATGTGAATCTGTGATACACGTAATCAATCAATGCTACATGCAGAATTCAGTTGCGGAATAAATTAGATGGCTTAAAGTTTACCCAACTTGAGTGATAATCCAATCCTCTACTATCTATTAGATTGTATTTTCTAGTATTTTAGCGATATATATTAAAAATAGTACGTAGTTGAGTTGAATAGAAGCCAATTTTATTTCTATTAAGGCCCAAAAGAGGAAAATTTCAGGGGCAAATAATGTGTTTTGGGCCTTGAGGCTTTACCCATAAAACAAATGTAACATAATTTGACATAGTAAATAAAATTTCAAAATAAATTTAAAAAATGGCCCATGCAGGTTTCGAACCTGCGACCTTCGCGTTATTAGCACGACGCTCTAACCAACTGAGCTAATAGGCCAATTACTATAATTTTTTCTAATATTAATTTCACTTTCATCGTATTTTAAAATATGGAATTTAGTATATATTTTAGATGTGGTTTTATGGTCTAGTAGCTACATTACGAAATCAAGGATTATTTAGTAGAAATAAATTATTAAAGTAAGCTAGTATAAGATATCATGTTTAGTTGGCACCCTTAACCAATCAGTGTCAAGGTTTTTAAGGCGTCATTAGATATAGAATTGTTTTTCTTAGGTAGCTACATTACGAAATCAAGGATTATTGCCACATGTTACTGGTTTTCTCTCACTCAAAATTAACCACTTCTTCCGTCCTATTGATATAGTTCACTTTCTTTCGACGTAATTTTTCAGGAGAATTGTTAGTTGTGTGTAAAGTTATGTCCCCTCAAATAAAGTGTGATTATTTACTAAAAAAAGAAAATGGGTGATTATAATGAAACAACCCGAAAAAGAATACTGGATTATATCAATGGGACGGAGGGAATAACTTTTATACAAATTCAAGGGAGATGGGTGGGTGTCTCCTTAAATTTTATACAAATCACTTTTTTGGAGTATTTAAATAAACATTATTTCATTCTTTAATATTTTACGTTTCGCCCATTCATATCTAGAGATTATATATATATATTTCGCCTCGATGCATAATTTTTCAAATTTCGGTGGATATAACGTAACTATCAAAATCAAGAGCATCTGAAATGTAATGTCAAATCGACAGTTGGAGGTTGGAGCAAAATAAATAAACATAAATAATTATGTTTTAAAACAATAGGGCGGCTTCCAAATCCGACTTGGATAAGTCAATATTGTGAACATAATTAATGTTACTTTAATTATATTCATATATACTAATTATTACTATAGCTTGTTTGATTAATAAATTACTATTTCTCACCCACCGGCAACAACCCTCAGAATAAACAAACTCAATTGAGTAAGCAGCAAATCTTGAATTCTTGATCGCAAAATGGGGCTCAATGTTAATATATTTCAAAAGTATATTCTAATTTCATATTTTCCGTCCATCCCATTAGTAGTGTCTATTTTCTTTTGTACATAGAGATTAAGAAAATGATATTATGCGTTGTATATTGTTTGATTTTTTAGTAATTAATTTGTGGCCCCAAATTATTTGCTATTTTATTAATAGGATATACCTTTTGAAAATACAAGACACTATTAATGGGACGAAGGGAGTATTTTATTTGCATAGTGGTGGCATCTTTCATATAATTATTAGTGGTATTTTTCTTAAAATAGTCCATTGGAATAATATGAACACAAAAATAACTAAAACTTTATCGTGTTTGCATTGCTTATTATAAATAATTATTATGTTTTTTCACATAATGTTGAAATAATTATTTTAAGAATATAATTTTAATAGGATATGATCACCTGTCTAATAAATTTATGTCTAATTGGGTTTCAATTCAAAATTACATAGTTTTGAATTAAACAACTGCACTCTGTAGTTATTTATTTCATCCTCCCTCTTTACGGTTTCATAATTAGTAAATCAAATGGACAAAAACGAGTCTTTTTTCAATATTCTCCTTTTAATTTGTAGTTTTTCAATTCAAAACTCGTAGTTTCGAATCGCACACCAATTGAACATGTGATCACATCTCATTTTTAGTAGTTCTATAAATTATGGTGATTTAAGTAACAAAAGCATCTTAATAGATACTTAAAAAATTATTTAATTATGTAGTTTACTTGCTTAATTTTAGATAAACTAACACACAAATCAAATTTCACAACCATTAAGAAAATGTTCATGCGATTGAAAAATATGTACTTGTTTAAGATAAGTTTTCACAAACGCCTACACCATTTCTACTTCTTAAATTCAAATCATATTTAAGTGAGATTTATTAAGTAATATCGACTATTTTAAAAATCACTTCAATTATTAACTTTTTGGACTACAACACACGGCACAACAATTATTTCAAAGACGTTTAACATTAAAATGTCAATTTCCCCACAGTATTCCAATCATGCAAATCACCCCTCTTTTCACATCCCTAGTCAAGCGTAACGTCATGCCCACGTCATCGCATCATAATCCTCCCCAACCATCGTATCTCCCACGCGGCAGGATCTGCTGATATTTGGGTCAACGGACAAGAGCTAATCACGTGGCAATGTGAAGTACGCTAATTGGTGCAGCCGGCAGGGCCCCACCACTCTGGCTGCGCAATCGTTGACGGCTTCTTTTGGCGCGTAAATAAAATATGAAATTTATGCGGCTCGGAAGTCAACGGCAGCTTTTGTCCGATGTTTCGCAAGTCGGGGTGGTTTATGTTTGTAACCTAACTTTGAAAATTGAGGTTCAATTTGCATTTTGTCGATGATGATTCACATTTGATGGATAAATATGTTTTCATAAATGATTAAGTTTTATTTATTTAAAAAAAAATTATAGAGTTGAAGTCAGTCAATTTATATATTTTTTTATAGTTAGCTTTTTTATAATGAGTAATTCATGTTACTTGTGGTGGGTATAAGATGAACTTCAAATAGCCATTTGAAATATTTGAACTCATGACTTTTGACTATAGAATAAGCATTTTGACTTCTATGTCAATTTATGGGGATAAGTCATTCAATATTCTTGGTATTGATTTCGATATATTTACCTTCCCATAAATTTATCTTCTTATGAAAGATTTTAAGGGGAACGAATGTTTTAATTCTAATTTGATATCAGAGTAAATTCAAGTCGATGATAATTTGTTATATTCATGTATAGATATCAATTTTCCTACCAACTTGAAAATGCGATGATAAGTTGAAATCCCAAATTGTTTACCCTAAAACAAATATTCTTGAAAAAGTGGTATAAATTTGTCTTTATGAAAGCAATGCTTTGGTTTATTGTTAATTTGGAACGAACTGTCGCTACCTAGAAAATCTCAAATGTATAATATCTTATCCTTTTTCTTTTAATTAATCAAATCGATAACAAAATCGAGAAAATATGGTCTATATTTTTCTAGTGGGTGGCCATGATATAAAATTCTCTCAAACGTAACATAATTCTTGGTATGGAATAGGGTGTTACGGTATACCGAAAATCGATATACCGCACATACTGTACCAAAAAAATATTGAAGATATCGAATTTTCGGTATACCATAATTTTCGGTACGGTATATCGCATACCGAAGTTCATATTGCATATATATTGTAGAAAAGAGTGCAAAAATATTGGTTATAAGTTTTGAACACGGGTCGTTACAAATATATCACTCATATCAAACAATCTTAATGTTATATCATAAATTCACTTAAATGACATAACTTTATTTGACATAAAGTCACATTATTTATCTATTAAATCATGAAATTGATTAAAAATTATATTTTTCAACTTTTTTAAACATTAACCCGTAATATTAACAAATTCATATAAAATAGATAGATTAATTAATTTTACTGAAAAATAATATTAATGATTTTCTTGGCTTTTATAAAAATAATAGATTACGTTTACGGTATACCGTTAAATATTCGGTATACCTTGATTTTTCGGTATACCAAAGTGCGGTACGGTATACCGAAAGAGTGGTATGACAACAATATGGAGATTTGCTATACCGAACTTTCGATATACCGAACTACGGTATACCGAAATG
This sequence comes from Lavandula angustifolia, assembly GCA_028984105.1. NCBI lineage: Eukaryota > Viridiplantae > Streptophyta > Magnoliopsida > Lamiales > Lamiaceae > Lavandula > Lavandula angustifolia. The sequence goes on from CM054822.1 coordinate 21,684,680, forward strand.
ATCGTTACGATAACGATATGTTTTTTCCATACCGACCCTTATCGATTATGCGGTATGGAAAAAATAATGCGGTATGCCATACCAAACTTAAGAAAATTAAGCTATTTAGATTTTTAATATAAATACGAAATTGCCTCCTCAACAGAGGCAGTAATCAAATTGTAATTAAATTAATCACCCTTTACAAAGTAGTGTCACGTCCACGTCATCCTCTAGAATTATAATAATTTGTTTTAAATATATAGCGTACTTATCTTAAATTACTACTGCATAGTAGATACTAAAGTCATCATCATCATTACATAATTTGGAATTCATTCCTCCAATTAATTACCGCAAGCTGCAAAGTTTTTAAGGTTTATAAACAATTCCATCAAACTATTAGACTCGCCACGTGTCTCTCTCTCTCTTTCTCTCATGTTATATACACTCCCACCACCTCATTTTTCTCTATCCTCAAAAACAAAATTTGAATTCCAAAATTTAATCTCAAAAACACACACATCACAAATAACTCACAGTCGTCGTACTATCAAACACTATCACACATTCATATGAGATGACGATCGTTGCAAAAAATGCGGCGGCGGCCTCAACGGAGAAAACCAATCTCCGGCGTCAGAAATTGGGCGTATTCCTCGCCGACCCACACACTCAAGACAACGAATACGAAGACTATCGCCACCGCTACAGCGACGCCTCCCTCTCCACCACCACCGCCGCCGACAAGCCAGTCATATACTACTCCAACCCCAGCAGCGCCGCCTCTTCGCCGTACAACCCCATGTCCCCGTGGAGCCAGCTCTCACCCTACACCAAATCCCCATGGATTCATTCTTCAATCAACGCCGGAGAAGAAGACGGAGAAAGTGCGACGGCGAATAATTACGGCCTAATCGGATCGCTCTATAGGGAAGAAGGTCATATTTATTCTCTCGCCGCCGCCGGCGGCGGACTCCTCTTCACCGGCTCCGAAAGCAAGAATGTTAGGGTTTGGAAGAATTTGCAGGAATTTTCTGGGTTTAAATCCAGTAGCGGATTTGTTAAAGCCATTGTTGTATTCGAGAAGAAGATTTTTACGGGTCATCAAGACGGGCGGATCCGGGTTTGGAAGTTTCTAAACGATAAAAGGAAGACTTACAAACGGGTCGGGTCACTCCCCACGACCCGGGATTTATTAATGAAATCGATTAATCCGAAGAACTACGTGGCAGTACGGCGGCATCGGAACGTGCCGTGGGTGAAGCATTACGACGCCGTTTCGTGTTTGGGGATCGATTCAAATCAGGGTTTGCTCTACTCCGGCTCGTGGGACAAATCCCTGAAGGTGTGGCGGATCTCCGATTCCAAGTGCTTGGAATCGATCGCCGCGCACGACGACGCCGTGAATTCGGTGGTGGTGGCATTCGACGGGCTGGTGTTCACCGCCTCCGCCGACGGCGCGCTGAAGGCGTGGAGGCGGGAGCTCGTGGGGAGGTCGACGCGGCACGTGCTGGTGGAGACGATGCTGAGGCAGGAACACGCGCTGACGTCGCTGGCGGCGAGCGGCGGCTCTCTGTACGCCGGGTCGTCCGACGGGTTGGTGAGTTTCTGGGAGCGGGAGAAGCATTTCATGTCGTACGGAGGCGTTTTGAGGGGGCACAAGGAGGCGGTGCTGTGCTTGGCGGTGGGCGGGGAGTTGGTGATGAGTGGATCTGCGGATCGGAGCATTTGCGTGTGGCGGACGGACGGCGGGGGGCTCCACTCGTGCGTGGCGGTGCTTACCGGACATAGCGGTCCGGTGAAGTGCCTAGCGGTGGAGAAAGACGTCGCAACGGCGGAAGAGGAGGAGGAGCGGTGGATTGTGTACAGTGGGTGTTTGGATAAGAGTGTTAGGGTGTGGAGGGTTTCCGGTAGTCCCATGAACACCGACCAATTGGAGGAGGATTGAAACCCACGCGCCTCTTCCTTAGTGGCGGGAAACCGACCAAACGGGGGCGAGATTGAGACTTCTGACTAAGTGGGTGTTTGCGGTAAGACTGTAAGCTTTATCGATAAGTCATTGAAAGTTCTTTGAAAATTTCTTGAAAGTAGTTGAACATTGAAAGTCGATGATTTTGATAATTTGTAAGTGTTTGCAAAAAGTGCTGAAAGTCAAAAATTAATATTTAAAAATATTAATAAAGTAGTATCTTATAAAGTGAAAATGTTATTTATTTCTCACTTATTAAATAAATTTCGAATTTTTATACAAATAAAATTTAAAATTTATTTCCACTCATATTAGGCAGCTTCAGCTGCCTAATACCAGCTTACGAAAATTCTCTATCTCGGACCAAAATAGCTTTCAGCTGCCTCTATAAGCTGGATTTTGCAAACACTTATTTCATTTATCGAGGCAGCTAAAAGCTATAAGCTGTTTGCAAAAGCTATTGCAAACACCCCCTAAATCTTAGCTGATGTTTGGAGAATATAATTTGTTTTTGTTTTGGGCTTGAAATCATCAATTTGTATATGCATCCACACTGGTTTTGATTTGTAAAAAAATCTTCATTAGTTTATTGGTTTATTTCATATCTATTAGTAGTTTTTTTTATTCATTACATATATATAATAATACATATATGTGTGTAATTTGGTAATTATGTAGCTTTGAGAATATTCTGTATAATAATGCATGTATGTGTGTAATTTGGTAATTATGTAGCTTTGAGAATATTCTTTTCCCCATTATTTGTATGTTATGTGAATATTTGTTAGTTAACTCATGTGGTACCGCTATTACTCCCTCGATCTCATTTAAAATATTATGTTTATTTTCGACGCGACAATTTAGGAGAGTTTGATTTTAGTTGTTAAAAATGTGAGACTCATATAATTAATTAATTATTTAAAATTAATTTGTGAAGTAGAGGTTAATTTTTTTAAATTGATTTGGGTTGGTAAAAATGTGGGACTTACTTCAAATTTTAGAAATATGACACTTTTTATGGAATGCTTCGAAAAAAATAAATCACTTTCTATGGGAGGAGAGAGTGTTATATATGTCATTCCTTTTAATTTGGGGTCTCATACTCTCATTCAATTTATTTAATTTCTTGTCACAAAATTAAATGGGATACCTCGATCATGCATTCAAATACATCAGAATCAGATTGTAAGATTCAAATAGATATGAATATTCAAATCTATTTCGGATTTGGACAATGAAAATTATTTAATTCAATAGATTACATTTCAAGAAAATATTACATACATCATGAAAGCATATATATACATACATGCTTCTAGCTAGCTACATTTCTTGAATTCAAGATGGGGCAAACCGGTCGAGGAGTATTAAAACGGTTGTTTCCGACATAGTCTCCTTATCTCTCGCCGTCGCGGGAGATCTTGCCGGTGATGACGAAGAAGGAGAAGAAGAAGAGTCATTCTCTTTCATAGAGTTTAACAAGAATGGATTTCTTGCTCTCACCTTTGCAAACACTCCTCTCCTAGATTCTCCCATGCAAACTTCAGCTGCAGCGGCCATTTTTTTTCTTTTTTTTTCTCTCTACTTTTTTTCACCTTACTTTAATTTGTTGTAAAATATATTATTTCCCTTAATTTCATGATGGAATGCAATATATATATATATAGGGAAACTCGTGAAGGTTGAAGTGCATCACAAACACACACATGACACAACTAGGTGGCCTAGCCTTTAGAAAATAAATTTTGTGGTTTAGCAAAAATAAAAAAATAAAAATAAAAATCAATGGGTGGTGGCCCTTAAACGTGGGAATATGTTTCGAGAATATTCCACGAGACGTGATTCGGTGTTATCTTTTGGCGTGTACAAATACAAAACAAGGGTCAAAGCAAGTGTATATGCATGCAATGTTTGTATGCATATGTAGTAATGCAATAAAATACAAAATGAATTGTGTGTTGATGTAATAAAAGATCCAAATGGTTGTAGAGGGACCAATTTTGAGTTCGACCATTCGTTTAATGTGGTTGAAAAAGACACACAAACACTTGCAGGAACCTGCTGTGAATTGCTCGGTTTTTGGCCTCATGACTCGGTTTGAAAAGAGAAGAATGAAAAAGGAGAGAAAAAGAGAAGTAAATTGGGTAGAGATAAGTTTATAGCGTACTAAACTACGTAATTTATTCAATAAAATATAGGAAAATTCTGAGTATGATATAAAATATTCCCTCCGTCCAGCCCGATTTGTCTTGTTTTTTTCGGCGCGGAGATTTAGATGAGTGGGTGGTTGTGTGTAGATGAGTGTGTGATTGTGTGTAGAAGGGTATGTTCCACAAAGAAGAAGTGAGAATTTGTAAAGTAATTATTTTTCTTTTAAGAAATAAGACATGTCTGGTGAAACAATCCGAAAAAAGAATACAAGATAAGTCGGGCGGGACGGACTGAGTAAATCATTAGAGCATTTTATGATAATTGGGGGTGTAGCTCATATGGTAGAGCGCTCGCTTTGCATGCGAGAGGCACGGGGTTCGATTCCCCGCACCTCCAATTTTTGTATATATATATATAAATATCACTTCCAATTTATATATATATATATATATATATATATATTTTCAGGAATTCAAATTCCGACTTTTTTCAAGAATTCAAATTTATGGAACTAATAAATCCAAAGATTTTAAAAGGGAAAATATTAAAAAATCGTATTTCGACATTTAGGTAGTGTTTGAAACAGTTTAAATAAGTTGTTTCTAAATTTTTTGACCGGAAAAGAAAATTTGTATATGTTTTGCTAGAAGAAATGTGACTTTTCAAGAATTCAAATTTATGGAACTAATAAATCCCAAGATTTTTAAAAGGGAAAAATATTTAAAAAATCATATTTCAACATTTAGGTAGTGTTTGAAACAGTTTAAATAAGTTATTTCTAAATTTTTTGACCGGAAAAGAAAATTTGTATATGTTTTGCTAGAAGAAATGGGACTTTTTCAAGAATTCAAATTTATGGAACTAATAAATCCAAAGATTTTCAAAAGGGAAAAATATTAAAAATCGTATTTCGACATTTAGGTAGTGTTTGAAACAGTTTAAATAAGTTGTTTCTAAATTTTTTGGCCGGAAAAGAAAATTTTTTAATGTTTGAAATAAGTGTTTCTGCTTTTTTTGTGCTTAAACTAAGTCAGAATAAACAGAAACTCATAAGCTAATTAGTGGTGCTAAGTATAAGTCAAAAGAAACTAAAAAACAGCTTATCACGGTATTTACAAAACTGTTTTTTCTATGATTAAGTTGTTGCTTTTCAACTATTCCAAACGCTAACTTTTGTTTAGCCACGACTTCAAGCAACTTTAACCATAAGCAACTAAAAGCTGCTTATAAAAATTCTTCCAAACACTACCTTAGTTGCTTCGTTTCTACGACGTATTTAATTGTTTTGGACAATATTTACCCGTTTTCCAACTTCCTTAGCAACTTCTTAAGGATTTCGAAACCGGCAAAGTTTGAATCCTCAACCATACAAAGAAAAAAAATCAACTATCAGTAATTTATTCTTGAATCTTAACTAAAATTAATAAAAGATGAAGAAACAATTAAATGTTGAGGTATAATTCTATCAAAATTACGAGCATAAGATTGTAAACCGATTTAATATGAAGCATCTCTCTGCACTTTTCTTCTCTCTCTAATCCTCGAAAAGCCTCCTTCGCAAATCCCCACTTTATTCGATTCGGTTCCTTTACCGGTGTCCGATTTCAGTGAGTTTATTTAATTAAATTGCTTTTAAATTTGAAGTAAATTTATTCATTTTGATGATTTGATCATGTTTTTGCTGAGATGATCGTTGAATTCTGTTTTGGTGCGTTCTGATTTGTCAATTTTGAATGAAATTAACTTATTGATGAGGAACCCTAATGTTCTTACGTTGATTTCAATTTGATTCATATGATTATTGAATTGATTAGGAATTCAGTGACGATGGCGGCGCGGATGATGTTTCCGATTATGATGGCGGCGTTGATGGCGATTCCGGCGTACGGCGGCGACAAAAATCCGGTATTTGATCCTTGCTCGGATGCAAAAGTTCAGAGACTAGATGGCTTTACATTTCCTTCTTCAACAACACTCAGCTTTCACCCTGCGATTCGCGGCTGTCGATGCCCGCCGGCGGCGCAGAGCTCGCCGTTTTCCTGCCGAAAGTCGACGAGATCTCTCTGGTTACAATCAACAGCACCACTTTCAATCCGGTAATCCTAAACCCTTTATGTGTGTAAATACTATTTTTACTTAATTATGAGGAAAAAGCAAAAAAAAAATTACTAGTGAACATTGAAATTTGAACTACGTCAAATTTCATTTTTATTCATAGTTTTACAAAATTCGAAAATTTAAGAGTATTTTGATACTACCTCCGTCCCATTATTATTGGCACAATTCATTTCGGCACGGAATTTAGGTAGCATAGTTTAAGTAGTAAATTTCAATGGCCCACCACTTCTCTCTCCACTTTAAGTCACTAATGATAATTAATGATTTCCTTTATTAAATTAAATGAATTTATGGATATTACAAAAATTCTTTATCGAATTTATTATTGGGACAGTTTTTTTTTTTTGGATACCAAAAATTCTGTATCGAATTTATTTAATGAACTTAATTTATGGATAGAACAAAAACAAAAATTCTGTATCGATTTCTGTATCGAATTTATGTATAGGAAAAAAAATTACAGACAACAAAATTCAATCTGAATGAAAATTCCACATGAAAAATGGTGGCAGTAAGTCTTATGGCGGCAGTTAACAAACTTTAGATAATCCCGCAAAAACTGAATGAGAAACACACATGAAAAATTCAAAGTTGACTGGCCAAAAAGAGGCGGCAGCTAAAATCCACTAATAGCCTAACAAAATTCAAAGTCTGCCACCTTAATCCACCACCAAAAATCATCTATATAAGCAGAACATACATATTGCTAAATTGTCCATTACACAATAAGATAGAAATGGTGAGGGATAAAAATTTAACCGACGAAGAGCGAAATCAAGTCGTCCAATGGCTGCTGCAGAACTCGAAGGATGACAAGGCGATCTACGGGAAGATAAAGGAAGCAACAGACAAGTTTAACTGCTCGCGGAGGACCATCCATCGTCTTTGGGCTGATGCAAAAGAACAAAGAGACAATGGTAAGGTCATTCATCTTAAAAGCAAGAAACCAAAAGCATTAAGAAGAAAGAGAGTCCACATAGATCTCGAATTGATTCAAAGCATCGATGTACACAAGCGATCTACAGTTAGGGGTCTTGCATCGGGCATTAGTTGTAGTAAAAGCACGGTGTGGAGGTGGGTAGATCAGGGTATGATCAAAGCACACAACAATTGTATAAGGCCTCACCTAACAACTCCTAACAAGATAGAACGCCTTAGATTCAAAGATAGAAGCCCTGAGAGTTTGATCGGATTGTCAACATGATAAAATTCAAAAGCATGCATAACACCATACACATTGATGATAAATGGTTCTTCATTTCTCGAGCAAATCACAGATTCTACCTCACTCCTGGAGAAGTTGAACCACACCGAACTTGCAAGAGCAAGAAATTCATAACAAAGGTTATGTTTATGTGCGTTGTATGCAGGCCCATCTTCGGGGAAGATGGGACTATCATTTTCGGTGGAAAAATCGGAATATTCCCATTTACTGAAAGAGTTGCAGCACAGAGAACTAGCAGGAACAGGCCTGCTGGAACTCTGGAGACAAAACCCATTCAAAGTATAACTAAAGAAGTTATCAAGCTATGCCTAATAAATAAGGTATGCACATTTGCTAAACTTTGTATGACATGTAAAAGTAGAGTATTAGAATGTGAGTTTGTGTCATTAGAAACAGAAAGCTAAGGTAGAGAAATTCAATATCATGTCACTGTAACTTCATTTTGTGCATCTTTAGAATTTTAGAATTTCATAATTTCATTTCTGCATCTTCATAATTTCAGTTGCTGCAGTTGTTCTCAGTTTTCATGAGCTCTCACCTATAACACTGAATAAGGTGTTCCTAAGCTTGCAAAGTTGTATGCTTGAGATAATGAAATTTAAGGGTGAAAACTCTTATAAAATCCCCCATTTGAAGAAAGATGCCCTAGCCAGACAAGAAAGGCTTCCAGTTGATTTGGTAGTTCCTAACAGTTTAGTAATGGAGTGTATCACATACATGATTGAAAACCAAGAGACAATTGCAGAGATGGAAATTATTCAAAATAGACTTGGGCTACTGATTGATGATTGGACAATTGATAGATGAAGGCTGACAGCAAAAAAATGGTTATGCTTGACTCTTTTGTATAGGTATCAATATAAGTAAATCTTTTGTATATGTATGGATTGTTATAAGTAAGGCTTTTGTAAATGTAGTAGTATTATTATAAGTAAGGTTTTTGATTATGTACAAATATAAGTTAATCATACACAACCTTACAAGGCCAGAAGCCAAGATCAAGGTAATTAAATGTTCTTTTCTAGGGTAATAAACAAGACAGACACACAGCAAAACACAACATAGAGGACATGCATAAACCTCTCAGTTTTCATCATTAAGGAATACACAACCATAGAAGGCCAGAAGCCAAGATCAAGGCAATTAAATGTTCTTTTCTAGGGTAATAAACAAGACAGACACACAACAAAACACAGCACAGAGCCCATGCATAAACCTCTCAGTTTTCATCATTAAGGAATACACAACCTTACAAGGCCAGAAGTCAAGATCAAGGCAATTACATGTTCTTATCTAGGGTAATAAACAAGAAAGACACACAGCAAAACACAGCACAGAGGGCATTCATAAACCTCTCAGTTTTCATCATTAAGGAATACACAACCATAGAAGACCAGAAGCCAAGATCAAGGCAATTAAATGTTCTTACCTAGGGTAATAAACAAGGCGGACACACAGATCAGTTTAGGCCAGAAGCCAAGTTCATAAATCCAAAGGCATAAATCTCTCCAATACAGCAATCAAGGCCACAAGCCAAGTTCAAATCATGTGTGCAAGGGTCTTATCATTTCATATCCCCATCTAAACACCTCCAACACATAGTCTCACCACACAAGACACAAAGGCCATGCATATAAAGAGAATAAGGGATCGATCTCACCAATTTGAAGTAAGCCGGAAGCCATATCCGTAGCAAGCTCTCGATTGTAGCTTTAACACATGGTCTTTCCATATAGGCCTTCAAGGCAGCCATCGACTCTTCATAAGCTAACGCTATCCCAGCCTCCAACGCCGCCCGTGAGTCAACCGTCGACGACGCCAACTTACAACTCATTTCTGTTTCTGGAACATAAGATTCTATTTCCGTTTCAGACGAGAAGAATCAATCTCTGTCTCTGGAACATATGACTCAATTTTAGTTTCTGGAATGAACTCTTCAAAATCCGAATCTGGATCCAAAGGTACCATCTCGGCTCGAATCAAGGCCGCAAGGCACCAGTCACTTTGGATCAACGACGGATCTGAAGGCTCGGTGGTGGTTTCGCAAACAAACCGCGAAGGGGAGTTGGTGGCGTCGCCGGGACGGCTTTCTTCGCTCAGGAAACCAGATCCCCAAACCTTTTGGGCAATGACGGTAGTATCTGCTAAAGAATCGTTGGGATCCGTTGGATTCATCACGGCGAAGTGGGAAGATAGAACACGAGAGAAGATTCAATCGCGGCGGCGGTGAAGAGCGATTAGGGTAAGAGAATGAAGAGAGAGAATAGGGTAAAGAGAGTAATGAGGAAAATAAATCGTAACATCAGTTTTTTAATAAATATAGTTAGTGGCTTAATTAAGAAGGTAATAAGGGGAGTCATTAGTTTTAAAAAATTTCCAAAAATAGAAACATGCCAGTAATAGCGGGACGTCCATTTAGGGAAACTGTGCCGGTAATAGCGGGACGGAGGTAGTATTTTATATCAGAAAAAAAACGTAAAAACTAGTTGGTATGAACAGTAAATAAATTAACACGGCACAAATAATTAAAAAAGTGTAATGCATAAGAGTACACAAAAGTGTAATATAGAAGTCTTTGTAATCCCTCAAGTTGGAGACAATTTTGAATTTTAATTGTGTTCTTTAAACATTTGTTATTTTATCTCTTCTTCTGCATATTTACCCTCTTAAAATTCTAAATTTAATCTTAATTCTTATACGGCCCAAAAATAATATTCCATCTGTCCCGCCCGACTTGTCTTATTTCTTTTCGACACGGAGATTAAGATGAGTGGATGGTTGTGTGTGAATGAATGGGTAATTGTATGTAAAAAGGTACGTCCCACAAAGAAAAAATAGGAGTTTGCGTAATAATTATTTTTCATTTTTAGAAATAAGACAAGTCTAACGAAATAACCCAAAAAGGAAAACAAAACAAGTCAAACAGAACGGAGAGAATACTTATTATAATGGGCGCGATCCGATATGCTGGCCCATCAGGATGACACGGCGGGCTGATGTGCTTTGGGAAAAAAAAGCTCATGCCTCATATAAATTACATTTAAACCTCGATGAAGTAATGTTCGAAGAAATAATAACCTCGCTAAGGTAATAATTTCTTCCGATCACGACTTGGACCAATATACTAAAGTAATAATTTCACTAAATGCGTTAAGTAATAAAAAAAAGTTTAAATCCTTAAGGTCCCAAGGAAAATATAAAGTAATAATCATTGATTTCAAAAAATATATATAAACAATTAATATTTCCACAATTAATATTTTTTCTTATGAGTATAATAAAACATTAATAAAACAACTTCCTAGGAGTATAATAAAACAATCATTTCCTATGAATATGTTCCACAATTAATATTTTTTCTTCCTACCTAAACCAAAATTGTCATCCTTAACTTTCTGCAAAGTATAAACAACTTCTGAATATTTTGCTCGTAGTAATTATTTAAGGTGGTTATTGCTTTAAATAAATATTTTAATGACACAATTGTAATAAATGTACTATCATTTCGTTTAGGATCATCTCTTCATCATTATTACAGTTCATAAGTGTTTCAATAATTTCTTCATTCATCGGTAATTTCATAGTTGCATCATTCTTGATAGCTAAAAGATCTTGAACATTCATAATATTTATGTAGCCTAAATCAGAGATAACTTTACTTAATGTTTGAGATATTTATGTAATTTAAGGACTTTGATTTCGGTAGATCATTTTCTCATGAATGAATCTTGCAATGCCGAAAACATAATTTTATGATAATTATAATATAAGCAAAAAAAAACTTTCTAATTTTTTTTTATTTTTATGTATATAAACTTTTTCCTTTTATAAAACTATTCAATCTTTCTAAAATTGAATGATTTGACTTGTTTTATAATTGGTCCATATTCAATGTATATCTCTAACATAATTTTATTAAAGCATATATTCAAACTTTTTATTTTTTAATATTCACATGAATTAAGTTATTACAAAAATCAAGTTTAATATACACATTTAACTTATTTTATATACAAAATTTATCTTTAAATTAATAAATATTTATTTATCGATTTATTCATTTATCGGTAATTGAATATCTTCGTTAAATGAATATTTTTTACGGTTCTAAGTATAAAGAAGTTTAACTTTATAGTCATAAAAACCTGAAAATAATTATGTGGCACATTGGTTGACTTTGATTCTAGATCAAATAGACCAAAAGCTTGTGTTCAATTAACAATTGTTAATTTATTTTCTAAATTAATAAAGTTATACAAAATGGATTGGTTTGTCCCATCATGGATAAGAAGACGGCTCCGCGGGTCAGGGTGGGATAGTATAAAGTCCAGTTCATTTTACATTCTGACCCCAAACCCATTAGTGAGATTTAAATTATATTGATTTAAATTGTATATTATTTTTTGAATTAATATTTTTTTTATTGTTGGAAAGTTTTTATTTAAATTTTCTTATTACAACTATCATCCATTATTACTAAAGAGTATGAAGTAAGAAAATAAGAAAATCGAAATAATATAAAATAAAATAATAATGATATTAATAATAATAATTCGGGTCTAGCCAGGGCGTGGAGGATAGGGGAAGTCGGACCATACCCGCCCTAGATCCGCATGGGTCGGACCCGGCTCTAATTATGATCTCTAATCATGAATTAATACAGGAACCATTTCCTGTACTTGTTTAGGCGTATGTACTTGTTTGATCACACAGCCCCATTTCCTTCTATATCTGTCTATCAGAGCCAAATGATGAGGATGTGAGAGCGCACTAATAATTTCTGTCCATCAATGATCAATATCTTTGCAGACGCATTTGGGAATAGGTATATTATCCCACATCGGTAATGGGAACTTAATTTTCTATCTATATATATCGAAAAGCTACGCTAACAGCTCGTCGAGCCTTGTAGCGATGGCTTGTGACCCAAGTGGGGACATTAAGGTGGTTGGACGTTGGTCCCTACTCATCTGGCTGGGCTGTGGAGCGCTGATTCTGGCCTGCCCGTTTCAAGCTGGGAGTTGGCCCACGTGGTCCATGCGAAGGTGTGGGCTTCGTGGGTCTTAGAGTGGAGGGCACCGCGCCAGGCTGGTTTCACAGAGCAGCGCAAACCTTCCACTCTCGGCAGTGGAAGGATAACAGGCCAGTGCACTCCTAGCCCATTAAAGTCAGCTGCTTGGTCCAATTGAACAACCACTTTTTTTTTATTATTAACAAATAATTGAATACAATAATTCATGTCTTTGTTTTATTTCCCGAAACTAAAAAACATTTTGAATTATGCGTTTCCTGTTAAAAAAATGAAAAAATAATTACATAATTTTTTAAGTTTTTACAGTATTTTTAAAATATTAATATTGGTATATCATCTCTCGTTTGGTGTAGATAGAGGTATAACGGTTTGGTTCGGTTTCTTATGCATTTTAGGAATCAAACCAAACACATATAAATGGTTCGATTTGGTTCGATGTGTTTTTAAATATCGAAATCGAACCGAATCGAACCGCTTATAAATGATTAGGTTCGGTTAGGTTTACCGGTACACTTTTTTATTTATTTATTTTTTAAATCCTAAATAATGCAAGAATAATAGTTTATAGGATGTCACTCGTTCCAAACTCATAAATATAGAGTTAGTTACTAATTTCTCTTCCTTTGTATAGATTATAATTGATATTAACTTAAATCTAATATCTAAATCCAATAACATTCTCATATAATAAAGACAAATATTAAATAAAAAATAAAAATAAGATATTGATTCGGTTCGAACCGTTCAAAAAATTTTGAAACCGCGAATCGAACCGAATGTAAACGGTTCCTAAAAAAATAAACCGAACCAAACCACGAAGTAGAACCGAACCACATTTTCGGTTTGGTTCGATTCGATTTGATCGGTTTCGTGATTCGAAGCGGAACCACTTACACCCCTAGGTGTAGATATCGCGTTTCTTTACCACCTAATTAAATCGGTATTCAAGCATATTAAAAAAAACTTGAGACATGAATAATTCAATCCAAGACTTTGACAGCTCTAATAGTCATGAATCGACCGATAATCGACTATTTAATGTAAGACTATGGAATTTCCTTTCAATGGCATAAAACTTGACCAGGAGAAGGCGACGATTCCATGCAAGAAAGAGTAGCGGATAAGATTGGTGGACTTTCATTCCAATTTAAAATATCTTGACAAAAAAGCAACGCAAAATAAATCAATAAAATATCCGTTGAACCTTTTCCTTTTATGGCCCACAACGCATTCTAAAACTTCTCGACTCCCCCCATCATCAGCCGCGGTTTTCAAAACTATCAAAACGTTAATAAATCCGTATGTATTTTCAGCCTTATCCAAAACGATTAATTTGTCTACAAGAAAGAAACTAATCATTGAGACCTCCTTAAACCACACGCAGAAGAGAAGATGATGATTCAGACAGTGGCGTTGAATTGTTTCGGAAACGCTTTTGTTGTCGAACCCAAGTGTTCCAAATCAAGGAGGAGCGGTTCGCGGGCCTCCACCGTTCTGTGCTCTGTTTCGAGAAACGTACCAAAGCTGGAGCCTTTCAGCAGGAACAAGCTCGATAGAGCTGTTAAAGAGCCGCCTTTGATTCAGAAAGCTGAAAATCAAATCGCAGGCAAGGTGTTAAATTGTCTAAATTAGGCTTGAATTTCTCGTGAAATTTATAAATATCTATGCTTTGTTGCAGATTCATAAAATCTATTGTGGGTTTATGGTTTGGCTGCTTAATTTGTTTTTAAGAGATTGTAATTGCATTTAATTAAGTTTAGTTGGATTATATAGTTAAACAGTTGTTGTCTTGATCTGTTTCTTGATGGTATTATGTAATAGTATTTCTTTTGATCCTTGGTTTGATGCTTATTTTCAGATTCTTGATGGGTTTATTTTTATTTTTTATTTTGATTTATGCTTTTGCTGCTTATATATATGGATTTTATTAAGTGTATTTGGATTATCTAATTAAAAGAAGTTGTTATCTTGATCAATTTCTTGATTTTATTATATATTTCTTTTGATTTTGATCTTGGCTTGATGCCCAAATCAGATTCTTGATGGGTTATTCATACTTTTGTATTTTGATTGTTCAGATTATTGTTTGACTGTGGAAGGAGATGACAGCTATAGCTGCTGGCAAGCTTATTTTGAACTCAAAGATCTTGAAGTAAGTTTCTTCTCATATGATATATGAATTGGTGAATTGTATTTATCTTATTCTTACATATATTTATAATCTTGAATTAAGATTTTGTTTCTCACAAATTTATGATTACATCAACTTTTGCAGTTTATCTTCTTTATTTCTAAGTTATTGGATGAATTATCTATTTTATCCAAGAAATGATTATAGTGAAGTTAATTCCTAACATTTGGTGATTTGATCCAGAAAGAGGTACCAAAGGAAGAGGTGGAAAGGCTGATAATGGAAGCAGGGGGAGTAAAATCACTCATCAGCTGTTTACATGGAGTTGCAGACATTCACAAAACTAAGAAGGAATGTGGGAAGTCACCGAAGCCTACAAACATAGCGAGCACGGCCTCATCCCCTTGCCCGGTCCCAGATGGACTGCCGAAAACACAAGAGGAGCTCGAGGAGGAGGAAAAAGCCCGTATGCCCGATTCCCCTTTCACCCGATTGCTCAGAGCTAGAGGGAGATGTGCCGCTTGGTACTCCCATCCACCCGAGCACGAGACCGATTGACATCGATCGAACGGTAAGGTGACTAGTTGAGTTTAATGATTTTCTTTGTATATAAAGTTTAGGTTCATATAGTTTGGTTATATTATATGATTTCTTGAATGATCAACTTTGTAATATCTTTGCAATGTGTATAATATGATCAATAGGGTTCTTATATTTGGCATGCCTTTACATTAAACAAGAATGATGGTTAGTATGAAATAATAGTGTCTATATTTAGCATTTGATGCTAGATTTGAGAAGGGCCTCCAAATCTTGTGGTGGAGAGAAGAAAATGGTGCTGCAAATCTAAATTAGGCTTCTCTTCATCCATAAAGTTGGCTTCTTTTTCTTGATGTTTCTTGCATTCTTACGCTACGCGGCCTTGGGCTTGTTCCTAGAGGGGTAGCCATGGCGAACCCTCGACGAACGAATGCTTATTTTTGCTTTCTTTTCCTCTCCTTCTTCTCCCTAACCATGGGGCATAGAAATAATGAGTTCGTTAACAACGATAGGCTTAAGCAGGCTCATGATGTGTTCCAAGCTTGGAAGCAAGCAATATATTCGGATCCTAATGGTGTGACGGAGAATTGGGTAGGGGAGAATGTGTGCAAGTATACCGGCGTTTTTTGTGCAGAGGCGGTGGATGGTTCCGGCCTCACTGTGGTGGCAGGAGTTGATTTGAACCACGCGGATATCGCAGGTCACCTCCCCGATGAAATCGGGAACTTGACAGATATTAGTCTACTCCACTTGAACTCGAATAGGTTTTGTGGGATCGTCCCTGAGAGTGTTAAGAAGTTGAAGCTTCTTTTCGAGCTTGATCTGAGCAACAACCGGTTCGTCGGACCTTTTCCGAAGGTTGTGTTGAAGCTACCGGAGCTCAAGTATCTTGATCTCCGGTTCAATGATTTCGAAGGGGAGTTGCCTAACGAACTGTTCGATAAGGATCTTGATGCGATTTTCTTGAACGATAATAGGTTTCACTCCAGGATCCCGGAGAATTTGGGGAATTCTCCGGCATCTGTGATTGTGCTGTCGAATAACATGCTTATGGGTTGTATCCCGAGTAGTATCGGAGATATGGCCGGGAAGCTTGATGAGTTTGTTGTTTCGGGGAATGCATTATCGGGGTGCTTGCCGGAGGAGATCACGTTGTTGAATACTACGACGGTGTTTGATATCAGTAGAAATAAATTTATTGGGGATTTGCCGATGGATATGGATTATATGCAGGGTTTGGAGGTGATTAATGTTGGGAAGAATGAGTTTAGGAGTATGGTGCCGAAGAGTGTTTGTGAGTTGCCGAGTTTGATGAATTTTACTTTTTCGTTTAATTATTTTGATGCCAAGGATGGGGTTTGCCGGCCGGAGGCGTTTGACGGGGTGGTGGCGTTTGAGGATGAAGGGAATTGTATCGGCGGCGAGGGGAAGCAGAGGAAGGACGAGGAGTGTCGTGTCGTGTTGAGTCAGAAGGTGGATTGTAAGGCTACGGGGTGCCGAGCGCCGGGGCATGGGTTGTCGCCGAAGGGAGATGATGGGAAAGTTGATAAGCCAAAGCCCAAGGCCGAAATGCCGACACCCTCGAAAACTCCGGCGAAATCTATGCCAGCTCCGCCGAGTAAAAAATCTTCTCCGCCACCAATGCCGGTTTTGTCTCCGCCACCCCCGCCGATCGTCCACTCTCCGCCACCGCAAGTGCACTCACCGCCCCCACCACGCGTCTTCTCTCCGCCGCCAAAACCCGTCTTCTCTCCACCACCACCGGTAAAATCGCCCCCTCCGCCTCCAAAATCCGTCTTTTCGCCGCCCCCACCAGTGCACTCGCCCCCTCCACCACGAGTCTTCTCTCCACCCCCGAAACCCGTCCACTCTCCACCACCACCGGTGCACTCACCTCCTCCACCACGCGTTTTCTCTCCGCCCCCAAAACCCGTTCACTCTCCACCACCGCCGGTGCATTCACCCCCTCCACCACGCGTCCAATCTCCACCCCCAAAACCCGTCCACTCTCCACCACCGCAAGTGCACTCTCCGCCCCCAAAACACGGCCATTCTCCACCACCACCAGTGCACTCGCCCCCCTCCACCACGCGTCTTCTCTCCACCCCCAAAACCCGTCCACTCTTCACCCCCACCACTCGTTCAATCTCCGCCGCCCAAACTGGTCCACTCTCCACCACCACCGGTCCACTCGCCGCCTCCACCTTGCGTCTTCTCTCCACCCCCAAAACCCGCCCATTCCCCACCACCACCAAAGCAGTCTCCTCCGCCCCTGGTCTTCTCCCCACCACCGCCAGTTTTCTCACCACCTCCTCCAGTCCGATCCTCTCCACCCCCACCGCCTACTTTTGCACCAATCAATCTGCCGAGCAACTTGGGCGCCCACTACCAATCTCCCCCTCCACCAACCATCATGGGCTACTAAATAACAAGTCTTAACAGCTAATTTGTGATTTCTATATCTGCTTAATGCCTCTCGTTCCAAATATAATATTACAACACGGACTCATTTTCTAAATCTTGTCTCATTATTTTTCAAGTTTCGTACCAATTTATACGTATACCACAAACAAAATCACCTTTTCATCAACTTCAATATGAGATTTCTGATTGAATTATGCATCAAACCAAAATTATGAAGATGGGTTATTGAATTATCATAAATGAGAATATTCCAAAATAAATTATGTCATCGTTAATCAATAAATCAGATGAAGGCAACTGCATTGATATTATTGGAGTTGTCATACCTAACCCTAACCATAACCATGCAGTAAGTAAGAAATATGGAAAACACAATTCATTGGCCCACATTATGAGTCGATTTCTTGCTTCAGTACACTTAATTTCATTTATGCCTCCTCACCTCTTCTATCATCATCAATCACAATAGCGTCTGTAGTTTACTCTCATTTATCGAATTTCTCGAAGCTTCGAAATTCGTTTGGTGGTGAAAATGAGAGAGGAAGAAAATAATAGCACCAAGAAACTATTCAACATATCAAAACTCACTATAGCAAAATGCTAGGTGTTGAATTTTGTCCCAAAACTTGCACTTATCACTTACTTGTACAAAACTTCACTCCCATACAAAAGTTGAAGAAAACAAATCATTCATCAAACAAAGCAATTCATTCAGCCATGGGAGAAGTAGATCAAGAATTCATCCAACCCCTCGAACACCAGCCGAAATCACTAACTACCGAAGCCGAAGGCATACCGTTCATCGATCTTTCGCCACTAACAAACTCCCAAGAATCTGATCTAGCTCCTCTAGTAGCTCAAGTAGGCGATGCATGCAAGAAATGGGGATTCTTCCAAGTGATCAACCATGGAGTCCCTCCACAAATCCGCGAACGGATCGAGTCATCATCGAGAAGCTTCTTTGCCCTACCCAAGGAGGAGAAGAGGAAGGCCAGCAGGGATGAGGCCAACCTCTTTGGCTACTCGGATTTCGAGATCACGAAGAGCGTTCGCGATTGGAAGGAGATTTTCGACTGCACGATTGAGAATCCGACGGTCGTATACATCTCAGATGAGCCTAATAATGAGGAGCTCATAGAGCTCACTAATCAGTGGCCGGAGTTCCCTCCAGATTTAAGGCAAGTTTGATTAGTTTTCACTTATCATCCCACAATCTTGTGTTTATTTACATTCTTGCCCTCAATGATTTTATCAAGGTTGAAAAATGCCATTGATTCCTACTAATAATTCCGGTTTCAGATCCATTCCCTAAAAAAACGATTCAAAAGCTACGAAGCGATCTTGAACACTGATTCGTACATGTCGGTTAAAGATTCCCGATTCAAATTCTTGCATTTTTTAAAAAAATTAACATAATATTCCAAATCTTGATTAATACGGGAATTTATGTATATATCTCTTATAAACTTTATATATTATATGAATTTTGGTAGAACTTTTTAACTGTTATCGCCTTTACGGTGTATAAGAAGCAGGTGCAGTGGTATAGTGTGTCAAACTTTAATTCCTAATTATTTTTGGCTTGGAATTAGTAGCTCGTTGATACTTACGTCTGCGAAAACCATAAAAAAACGACTCCTGATCGAAGTAAAATTTTAGAACATTGGATTTTCTTTTGCAGGGCGGTGTGTGAAGAGTATGCTGCAGAAATGGAGAGGCTGGCTTACAAGCTGCTGGAGCTGATAGCAATGAGTTTAGGGCTAGAGAAAGAGAGATTTCATGGCTTCTTTAAGGATCAGACAAGCTTCATGAGGCTGAACTATTATCCAGTTTGCCCTAATCCTCAACTGGCCCTTGGCCTAGGAAGGCATAAGGATGCTGGTGCAATGACAATCTTGGTTCAAGACAACGTTGGAGGGCTTGAAGTGAAGAGGAAATCAGATGGGGATTGGGTTTTTGTCAAACCTATCCCTCATGCTTACATTGTCAATGTTGGAGACCTAATCCAGGTAATATGTTTGACACGGAAAAAAAAAAAGGCGAAAAAGTGTATCGTGTTCATTTGAAGCTATGTCGGAAAATAGTTCGTGTTCTTGAATAACGTTGCGTAAAAAACTAATCTTTTAACGTGACTCGGCTTCTACACAAGATTTTAAATTCTCTTTAAAGTTTGATTAGCTATGATTTTTAAAACTTACTATTATCGCCCTCTCGAAATTATATATTCGCATATTTGAATTGTGAATTCTAAATATTAATATGGATAATAAATCTTGGAACCGCCCCCAAATACGGTAGGTTTGGAGCAATGATGAGTATGAAAGTGTGGAGCACAGAGTGACTGTGAACTCTGAGAAGGAAAGATTCTCGATCCCATTCTTCTTCAACCCTTCGCATTACATATGGGTGGAGCCTCTTGAAGAGATGATTGATCAGCAGAATCCCAGCAGGTACAAGGGATATAGCTGGGGGAAATTCTACGCAACCAGAAAGCTCAGCAATTTCAGGAAGCTTACTTCTGAGAACATTCAAGTGCAGCATTTTAAGGTTTAGTTACAAGGGCTTGGTCTGATCTTTAATTACTGGTTTATCAGTTTTTGTGGTTGTGATTTGTAATAAGAAGATTTGTGCGGATCATGGTTGTAATAAAAGGAAAGTATGTAATCTAAGGTGAAACATGAATTTACATGGTAATTAAGTTCTAGAAATTTATTTTTTTTGTAGCCGTTTGTGTCTTTGGTCCTCTTCTTGAATTCGACGGATTGTCATAGCTCAAGTATGTTTTGGGAATATGGATAAGGGGTGAAAAATTTGGTGGATAAAATTATGTTGGATGATTGAATTCGAGTACGAAAATTTTGGAGAAATTTGAGAAGATTCATTTTCGTTCAAATTCGGATATCGGGCAATTGAAATTGTTATTTTTATCAATTTCGAATAACTACTTAAAAAACGAAGATGTATGTTAGGAAAAGAAAAGTGAGAGAATGAAATGAAAAAAACATACATAACATCTTCACATATATATAGAGTAACATGCAACGGATATGAAATATGTAACGACTAGAAACCACTCTCTTTATCGAATGGAAAGATAGTAGCCATTTTCATGACAAAGTCTCTCTTCAATCAACAAACATTATGGGTAATTCCAATGGTGAAACAAATAACCAATTTTTTAATATTTTTCACTCCAACTACATACCTATATATAAACCCTACTTTTTATGGGTCCCACTAATATATACACACACTATATCTACATATCTATATATAAACCCTACTTTTTGACCGCTAGGTGTTGCCTGTCACCCTGTCACATTAAGGGTGGTTGAACCCTCCTGTGTGGTTTGCAGGCTACTGCACAAGGAGCGTGGTTTACCCAGTGCGCACCGAAGGTAGCGGCTAGGGGTTCCATGAATCAAAAAAAAAAAAAAAAATAGTAAAAAATTGTCCCATTGAGATGACATAACGGTTAAGATGGATAACTTGCGGTTGAAAGATCATGAGTTCAAAACCCACCAAGACCGCTATATGTGAGTCTATCATCTATGATTAGCCTAGGGTGGTTGAACCCTCCTGCCTGTATTGTTTGCAGACTAGATCACTTCGATTGCGGCAAGATGTATTAACTAATTCCAACTGAATGGGTCGAAGGGAGTAACCTAAGGTGGTTGAACCCTCATGCCTGTATTGTTTGTAGACTAGAACACTTCGATTGCGGCAAGTTGTACTATCTCTGTCCCGCTATTTCTGGCATACTTTCCCGAAATGGACGTCCTGCTATTTCTGGCACACTTCGATTGCGGTAAGTTGTACTATCTTCTATCTCATACTTTACCATCTTCTCTCTCATACTTTTTCTTACTTTATCATCTTCTCTCTCTTACTTTATCATCTACTCTTACTCATCTTCTCTCTTCTACTTTATCATCTATCCTTATCTCATTTTTAATCATCTACTTTCTTAATTTTTGTGTCCAAATGAAATGTGCCGGAAATAGCGGGACGGAGGTAGTATTAACTAATTCCAACGGAATAGGATGGAGAGAGTATTAACTAATTCCAACGGAACCAACTTTTTGTTTAATAAAAAATTCTCCAAAAAATTCTATTAGAATTACTCTAATAGTTTTTAATTCAGGTGGGGTCCACTATGCAATACTCTCTCTATTTAGAGATTGAGTCTTTTCTCTCTCCCTATTTAAATACATATTTGCATCACTTCAGCTTTCTTATCTCTTTACTTAAATGCATAATTTCAAACCGCGATGCGGGTGCTCTTATGGGGTTACTAAGAAAGAAGCAAAATCTCGAAATTCAAATAGGAAGAAATGAGTGCAGAATATTTTGATTCTAAAGCAACAAAAAATTTAACAAAAAAGAATTTACTGTTTCTCTCTAATTTCTCAATCAAAACAACAAATTTCAACATTATCTTCCTCACTCCCCTATTACTACTAGGAAGAAAAAGTAGTGTTACGCGGTACAAATTATTTGACATTTTAATAGTTAAATATAATTCATATTAAATCTATCATTTATTGTGGAACGTGAAAAAAAGTAAAAATAAAAAACAAATAAAGTCATTTTTAATGGAGGAGGGAAGGGAGTAGTATTTTAGGGCATCTCCAAGAGTCTCCCCCCTTATGTGGAATTATACAACTCTACCCAATTTGATTATTACAACTACAAAACTACTCATTCCCTTAAAAACTATCTAGCAAATACCCAATTTGTCTAAAATACTCTTACTTTTTCAAATTTTTCACTGAAACTTGTCAGGTCGGAACCGATCGGACCATGCTTTTTGGGTATTTTAGTGTGATCGGACCATGCTTTTTGTGATTGGACCATGCCTTTTGTGATCGGACCATGGCTTTTTGGGTAGGACCATGCTTTTTGTGATAGGACCATGCTTTTTTGTGATAGGTCGACCATGCTTTTTGTGATCGAACCATGCTTTCTGTGTCCGACCGATCGGACCGATCGGCCCATGGTCGGGAAAAAAAAAGCAGGGATATTTTAGTCTTTTTGGGTATATAGTGTAGTTAAATATAAGAAATGAGTATAAATGTGTTTGACTTTACCCAGTTGGGTATATAGCCGCCGGACTCCTCCCTTATTATAAGGGGACCATATCCCTATTTTAGGGCGGAAACAGTTCGTCTCGAACGATTTTTCCCTATTTCTCCCCTAAAAAAAATATTCTCTTATTTTACTTTTATAAATCAAATGAAAATAAAATTATATAATTAAATTAAACATAATAATATATTTATTGCAAAACTCTAGGTTACATAATAATATCTAAATATATTTATATAATTAAATTAAACATAATAATATATTTATAGGTTACATAACAATATCTAATTATCAGAAGACGAATATTCATTCCACAAATGATTAATTAATGCATTCCAAAACGTAAAATTAATATTAATATTCATTAAACTCATGTATTTTCTATTTATTAGTATTAAATAATTTCATTAAACTCAATATCTTAATTTATTCTAAACAAAAACTAAATTAATATTAAACTTATTATCTTAATTTATTATAAATGAAATTAATTTTATAATTTACTTTAAACAAAATCAAATTAAAATTAATGCTAAAAATAATAGGGGAAGGATAGGGAAGAGGCAAATTTTCTCTCAAAATAAGAGAAAAATATTGCCTCCCTTAAAATATGGAAGGGATCCTCTGCCCCATAAAGTGGCGTCCCATTTGGTGGCCCATCAATCACGCGGCGTCACTCGTGCATTGGTGGACCATGTTTTTATAACTACACGACACATATCCGCACCTTATTAGTGGGACATGTAGTGGGACTTGCAGTGGGGCAGAAGATCATCTCTCCTTAAAATAGGAGAAGATTTAGGAGTTTATGGTCAAAATAGTACTACGAAAAAAAGTATTTGTCAATATAGGATTGTTGAAAAATTATTTGTCAAACTAACACACTATTGTCAATCAGGATTAGGATGCCGCATGTAATTTTTGCTCACCATGGTCTCTCACTTTTGGTCACATTATTTTTATAATTTAAATAATTAAGAAATTGTTACTATATTCTAAAAATAATAATTCATATCAATGAGAAATAATTGGGATGAAAATTAGAAATCATCATACTGAAGCCAGTTTATTTTTAAAATAAAAAATTTATATGAATGCAAAATAATTGGGAGGAAATCCATTATGTTTAATAATTAATTTTGTTATATTTTAAAACTAATAATTTATATCGATAACTATTTGGCATGGAAAACCATTTTATAGAATAATTAGTTTTGTGATATTTTTAAAGTAAAGTTATATCAATTAAGAAATAATTGAGATGAAAATCATTATATGACCAATTAATTCTGCTATTTTAAAAATAATACTACAATTTATATAAATTGAGAAATAAATTGAATTATTAATTATGTTGTTTTAAAAATAGATTTATGTCAATAAAAATGACTCAGATGAAAATCATTATACTGAAATATTAATTGTGTTATATTTAAAAATAATAACCTATATTAACGAGAAATTATTTGGATGAAAATTATTATTTTGAAGTTGCTAATTGCTTTTGATCGACAATTTGCTTCCAACTTAATTCAGATTTTTAACCGTGTTTTAAAAAATAATAATTTTCAATTTCAATCCAAATTATTTAACTCGTGTATATAAATTATTATCTTTAAAATATAACGATTTGTTAATTATTCAAATTATTAAAAATGCGCCCAGAAGAGAAGAGAGAGGAGAAGAGAGAGAAGGGTGAGCAAAATTTACCTTGTGGCATCCTAGTTGGCAATATTATGTTAATTTGACAAATAGTTTTTCAACAATTTTATATTGACAATTATTTTTTTTCATAGTGCTATTTTGACCAAAAACTCAAGATTTAGGGCATGTTGGAGGGAATAAAATAGAAAAAAAAAAATAAGGAATCCTCTTCTAGGACCTTTACTTCCATATTTTGTTACTTCTTCCTGGGCCCACAAGTTGACAGCTCCTTTCCTCTACGACTTTATTCCCTATTTACTTCTCAAATTTCTGCTAATAATACCAAAAACCTTTCATGCGGAATCTGGTCGGAGTTTTAAATTAGCGGCGCATTCAATCTTTTACCGCCGGCCCTTCTTTTGCTTGTACCCAACTTACCCTATTTCAATTTGAGCTCCAAAGATTTATCTGAAGGAAGCAAAAGGGTTAAGAAAGATGGGTTCTTTATCATCTTTGAATTCAATCTGCATCGACCGTGGCCGCTTTACTAAATGCCAGGTAAATTATAGCCTCAAATGACAGCATCAAATGTGAATTTTAACACTCCTTTTCTGTTTATGTGTCTGATTAATTTAATTTGTGGGACGTTTGAATTTGGTGAAAAAATGAGATTTTTTAGCTCTTCCCTAATGGCTTATGATGAATTAGAGAACTTCCAGAGTTTGATTAATCTTTTCTTGGGTTCTGAGATTATCTAGTTTGATTATTTGATTAATCTTTTGCAGGATGAAATCAATAATGCAAGAGCCAAGAAGCTCCCCATTAGGGCTTCTGTTGCAATGCCACCACAGAGCTTGCAGTTCCAAGAATCAAAGGCCCAGAAAGGCGAAAAATATCGAATAGGAGTTCTTGGAGCTAGTGGTTATACTGGCTCCGAGGTATCACTCATTTGCCCATTTATTTTATCCCACATTTGTTTCTACTCTTTCAAGAGGTTTTGTTGTTGTATTGTTGAGAAATTTGCAATCTTTCGATTCGGTTTGCTTTTGCTGGAAGTGACTCTTTCGTTTTTCGGGTGTGTAGATAATTAGGCTGCTTGCAAATCATCCGAACTTTCGAATAACTCTGATGACTGCAGATAGGAAAGCTGGCCAATCAATTGGATCAGTTTTTCCACACCTAGCCACTCAAGTATGTTATAGTGTAGTGAAACTTTAGCATGATTGCAAAATCTTATTTTCTTTAATCCGTTCTTCGTGCTGAAGCTTTTGTAAGAAAAAGATTAAAGTCTCCATACTTCTCTCTATGTATCATCTTTAAGTATATATTATTGGTTGTGATTCTTTAGGATTTGCCTGATATGGTTGCTGTGAAAGATGCGGATTTTTCCGATATAGATGGTGTGCTCTGTTGCTTGCCTCATGGGACAACTCAGGTGTTTTAATTGGAATTAGATTCTAGTTTGAATAAGGTTGTCTTTTTTTCTTTTATCCCGTTTATTTCAAAGTAGTATTTTTTCTTTGTGGCAGGAAATTATCAAAGGCCTCCCGAGTAGGTTAAAGATAGTTGATCTATCCGCGGTATTTACTATCTTGAAGCATCATGTCTAGCTGTAAAATAGGTTTCGTGGTATTTTGTTTTCACTGCTCTGCGTTGTGAATTTTGTTTATGTAGGATTTTCGCCTCCGTGATGTTGGTGAATATGAAGAATGGTATGGTCAGCCTCATAAGGCATTGGAGTTGCAGGTTCGTTCTTTCTCGTGAATGGTGGATAATTATTTCGAATGTGTTTCATCTTTTGAGTTTCTGCATCTCGAATTAAAGAAATTATTTTTATGGTTGTAAATGCAGAAGGAAGCTGTGTATGGCTTGACGGAGCTATCTAGATCAGAGATCGAACGTGCAAACCTGATTGCAAATCCCGGCTGTTATCCAACTTCGATTCAACTCCCTCTTATCCCGTTGATTAAGGTTGGTTTTTGTTTAGTTTTTCAATATCCTTCTATGGTGTTAGTCTTTGCATTTAACGAGTGTGGGAGGTTAGTTTATCGCGGGGAACATTGGATGAACATCGAAATGCTTATGCTTATGTTGGTAATATAGTTTAACGACTGCTGATGTGTCATCCGTAACTTAAAATGGTTAGATTAGCCTGCTTTCTATTCTCACTTTTGGAAATAAACTTTCTGTTCGTCATGTTCTTTCAACTTATTTGGTTTTAGGCCAATCTCATTGAAGTCAAGAACATCATTATCGACGCGAAATCTGGTGTTAGTGGAGCCGGTATGGATATTTTTCCACGTCCTAACTACTTTCTCCTTTAAATGCATTGGTAATTATGTTACTTGCAAAATGCAGGGCGTGGAGCTAAAGAGGCAAATCTGTACACTGAAATAGCAGAAGGAATGCATTCTTACGGTGTAACGAGGCATCGCCATGGTTGGCACCGAATACTCTATGCATATTTTCCTTTCTATTTCATAGTTTAAGAATGGGTTTATGGTTGTAGAATTACATCTATCTTTGGTTTCTTTCGTACAGTCCCAGAAATCGAACAAGGACTGTCCGAAGCTGCGAATTCAAAAGTTACTGTTAGCTTCACCCCACACCTAATTCCAATGGTAATTTACCTTCTCTAAGATTAATCAAATTTGATGAACTTCTCCATCTCTCAACTTACATGTGTTATTTTCTTCAAGAGCCGCGGCATGCAATCGACTATATACGTGGAGATGGCTCCCGGAGTCTCGGTTGAGGATCTACATCACCATCTTAACAACTTTTATGAGGTAAGTTCACTAATATGAACTCATGTGTTGCATCGTATAATGAAACCACAATTTCTTCTGCAGAAAGAAGAATTTGTGATTACGTTGAAGAAGAATGAGATTCCTCACACTCGACACGTAAGAGGATCAAATTACTGCTTGATGAATGTGTTTCCTGATAGGATTCCTGGGAGAGCAATCATCATCTCTGTTGTGAGTTTTGCTCCTACTTTCTTGTTTTCAAGTATGTTGAAGTTACTAGCTTTGCTAAACCTCGAGAAATCGTCCGCAGATCGATAATCTTGTTAAAGGAGCTTCTGGGCAGGCACTGCAGAATCTCAACTTGATGATGGGAATCCCAGAAAACACTGGGCTCCTTTCTCCTCCTCTGTTTCCTTAAACAATGGTACTTTCTTGATATCCTCTGTTTTCTACCTTGTTTGAACAATCTTGTTCTAATAAACATTATAGACTGGTATTTTATATAGACACCTCCCTCTCTCTCTCTCTCTCTCTCTCTCTCTCTCTCTCTCAGATAATAGCTTAAGAGTAATGGATCTAGAAAACTGAGCACCAATGGTACTTTCTTGATATCCTCTGTTTTGTACCTTGTTTGAACAATCTTGTTCTAATAAAATTATAGACTGTTATTTTATATAGACACCTCTCCCTCTCCCTCTCCCTCTCTCTCTTAAGAAAAGATAGTGACTGAAAAATACAGCAAACAAACAGTTTATAAGTAGGAAATCAAAGCACAGAATGTGTATGAGATGGCAAGAAGCTTTCTTCTTTCTTAGCTAGCTTAAGACTAATAGATCTAGAAAACAGCACTTTCTGTTTCTGCATTCTTGATCACATGGCATAGATGATTTCCCCGCTGCTGTCGATATCAAGGTCCGGGTCGCTTTCAAGATCCTCATCCATATCGTCATCAATGTCGAGGCTTCCTGTAAGATACAGATTAAGGCTGTTGGCTCCAGCAGGTGGGATAGTAGCCTCAGTTATAATCTGCATGATTTCATTGTCACTCTGCATTGGTTGCTCTGGCTCTTCAAAGTTGTTTGTCATGTTACTGTCCATTAGGTCTGTTGGAAGGTTCCTTAGAAACCATTCATGGGTCTTTATTTCTGGGATTGAAATCCTCTGCAAGAGACAAATACATACATAATTACATATGACTCATCACCAGATTAGGATTTAGGACCAAAAGGTGATAGATTGGTTAACAGACTTTTGAAGGGTCAGCTACGAATATTCTTGAGATCAGATGACGGCATTCTGGGGATATGTGAATGTAATCTGTGATCGCGTATTGAACGCTCAAGATTCGCTGCAAAAATGCCAACCCTAATTGAGAAAGATAACAGAGAGAAACAAGTAAGCTGTAGTAGTACACTGAAAAACAGAGTACCTGTATAGTCTTTCTGAAGTTCTTGGGTTCTTCTGGGTCCTCAAACGGATACGCACCGACCAACATAACGTATAAAGTTACCCCACAAGACCAGACATCTGCTATCTATACATGAAGATATAATAAAATTAGTTTGATTATCAAAGTCAAATAGAGAGGAGAGGGAAAATGGTGGAAAATGTTGCTCCCTCTTAAGAGTAACATGTGGGATAATGTAGTTTACTTCCCATTTGGGAAGATGTTATTATATTCTTGCAAGCCCCACCTCTACAACTACTTGCTACCTAACTACTTTCTTTATTTAACTTAGTCAACTATATTATAAAAGAGATAATGATGCAAATTAAGAGGCTTTCCTCTTTTGCAAAGCGTTGTCCCCTTATCTTGAATCTAGATTGTTCGATGCATAAAATAATGCGCTCTCCGTCCCGTTATTTGTGGTTCACTTTTCCGATTGGGACGTATTCGTACCCTCTCCTACTATATATTATATCTGTCCCACTAAAGTTGGTCACATTTCCCGATTGAGATGTCCCACTAAAGTTGGTCAATTTCCGAATTTGACAATTATTTAGTATCATCTCTTCTACTTTATCATTTTTTCTCTCTTACTTTATCATCTACTTTCACTCATTTTCTCTCTCCTACTTTATCATCTATTATCTTAATTCTCATGATGAACAGATGAAAAGAAAGTGGTCAACTATAGCTGGATGGAGGTAGTGTTATCTATCTCCTACTTTATCATCGGTTCTCTCACTAACTTACCCATCTTCTACTTTCTTAGTTCACGCGCCGAAAATTTTTGAGCTGCTTATAGCGGGACCGAGGGAGTAGTATAGAAAAAAGGGTCAAATGGGTTGCTGAGAATTAGATGAATGATAACAAACTACTCACCTTTCCATCATATTCCTTCTTAAGCAACACTTCCGGGGCAATATATGCAGGGGTGCCAACTGTTGACTTTGGTTGTGAATGAAGCACTGATGACTAAACACAAGCAAAGCAATGCCTCAAGAACTCCTCAATAAAAGCCATAAGTTGAGAACAAAAGGATGATATATACCTTTGAATATCCGAAATCACAGATTTTGAGCCGAGGGGCTGGGCTTCCATCGAGCAACGTATTCTCCAGTTTCAGATCGCGGTGGCATATTTGCTTCATAGACATAAAACAGAGTAACACAGATTCAAGAAAATGCTCTGCAGTTTAGGGGAAAAACAGAGCACACAAAATGGCTAGAAGAAAAAGGTTGATCAAGTACCATGGCATGGCAGTAGCTGACCCCAGATATGAGTTGCTGGAAGAAGAATCTTGCCTACAAATTGATATAAGCATAATTAGTATAAGATTACAGCTTTCTTTTGCCATTGTGAATGCTTAAGAAAGACTAAACCTCATCCTCACTGAACCGCCCTGCATTGCAAATCCGTTCGAAAAGCTCTCCTCCGGAGGCATATTCCATGACAATAGCCAAGTGTGTTGGCGTCAGTATCACCTTAAAATGAAGTTTATGCAGAGATTATTATCAACCATTCAACGGTGTAAGATGCCAAGAAACAAGAAGAGGTTTACCTCTTTGAATCTGACTATATTGGGATGTTTTAGAGACCTATGGTTAATGATTTCCCTCTGCACATTCTCATCAATCTATATAACATATAACATGTATCCAAGAATACAAAGAGTTAGACAACAATGGTATAATCAAATCACACCATCTACTTCAATTAGGCCAAAAAATTACTCCCTCCGTCTCATTGAGCTTATCTCCTTTCTTTTCGGCACATGAAAAGAGAGTGGTTAAACTGTGTGTATAAAGATTACTATCATTTTTGAAATGAGATAAGATGAACGGGACAACCCCGAAAAGGAAAGAAAGATGATACGAATGAGATACGAAAGAAATAAGATGATATGATGTGTGTATAACATGTACACAAGATCAATACAATGATATATAACTATATAAGCTAACAACTACAAGTAATCAAACTTCAATTAGGCCAAAACATTATCATATTTTCTCACTCTTCACTAACAAACAGCTACTAAAATCATAGTGAAATTGATGGAATTCTCTCTAAACTTTGATCTATTTCCAGTAAGTTATGAAATCTAAGAAACCGTGCATGCATAATAACCCAATTCGAGCAACGTTTATTATGACCATCGACTTCTACAAGTGAACCAAAACAATCCGTATACATGGACTAAACAATCAATTACCAAGTCGATGTTAGATAACAAACAAGACTTCAACATCACTTACAAGTATAAACCACTAAAGGGAAAACAGAGCAGTAAAAGAAAATTACCTTTTCGCCCCTCTCTATATACTTAACAGCAACAAGCTCGCCGGTCTGGCGATCCTTCATTAACCGGGCCACCCCGAAATTACCCGACCCGATATCCCTAACCAGCTCATACCGATCACTATCGTGCATAATCGGCATGTCCATCCCCGCGGGCCCACCACCCGTCGCCGGAGGTCTATCCATCCCCAATCTTCTTCCCCCAAAACCCCCCTCCCCCTTCCTTTATATCCAAATAAACACGCGATTTGGCGCAATTAAGCTGCTTCCATCAACACGCAAAACCCCAAACCCTAATAAAATAATTCGAAAATTGAAAAGGGGGAACTGACGTGGCGCGAAATGGATCACGGAATTGGGGAGTTCAGGTGAGTTGAGATAGAGATAGGTTGCCCGCATGCCCTCGTGAAGGGCTCACTTTACCCACCACAAATAATTTTGATTATAAAATTGGATCGGATTTCCATGATCGTAGTGCGTCACTTTATTGGCTGCATAAAGCGGAATCAGTTGCGAGCTTATTTTACTACCTTTTTTTTCGTGAATGTGTGTGTTTATCTAGAGAGAGAGAGGGAAGAGAGAGAGTGCTCGTGAAGTAAAAAAAAACTGCTTTTTAGTTTGTGCGAATACTGTTGTAGTTGTCTTCTTCCCACTCCCCATAGCTTCAGAAGAGAGAGAGAGAGAGAATTTTTGCTCTATTTTACGATTAAATTATTATTTCCCAGAAAAAGAGACCATTATTGTTATACGGTGCTCCAGCAGCGCCGCGAATTTTTTTTATTGATCGTGTGTGGAAGGCTGCACCGGAAAAACTGAAGGGGACACGTGTAATTATATGGTTGGGCCGAGCTAAATCGCTTATGGGCTCGGTACTTGTTTGGGCCTAGTTTTAAAAAGCTGAATTAAATAAATGGAAAATAATTTTGAATCCAATTTAACGAACCGGAGCCCAGCCTGACCCGTTTATCCATTCCACAACCAACGGAAGAAAAAAACGGATTTACAGTCGGCGACACCACTTCTTCTCGGCGGCGAGCGGTGGTTGTTGTTGTTGTTGTCGTCATACTCCGCCTAGTAATGCTTATGAGTTTCCATTGCATCAATTACCAGATCACACCCACACATGCCCTCAATTCCTTACCACACCGCCGTGTCTCCGCTCTCACCCTCCCCTCGAAACCCTGCCGGAGGTTTCCCCTTGCGATTCTCTCCTCATCCTCCTCCGTATCCAACGGAGCTACAGTATCCGACGTCTTAGAAGAGGGAGAAGGAAATGATTATGCCTTTTTGAGGGAAGAAGAAGCGGGAAGCTTCAACCTTGATGACCCGCTCGAGTTATCTGAGATGAAGCGGCTGCAGTCGCCTGTGGTGGAGGTAAAGCAGCTGGACGAGCTTCCGGAGCAGTGGCGGAGGTCGCGATTGGCGTGGCTGTGCAAGGAGCTTCCGGCGCATAGGTCAGCTACGTTTATTCGGATTCTCAATGCGCAGCGGAAGTGGATTAGGCAGGATGATTGCACTTACATTACTGTCCATTGCATGCGTATTCGCGAAAATGAGTCGGCATTTAGGGTAAATCTTCTGAATCTTTAATTGCTTTGATTAATTGCTGATGATTAGTCTGATAAGCTCCAAATTTGCAGATTAGTATGAAAAGGTTGTAGTTTTGATGATTGTGCCCTAATTTCCATGAAATTGTTGCTGCTGGTTTATATAGAAGCTTAATGTGAGATTTTCTTGAAGTAGTCATGAACTAATTTAAGCTATTGCTATGGATCAGATATAAACCAAAGATGTAAAGACTACTAATTTTATGTTTAGACTCTCTCTTTTGCATGTCGCTTGCTTTTTATATTTCGCGTTTAGTTGTTACATTTTAGATGCTTGATGATCTGAAATGGAGGTTTAAGGCGAAGAACTTCAAGTGTGTGGTTCTTGTTCATATGGAGGGTTTTTAATGTAGGGAATCCAAGATAATTAGTTTCTCTTAACTGATAATGCGTGATTCGAATGGTTTAGGTGTATAAATGGATGGTGCAGCAACACTGGTTTCGATTTGATTTTGCCCTTGCAACCAAGCTAGCCGATTACATGGGAAGGGAGCGAAAGTACTTGAAATGCCGGGAGATTTTTAATGACATAGTTAACCAAGGTCTAGTTCCTAATGAATCCACATTCCATATTCTGATTGTTGCCTACCTTAGTTCATCAGCTCCCGATTGTCTAGATGAAGCGTGTAGCATTTACAATCAAACGATCCACTTGGGAAATTACAAGCCTCGACTGAGCTTGCACAATTCTCTGTTTAGGGCTCTTGTGAGCACAGCAGGAGGCTCTTGTAAACATCATCTTAAACAAGCGGAGTTTATTTTTCAGAATCTGACTACGTCTGGATTAAAGGTACATAATGATATCTATGCTGGGCTTATCTGGCTCCATAGTTATCAAGATGTGATAGATAAGGAAAGAATTGCTTCGTTAAGGACAGAGATGAAATCGTTGGGTATTGAAGAGAGTATGGAAGTGCTCGTGTCAGTGTTGAGAGCTTCTGCTAAGATAGGTGATGTTGCAGAAGCCGAAAGTATTTGGACTAATATTCTTTCTTCCCGCAGTAAGCTCCCAACTCAGGCTTTTGTGTATCTAATGGAGGCTTATTCAGTGGCTGGGAAGCCAATGAGATCCCTTGAAATATTCAGAGTTATGCAAGAACAGAGTTTGCCTACCGTTGTGCCGTATTACAAAATCATTGAGGTGTTATGCAAGGCTCATGAGACGGAACTAGCAGAGTCTCTTATGGAAGAATTCATAAATAGCGGCATGAAATCCCTGACCCGCTCGTTCATAGATATGATGAATATGTATGTTAGTTTGAGCTTGCACGATAAAGTGGAATCCATTTTCTACCGGTGCTTGGAAACATGTCATCCCAATCAGACTGTCTACAATTTGTACTTAGATTCTTTGGTGCAAAGTGGGAATCTTGATAAGGTGGAAGAGATCTTCGGGCAAATGCACGCTGATGAGGCAATTGGTGTGAATGCTCAATCGTTCAACACCATCTTGAGGGCTTATCTATCCTTCGAGCAACATGGCAAGGCGAAAAAGATGTATGATTTGATGTGTCAAAAGAAGTATGAAATTGAATCTTCCTTGATGGAGAAGCTAGAGCACGTCCGGAGCTTGAGCCATGAGGATGTCAAAAAACCAACTATCTTGAAGCTCAGCTTAGAACAGAGAGAAATCTTGATAGGTCTACTATTGGGTGGTTTAAGGGTTATATTCAATGAGGAGAAAAAGAGATATGCAGTTGATTTTGTGTTTAAGGAGGATAACAAGATCCATTCATTCTTGAAGAGACATATATATAACCAATTTCATGAATGGTTAGTTCATGACAATCATGATGATGTCCCATGTCGGTTCACCACCATACCGCACTCTTTCTTTCAGCTGTACGCAGACCAGTTCTTCCCCCAAGGTCTCCCCGTGATTCCTAAGCTAATCCAACGGTGGCTAACGCCTCGTGTTCTTGCATACTGGTACATGTACGGTGGCTACAGGACTTCATCTGGGGATATCTTGTTGAAGCTGAAGTTTGACGAAGAGGATGTTGTGAGGATTGCCAAAGCAATCAAGGCGAAATCTTTGAACTGCCGTGTTAAGAGAAGAGGGGGCGTGTTTTGGATGGGTTTTCTTGGAAGTGATGCAGCCGAGCTTTGGAAACTAACCGAACCCTTTGTTCTTGCAGATTTGAAAGATTCTCTTGAAGCAAATGTGGAGTTCAATAACGCGAATCTTAGTAGCAATTCAGATGGTGATGGAAATGCTTCGGGTTATAGCGACGATGATGGTACGCATAATCACCTATGATGGCTTCTTTCCTGTCTGTCTTGTGTTTGTTTGCGACAATTTGTGATGGTAAAAAGTTACTACTTTATAAAGGTAATTAAATTTCTTACATAATGCAATAGCTATATGTTATCATATGTTATAGTACCCTTATGTTGTTTTTGGATGTGTTCGAAGCCTCGGGCTCCCATTTTCGACATTTTAGCCCGTGTTGCTTTTTATTTCTGGCTCCGCCCACTAGAGGTCTTCAAGATAATCGGAACCCACGGTCCGAACCGTGAATTTATGCTTATGGTTTCGGGAACAAGGTTCCCGGAACCGTGAACCGGTAGTTCCGGATTTCTATATATTTTCTGATTATCAGTGGTCCAGATCTTTCAATTTTTCGACACTGATTTGTAGAACTGGAACCCCCCCAGTTCCAATGTTAGATTTTCGATTTTTTTTAAAAATAATAATAATAATAAATTTGGAGCAACTGCGAGGTTCCACCATTTTGAAATCATGGAACCGACGATTTCGAACCGTAACGAGTAGTAGTTGTTTTATTGCCAATTTATAATACGAGTATTAAAAGTCGTAGCGCAGTTGATTCACTGTCTTTAGCTCACCAATGAGTTCTAGGTTTCAATTCTCGCTATTAACATTTTTTTATTTCTTTTAGTATACACTCAACAACGAGGTCCGAGTTCAATTTCTGAGGCTACATTTTTGAATTCTTTTAGTTATACTTATTTTTAGTTATTCTATTATTTTCTTTATTATTTGTTAGCATTCTTGATTCAAACAATTTATTTTTTTGATCACCCTTAAGTCTCAAACTGAATTCCAAATTATTCAGTTTTCTTTATTATTATTAGTTATTTATAGTTAAACCTCTTTAAAGTAATACACTTGGGATCGAAAAAAATATTATTTAGTGAAGTTATTCAATTATCGATAAATGAATAAATTATTCATTTATTGATAAATGAATATTTATTACTTTAGAGAAAAACTCACGATATAAAATAAGTAAAATGTGTGTATTAAACTTAATTTTTTTAATAACTTAGTTGTGTAAACATTTAAAAAATGAAAAAAAATTAGTATTTGTTTTAGTACAATCATGTTAAAAAATGTATAAAACAAATCAAATTATTCAATTTTAGAAAAGCTCAATAGCTTTATAAAAGAACAAAGCTCATATACATAAAAAAATGAAAAATTAGCGGTTGAGAATGATGCAAATATGGAATTACCGATGAATGAAGAAATTATTGAAACACTTATGAATGGTAATGATAATGAAGATGATGATCATAAATGAGACGATAGTACATTTGTTCAAATTATGTCATTAAAATGTTTGTTTCAAGCAATAACTACTTGGTACAACACGTGCAAAATATTTAGAAGTTCTCTATACTTTGTAAGGATGATAATTTTGGTTTAAGTGGGAAGAAACAACAATACCTATGAAAATCTATATTCATAAGAAATGATTGCATTACTGTAGTATTATGATTGTCTATATATATTTTTTGAAATAAGTAATTATTATTTTATATTTTTATTGGAACCTTAAGAATTAAAAAAAAATTATTACTTAATGCATTTAGCAAAATTATTACTTTAGTACATTGACCCAAATCGGGATTGAAAGAAATTATTATCTAAGCGATATTATTACTTTATTGATGTTTAAATGTTATTATAAATGACTATAAATCTTTCATTACATGTAATTGTGAAAATGAAAATTATGAATATAATATTTAAATTTTAACATTTTGTTTGTTGTATAGTATTTAAAAATATTTTATAAAATTATTATATATTAGCATCGTATGTTTTAGTTAATAGATCGTTATTTAGTCGTGTGGAAATAAATTTTTGGCCCCGTCACTGACTGTAACCATATGAAAACTTGAACCGGGAAGCTCTAGCCACTACCATAGCAGCACTTGATGTTGGAATTTTGGTGTGGCAAACAGAGCATTGATGGGGCACTATGAAACGGAGAGCAAAATGATGGAGGCGTGAGGTGTGAAGATGGCTATTTTGTTCTTCACGCTTGTAGATTCCTTAGGTTGTGTTTGGTAGAGACAAGTAATTCAAATCTGAAAGAGTAGTGTGGGGTCCACGATATTCGAAATGGTAAGAAGCAGAGCCGTTGAATATGCGGCGGATGGATTCCGGCGGCTCCTTATTGGCTGGAATATTTCCTTGTGGCCCACCACCAAATTCTTGTTTCTTAATCCCTACATTTCCAATATATATGTTTTTTTTACACATATTAAGAAAATATTTAATGATATAAAAGTTAGATAAATATTGATATTGGGATATAAATAAATTTAAGTAAATTATTAAAAAGTTAATGATATAATTATATTTGTTATTAAAAAAGTTGGATAAAGTAGTCTTTTTCTATATTATCACATTAATTAGACGTATTAAAGCTAATGAAAGATTTAATTAGACACAAAAAATTATTAATAGACATATAAATTTGGGACAGACGAAAAAGGAAAGTAGACATATATATTTGGAACGGAGAGAGTATTGATTTTTTTATTTTCTTACATAATCTATTTATCCAGAAATCTAGGACTGAAATAGGAAATACTACTAGTTTTTTTGGATGACGAGGAACCCGCAGCCGCTACTTTTGGTGCGCACAGGGTAAACCTCGCTCTTGTGCAGTAGTCTGCAAACCAGAGAGTTAAATCACCATAAGGTAACCAACATACATAGTGTTTCTAGTGGGATTTGAACTCATAACCTTTCGGTCCCGAGCCAATACTAATAGGAAATACTACTAGTAATTAATTTTATTTGGTGAGACATTATATAGTAGTAATAACAATAAATAAAATCATTTGCAGTAAAATTTGCATTTCATTAGTAAATATACTACTAGTATTTACTTATTGTAATCTCTTCATAATCTCAAATACTTATCTTGGTAAAAAAGAAATTTGGGTAATTGGGTCCAATACATTCTCTATGATCACTTTATTTTAGAATTTAATCTTCTTTTAAGGAAATTATTGTAGCATTTAATAATTCATTTCTATATTACTTATGAACGACAATTGGTATGGCAAGGCTCGTAAGTCGTAACTAAACATCTTAAATAGTTATTAATCATTATTTATTGTATTATTTTTAGTTGGCCTTTCAATATTCAGTTCAATTAAAGTCCGCACCTAAATAAACAAACGTAAATCTTGAGATTCGATACCAAAATAAGCGTAAATTATTTTTATCTTTTTTAAAGATAAGAATCGATATTTGAGATGTGCATCAGGTCAATTTTTATTGTATAATAATTTTCAAATCCAAAACATAAATTATAATAAAACTACGATAATGAATTCACACCTAGAAGCATCATTGACATTCGAATTGGTAACTTAAAGCATATTATCTTTATCCCAAAAAATTGAAAATTATAACCTTTTTAGTAAAATTTAAGATATGAGGTGGCATATTTTGCACTATAGATCCGTCTAAGTAGAATTTTCCCAAAAAATAGTAAATTATTTGTTTGAGTTATCGTTTTGCTATATATGTAGCTAAAGGTCATAAATTTAAATTCCACCAATTGGGATTTACTCAGTGTATACTCGATAGCAACTGCAGTTATTCTTATCATCAAAAAAAAAATTATTAATTTATTATTGTGTGAATTTACTCTGTGCATACCAAAAAAATAGTTGTGCGTTTTTAAAATTAAAAAAAAAAACTATTGAAAAGAAAAAAGAAAGAAAAAAAATGTTAAACTTTCTTGATAAGACAAAAGAAGGAAATTAATTTCGACCGAATAAAAAGAAAAAGGAAAAATGAAAAACACTACAAAAGGACTTTTCTGGATACACCAGAATATTCATGTATAAATATTATTAGGATTCCGAGAATTCTCTCCGACGCAGCAAATATATTCGATATTCCTCATCTCTATCAAAGCTCCGCGCTCCTCAAAGAATCTTCGCCATTCACACTATTCATCGGAAGAATATTGATAAATCGAGCGGAGAATATTGGTGGAGAATCAAAGATATAGTGGAAAAATGAGATCGCTAATCCATTCTAGTTCGGATTGCCGATTTTCGCCGAAACCGTGCCTTCAGAGACCAATCGCACAGTTTCTAGCCGACGTTTCGAAGATTCAGAGCACGCCGGATAAGATTGTGAAGCTTGATGGTTTTATTAGTCGGCTGCAAGGCGAGATGAAGAAGATCGACGTCCGCGAGCTTCCTCTTTGCATGATTCTTCTCAACGACGGTGCGATTCATTTTTCCTCTTCCTCGATTGCAGTTTTATAGGTTTTAATTTTTATTTTTAGACAGTTCGTTTGATTTTTGATATGTTTTGGGAATGGTAGAGAATTGCGATGTTGTAGATTGATTTTCCGATGGTTCTAATCAATGCGATTTGTTTCTATTCATCTTTAATAATGATGATTTAGGTTTTGTTAACATTTTTTTATTGCAGCAATTGTGGAGGTGGAGGAAAAGCTAGCTCAGTGCACGAAATTGAATCCGGAGCCGGTGTTGAAAGAGTTCATGCCTTTAACAACAAACTCTACTGATGAAAAGGATGAAGAAGTTGAAGATAGTAAAGAGGGTGTCATGAGCAGAGATAA
Source organism: Lavandula angustifolia (assembly GCA_028984105.1). NCBI lineage: Eukaryota > Viridiplantae > Streptophyta > Magnoliopsida > Lamiales > Lamiaceae > Lavandula > Lavandula angustifolia. The sequence continues at coordinate 21,723,958 of CM054822.1, forward strand.
AAAGAAGTGGATGAGCTTGCAGTTATGCAACAGGGATGATCAAAATAGCAATTCAAATACTTATTGCAGCATTAGTAAATTGTCCTCAAATACAGATGCTAAAGGGAAAAAGGTATGGCAGAAATTCATGTCTTCTTCTCTATTGCATTATGCTTATAGGATTCTTGCTCATGACTCTATTCTTCTGTACCAGATGTGCTTATATGATTCTTGTTCATGGGTTTATTGAGATAGTTAAGGTAGAGTTGATGAGATTGGAATGAATAAAAGAAGAGAATTCTATGTATATGAGTACATGGGGTGCCTCTATTTACGGCATGAAGAATATTCTAGAGTATATTATATTATTAATATGAGTATTAGCGAACATAGTAGTATCCTCAAGACTATTCTTAATCAAATGAGAGATGATATTGTTATTTGTTATGTGTGATGAATAGAGAATGTGGGAGGAAATAAATCAGCCGGTGACGGATGATTTATTCCACAATGGGAAAAACAGGGCCTTTTTGCCATTTAAGGAGCATTCTAGTATCCCGGTGATGAAGAAGGAGATGGATGAATTGCCGGTTCCAGGGCTCTCGCTTTGCATGCCTGGAAGTGAGAATTCAAAGGAGGTGATCACTGCTGTTGGATCCAGTTATAGTAGATCAGTTTCCTTTCATGCAACCTCAAATCTTCAAACAAACTATAAAGCTGGACAGGTGCAAACTGGTAGGAAGCAAAGGAGATGCTGGTCGCCTGATCTGCATCGCCAGTTTATCAATGCCCTGGAGCTTCTTGGAGGCCCTCAAGGTATGAAACTCAACAAATGTGCAGAATTCATTTTATGTTAGATCGTAGGAGTTGGGGTAAAGCTTGATTGAGTTTATGATGCTTGGTTAGCAAACTGTGTGTCGATTTTGATAGGTTCAGTTCTACTCTGCTTCAGGACAAAGTTGTTAGCTGTTATCAACTATTTGAAATCGACTAGTGTTCTTATTGTCTTTTGAAATGAGTTGTTTTGCTTATTGGTGGTACCGTGGTAGAAGGGAAGATTATATTCAAGGATGATCTTCTTTTGAATAGTCTTTATGCTTTGTGCAATTCTTGAAATTTTTGCCTCTCATTTGATTAGTCTCTGTGTTTTGTGCAATTACTGAAATTCTTGCCTCTCATTTGAATAGCCCTTTGTGATTTTTGCAATTCTTGAAATTCCTGCCTCTCATTTGATTTCGTTTTATACAAGCTGCTACTCCCAAGCAGATCAGAGAGCATATGCAAGTTGATGGCCTCACAAATGATGAAGTGAAGAGTCATTTGCAAGTTTGTTTCATCTCTCCCTTCCATTCCTCCCAACCGTTTAATCCATTCATCCAATAGAAAGAAAAAAAACTAATCCAATTTCTTCTTGATGTCGATCGCTCAGAAGTTTCGCATCCACAAGCAAAGAGTCTCAAACACCACATCCCAAGAACAGTTTGTTGAGTCCTTGAAGCACAACACTCTCAAATCTGATACTCCTGAAAGCCTTCTTCATTCATCCAGGTGTCTGGATGTCGATACCCCTGAAGACGAAGATAACGATTAATCGGACTCTACAACAGCTGAAAGTCACTCACAAGGGAAGCAAGGCATAATTGTCCACCATGAGTTTTTCAGATAACATGGGAGGACTTTGATCAAATATATCCGAGGTAGAGTGTATCAAAATTTTGCAGAGTTAGGCTTCCTCACCTCCTTTTATGAAATTCTAATATTTATAATAAATTTTGGCACTATTTATTGTTTTTAATAAACTGTTTGCTTTTCTTGATAGTTGGGCAAAAAACCAAACACTTGCTTTGCTTTTGTCTAGCACAAGGGAAAAAAATATCATGCTTGCACTTGATTATTATCAATGAATTTGGCTCCTTTTACTCTCTTTTCATGCTGGAATCCAATAAGAAACTGATGAAGCATGGATAGACAATCATGTTCCACATAAGCAGATTTACTAGGTCGTACTTTAGATAGTAGTTGCGGGTCTTTTTTGTTATTAAAAATAAAAATCAAATGGTTAAGGAGCAATAGTATTCTACATGCAAATGTTGTTTTATACTATTTCCAGCCTGTTATTAATGTCATGTTTCCTAAAATGACAAAAAGTAAATTTTCATCCTAAAATGAAGTCGACCTATACTTACTAGTTATTCCCTCCCTCCCATTTGAAAATACTTTTTTTCTTTTCGGATTGTCCCATTTGAAATGATCCATTACCAAAAAAAAGAAAAAAAATCATTACATTTTCTTATATTTTATCATTTCTCTCTCCTATTTATTATCCACTCTCTCATTATCTCATTCATATTCTCATTCTTACTTTATTATATACTCAAATTTCTTAATTCTCGTATCGGAAAGTAAAAGGGCTAATATAAAGGGGACGGAGGGATTACTACTTATCCTACATTCTTATAATATCCCTATCCAAAAGTATATCATCATACGATTGTATTTCACTCTGAATTCAGAAATTTTTAATTTTGTAACATATGATTCTATTTCACTTTAAACTCAAAAATTTATGATTTTAAATTTTTTGAAAACTTTAAATTATTTCTTCAATTACAGATGAAAAAACCCTGAAGAAAAATTAATTGACTATGCCTTAATAAAATTTGGATGAATTGTCGTTTCTTCCTACTAATCATTTCTTAAAAAGTGTGTTTGTTAATAGACACACGGAAGGAGTACAATATTTGTACTTATCTTGTATAGTATGGTAAGTGGGTTTAATGTCCATGATTTAGGGTATGGAGTTTTTATATTTAACCCTTTTATCTCTGGTTTATGCAATATTATACTATGTGAGTCAGAAATAGTACTAAATTTAGACTGTTGCAAGACCCAATGTTGTTTCCACTTTGCACCATTGAATTTGGAAATTGATGGAATCCACATTTGATAATATTATATAGTACTACAAATTAAGCAAATTATTACATATTTTATTATGCACGTCCAAACATATAGTCACATGCATGAATATATTAATCAGTAATCTAGGACAAATTACTTACTAAAATATGTCCGTACGTTGACCACACCGGGAAAATAATCAAGCCGTTTTATTATGCACGATTTTATCTACACGTGGAATTAATTGGTAACACCAATTAACAAACTTTTAATCAAGAGATAAAAAGAATAAGAATTTAATTGAAAAGCGACAAGCAGAAGGAGCTGGTATGATTCGTTCAGAAGAATCCCAGAAAAAACTAACAAGAACTGTTGGGGTGATGTTAATTGATTTTGACTAAACCTTTGTAATATTCTCGGACATCAAGGGCAGAGGATCCTCTTTGCCCCATTTTGGTGGGCCCCATAGGTGGCCCCCGTGCGCTGCCTTTTAAACATCACGTCCACCTTATGGTGGGGCCGTGGGACACCCACTGGGGCAGAAAATCCGGACTCGACATCAAGATTCACTATTCTTGGGAAAATAAACATCATTTCATTGTCTCAATCTATATATACGTGTCTTCGGAGACGGATCCTAAATTTATAATAGTAAGGTGAAATTTATAATTTATAATTTTCAGAGTGCAATTATACAATTTCCATGATAAAATAGTACTAGTAATTTCACAAAAATAGAGATAAAAAAAATACAATTTGATTAAATTTCTGGTTCTGATTTCTAGTTACGGTTTATCGAAAACTGATACCGAATGGTTAACGATTCCAGTTTATAATATCAATTTCAATTCTGATTTACGGTTCCAGACAATTCCAATTTATGTTGATTCTGATTTACTCAATTTGAACCGATTTTAATTTAAATGGGCATGCATAAGATAGAGCTAAGAAATTATAGAAAGATTCGAATTCGTAACCTCCCAACTATACAAGCAATACTCCACTATTGATCATACACCAAAAACTTTGGGACATAAATCAAAACCATAACCACACCAACTACAATCCAACAACCAAATCAAGAAATGTGGTCCCACTAAGAATTAGTTGAGACACAAGATTAGGATGTAAACACAACATGAGACTGAGAGAGCATCAATTCTGCTGCTGTTACCTGCATCTCCATTCTCTAGTCCCTTTAAATGTCAAAGATTCTTGAAAATTTGTTGTGCAAACGAATCTAATAATTAAAAAAACTACACCATTTATCTAGTGATGCGTTTACCTTATCGAGACGTTTTATTATAACTCTCACGTTTCTGAAAATGACAAAGATTGTGCCGATCATATTTAACTACAAAAAGTCAACCAATCTATATTACATAACACAACTTTTTTAATTTTCGTGCTAAAAAGAACGTGCCGCTTCTGGTCCGACGTGTATAACAGTTTATGTTGCAAGAAAGGATCAAAGAGAGAGAGAAAAAGGAACCCTTTTCCCTCCACTTTTTTAAGCTGCTTTCACATTAAGATTGTTTTTATTTTCACTTTAAAAGATAAGTTAAAAACTTAAAAGTAGGATTTAAAGTCCATGTAAACAAGTAGTACTCTACTCCACTCTCCCTCTCTTACTTCATTATATTACAGTCTTTTGGTTCCAACATTCTCTAGAAAAAACACAAATTTTCTCAAATCTTTTACTGCATGTCAAAACATTTGATCCGCATATTCTCCTTTTCCTCTCTCTAAACTTTATCTAATCCCAACAAAAATACAATTTTTTTACCTCTTTTTCTCTTCGTTCTTTCCACTGAGGAATATCCTCAAACACCTTATCTTCAACAAGCTGAGAATTCTAAATTTCTCTAAATTTCCAACTTAATCACTCGGAAAAAATGGCGAATTCCGCTCCGATGATGGACCCTTTACAGCCGCCGCCGGCGGAGATTTCGCAGCAAGCTTACACCGCGCATTCGGGCCACGGATCGGTGGGGCCCGTAATCGGAGTTCTCGCGGTGATAACGATACTAGGCGCCATAGCGGTGATGATTGGGCGGCTCTGTTCGGGCCGGGGCATAGCGGGCCGGGCCCAGTACGATTTTGAGAGGTGGGTCGAGACGAAATGCGCTTCTTGCATTGACGGGCGGGTCGACCCGCCTCCGCCGCCGCGAGTGGTGGCTGAGCATCGGGTTAGTAGCTCATCCGGAGACGGTGCAAGAGCGTCGGCGGCGGCGCCGCCGGAGGAGAGAGTGGAGGAAGGTAGCGAAAACCGTCATCAACATCAACATGAGTAGAAATTCAATCAAATCTTGAAGTGAATCCGAAGTTTCAGTGTGAAAGTTGATCTTTTTTTTTCTTAAATTTTAATTTTTGATGTTTTTATTGTGGGGAAAAGGAATTTAATTTTTTCATGGGTTAATATTTATTGTGCAATTGTTTTAGTAGATGCTATATTTATTTTATTCTCATTGGCTAAATTTCAAAATCAGATTAACGTGATAGAAAATCTAAATTCGAATTAGAAAAATGCTAATTTAACTTGTATATTGAATAAGAGATGTGAAAAACCGGCAAGATATCAGAAATCGAGCATTCCACTAAGATTTGGAATAGAGATTCTAATTTCAGTCGATTTTATTAAATAATTTAAAGTTGACTCTATTTAGCCTACTATGATCAAAATATTCTATGTGAAATTATTTTCTATTCGAACTTTTGACAATGGGAATTATGGATGATTAATGTCTTCACTGCATTTCTATTCAGCAATAATGCCACTCTTTTTAGAAAGTGGGTGGAGCACTTTCAATTTATTTATTGAATTTTCTTCATTTTATCCCACTTTTTTTCTAACTATTTCTCTAATTTAATAGTCTCTCTCCGTCCAACTATTTTATCTTAATCAATTATAGAATGAAGATTAAGAAAGTAAATAATTGTGTATTAAAATGGTGAGACCCACTCTTTAAATTGATTACACTTCACATATTATTTTCTTTTTTTGACAAAAAAAAAAAAAAGAATAAGTAGATAACTAAAAAAATTACTCCCTCCCTTCCATCAAACTTATCCAGTATTCCTTTTCGCATTGTCCGCCATACATATCCAGTTTTTAAATAAAAAACACATTTACCAACTCAAATTAATTTAAATATATAAATTAATTAAATTTATCTCACACCTCTATCTTATAAATTAATTATAAATTATGAATTAATGTATAAGTCTCGTATGTTTATCAACCTATACCAATTTTATTAAATTACCAATTGAAAAAGATAATAGATAAGCTTAGGATAAGAACAGCGGTATTGAGAAAGGATTTGTCATGATATAAAGATTGATTACGGGTATTTATCTGGTGGGTAAGATGTTTGGGCGTGGCGATCATGTCACGTGACGCGCACGAGAGATTCCTCTGGTAGGTTTGACTTTGACTATGTGGATTTGCAGCTTTTGTCGAGGAATTAGGCAGCGCCGAGGCTCGGCGCCACCCACCACCGCCGGCGTCGATCCCAACTTCCAATTCGCCACCGCTTTCTGCTATTGGCTGTCACGTAGATAGGAAAATATTTTCCTAATTAATATCGAGGTGGGTATCGAATAAACTAATATAATTTACAAATTTCTTGTACAACATAAACAGAATTCTGTATATAGAATTCATTTCTGCAAATTAATTAAAATAATATAATGCCTACGAGGTGTCGAGGAATTAGGTTTAAATTCCCGCCTTTTGGGAATTGATTTTGCGAGATGGCGAATTTTTGCCTAAATTAAAGTGATATCATCAATCCAGTATTAGATTTAGGTGGAAGAACCCAGCGCGGCGAAGATTGTGTAGAGATCTTCTCAGGCGATTGACGAATTGATTTCGCGATGAGCGTTTACGGCGGCGATAGCTGGGCGCGGGAGGCGCAGAATCGGAAGAGAAGAGTCGACGATCTGATGATCGAAGGCATCGATTCATCTGTTTATCAGAAACTCTCGAATGGCAAGTTTGCCTGCCTTGTTTGCCCTACCAATCCAGTCCTCGACTCCCCCGTCAATCTCACAGTAAGAATTCCTTCAACCCTAAATCGAAAATCAAAATCCCAAATTAGGGTTTTACTTTCCTTCATCTTTTATGTGAAAATCAAAACTACGCTGTTAATGATTTTGCTTCTTTAGTAACTTTTTCATCGCTAAAAATTGTCAATTGGAAGCTTAGGGTTTTGAGAGGATGCGATTTTGGGCGCAGGCGCACGTGAGAGGCACGCGCCACATATCCGCCGAGTTGAGGAGCAAAGATAGAGAATTGGCAAAGCAAGAAGAAGTAAAGAAACGATTAGCGTTGTCCGATCTTGTTAGCCCAAAATCTGCTTCCGAAGCTTCGAGAAAGCAATTGAAAATTACCAACAAACCCTTGATTTGCTCGAGCACGAAAGGCTGTGTCTGAGGTGCTCTCCGGCGAAGTTATTCCGCCGGGGGTGAAACCCCCAACTGGTAATTTGGTAAGGCCATGTGTTGGGATCATGGTAGCAGTTCCAAACCCGACCCGGTTGGATATGAAGGAATGCAGAACAGAGTTGTTAGAGAGGTGCAGCCGTTGAATTATCGCGTACGCCAAGAGAGGGAGCTCAAGTTCACGGCTGCTGGCTGGAAGCGCGATTGCCACGGTAGATGGTTCAAGGACGAAAACGTTGGTTCTTTTGTTTGGTTAAGGCTTGTTGTGTTCAATTCTTCTTTGCCTTTTGTGTTTCTGCATTTCCTTTTGCACATTTTAGGATACGTTTGTTCTTCTTGCAGGTCGAATTTGATTCCGACGAAGAAGATCCAAACGTTGTCTTAAACCAGACCACTTAGTTTGAGCAGAGTATCAGGTTGGGAAGTTTCTGATCAGTTTTTAAATGATGGGCATTGTGTTATGGTTTATTAGTTGCATATATGCCTGAGAATTAACGGTTATAAAGTGTTCATTATTAAGGCAGTGTTTAGAATAGCTTTTATAAGCAGTTTTCTTAAGGTGTGTTTGCAAGAGTTTATTTTAATTGTTTATCTGTTTTTTTATCGTATTAGCAGATTTTATTGTTTGCAAAAATCTACTTTCTGTATTAGCTTCTCTAAAATTAAGCAACAAATCTGCGTAAATCTGTATGCGTCTATTGAGGTGTTTATGGTGCTTAAAACACCATAATTTTCGGAACTACAATAAATATATGTTTTTTAATATTAATACCAAAAACCTCTGCTTTTTATTAAAAACAATTTTTTTTTAACTTTAAGCAAATAAAATAAGAAATGTTTATAGTAAGCAGTTGCAAACACCACTCTTAAGCAAAAGTTGTTAGTGCTTGTAATATTAGAAAAAAATAGTTTTATTTTAAGAAAATAGTATTTCAAACACTCTCATCAGCTACTTTTTTGTTTTTTTGACTTCTGCTTTTAGAAAAGCATCCCTTACCAGCTTATGGATTTCAGCTTATTCTGTGACTTATTTTAAACTCCAAAAAAACAAAAAACATTCTAAACATTAAAAAAGCACTTATATGGTGAAAAAGCCCGGAACTGCTTATTTATGTCGTTTCAAACACTGCCTAAAGCTATAAGATTATATTATAGCTAAAGCGGTGCTGGAAGTGTGATATTGCGTTCGTGTGTCTGGTTCGTAGTTAGTTGTTCAATGTTTGAATGCGATGAACGCGTTACGTGCATGTAATAAGGGTAGATAAAAGATGATCATAGACAAAGACTTGATCTTAGCATGATGCTGCTTCTGTCCTGCACTTCAGAATTTCTTGTTTCTTGTATTTGTGCATTCGAGCAGTACGTATGTCGTACTTGTAAACTAATTGTGACGTATTCGCGTGGAGTCACTACTCGTTGCCATATGTTATCGCTGAGTTTGTTGCTGAACTCGAATTCATCGTCTGATTTCCCCTACATGATGATATATGCAGGAAAGGAAACCATAGCATAAAGCAGAGTCAATCCACTCTCGTATTCTCGGAGCTGCTATTTCCTCGATACGGATAACGTGGAAGAAAAGGTGAATATCGCGATATTTCTCCACCGATTTATACCTTGTGTTGACGGACCTGCATTTCTTTTTGTAGGAGTCATCTCTAGACCTACAAACAGAAAAATGCAGGTCCCTCAATACAAGGGATGATGTGATAAGTTCCTATAGTTCTTGATTGACTTCTTTCCCATTTGCTTCCTCTTTACCCACCAAACTACTCATTTCTAGGTCGAATCCGTTGCACCGGGTTTTTCCGACTCTGACTTATCTCTTCCGCCCCGGAAGATATTTTACCAGAGTCTTTTCCCATATAGCAGTTACGAATCTTCACCATCATATAAACACCATAAAAATGAGGTGAAGTTAACACCGTATCTTGAATTTTGATCAAAATCGAAACTGAATCGAACCAAATCAATTTTCTTGATTTGATATTTTATTTGCAAAATAGAAAATCAAAATTCCGATTAACCGAATTTTGGGTTTATTTGGTTCGGTTTAACGGAATTGATAGATAAGGGAGTAAATAATATGCCGACAGTTTCCTAGGTGTTTCGCATGAAAATGATTGGAGCTGACTTATGTGGTGGTTTAAATTTTAGGAAGTCGGCGGCGGCACGTGGTGGTGGGCTGTCTTGCCGCAGAGTTTGATTTTCTTCCCCTAATTGTTCACACTGCAATTTACTTCAGTCAATTAGTCAACATTCTATTTAATTAACTCAATTCTTCCAACCACATTTTCCCCATTTATTCTTCTCGCCTTAGACCCCGGTCCACTCCAACCGGACCCCCTACCTCCACACAATATTAGTTTGAAAATTCTACATTAGATCGGGTCGACAATTTAAATTTTTATCGCTTCATTCAATTTGTCTGCCTGTCCTACTTATCTTATCTTACTCTAGAAATGATAAATTACTTGTACACAACTATCAACTCTTTTTTAGCGGAGCTCATTCATTTAAACATAATTTTTAACTCTTTTTAATAATTGTACCGAAAAGAATTCAGATAAACTTAATATAACAAGAAAAGTATCTTGTAGTGTAAAATAGTGCTACCTTAATTATTTTCAAAATATTACTCCCTTCGTCCCACATGATTTGTTTCATTTCTTTTCGACACGGAATATAAGATGAGAGAGTGGTTGTGTGTATATGAATAGGTGATTGTATGTAGAAAAGTAAGTCATACGAAGAAAAAATGGGAGTTTGTATAGTAATTTTTTTTTTAAGAAACAAGACAAGTCAAATGGAACAACCCAAAAAAGAAAATAAGACCAGCCAAACGAAACGGAGGGAGTACATTACAAAAAATTTAAAGTATGATGTGATATTATTCTACAGCACAAAATCTGGCTTATGATAGATTTTTCTATATTAATGTATCAAAATACTTTGGCTTTGAAGCGTGTGATTTATACCCGATCGTTCGAATTTCATAGAATTGTGGATGAGAAGCGTTGGCCTCCCTTCCCGCGGTTTTCGTAGAAAGCCTCACGGAATTAAATTAAGAGAGCTTTGCTCTTTTACCCATTCCACATAAAAAAAACACAATAATACCCATTCCTTAAATTTCTATTCACTAAATACCCAAGATTACGAATTTACCTTCAAATTTTCATCAGTTTTCTTATTTGTTTTGTGATTATATTTTTTTTTTGTTAAAATCTTTCAGTGCCGATAGAGTGCCTATGAGTGCCTACGTTTTATTTTAAATAAATAATATAGGAATTCGAAAACAAACATGAGTGCCTATGGGTGCCGATAATGTTTATCGGCATCCATGGGCACTCTTTAATTTTTTTTAAACAACAAGGTCCCTCTATCATGTTATCGGCACCCATAGTGGGACTTGTTTTCGAAAACAAGTATGAGTGCCTAAGAGTGCCGATCATGTTATCGGCACCCATAGGCACTGTTTATTTATTTTTTATTTTTTTAAACAACAATGCTCTATCGATCGATGGCAGTGCCGATGAGATTTTTTGCTCAATTGGCACTGTACAGTATATTCGGTGCCTATGACAGTACCTTTAGCAGTGCCGATGGATTGCCTTAGCCTATCGGCACTCGTTATTAAAATTATTTATCAATTGATTTATAAAAATAAAAAATAAAAAAAATTGTGAGTGCCTATGGCAATGCCAATGGATTGTCTTAGCCTATTGGCACTCGTTATTAAAATTATTTATCAATTGTTTTATAAATAAAAAAAATTTAAATTTTAAAATTTCCAGTGTCGATAACAATTAATCGGCACCCGTAGGGTTCTATCGGCACCCATTGCCAATTGAAAAAAATAAGGGTAAATAAGTAATATTGGGTATTCTGTAACTATTATTATAGTTTGTGGATAGAACTGTGTTTTTTTAAAAGATATAGGGTAAAAAAGCCTATTTCCACTTAAATTAACATCCCTATTCTTATTCCTCAATGATTGCTACTTTTTTCTTTGAAATATTAAAGCACGTGTGGATTTTCTATTGGTCAGCAGCTTAGACTTTTCAATTGTATTAGCGTAGTTTGTCAGAACCCAAGTGCTCAGTTCTTGACCAATTAGTATTTTACTGCATTTTGTATCGTCATGGTCTATTGACTAAAAAAAAAACTTTATATTAAGAATGTTTTCTTTTACATAGTTGTATAAATATAGTACTCCATTCGTCCCATTAATAATGACCAATTGGCTTTTTGATATGAGAATTAAGAAAGTAAAATAAATGATGTAAAAGAGAGAAAATGAGTGAGATCAGGGGCGGATCCAAGGGGGGGCACCCGACGACGGTCGCCCTCCGATTCACGTCGAAATTTGACTTTTTATGCGTAATTTTCAATTTTTTTTGTATTTCGCCCCCTCGAAATCTACACTTCGTCATCTTTTCTATTGAATTTTTAAATTTCGCCCCCCATTCGTTGTAATCCTAGATCCGCCCTTGAGTGAGATGTTGATAGAGTGAATGATAAAATAAGTGAAAGAAATAATAAAATATAAGAGAATGTAATATTTTTTTTCTTTTTTTTTGAAAAGAAATCATTTCAAATGGAACAAATCGAAAAGGAAAAAAAAGCCATTACATGATGGAGGAGTAGTGTATAACAAATGTGTATTATAATAAATGATTCGAACCAAAAATCATTTCAGGTTGGCCGAGTTTGAATCAATTATTAGCTGTCATCATTAAAAGAAAATCACTGGATCTTTTAGATCTTAGAGCATCCGCATTGCTCCAAGATTTAAACACCCATCCATAACATTCTCTCTCCGCCACATCAGTTTTTTTTTAAACACTCAATTTTTAAACACTCAACCACATTCCTTTATCTATCCATATAATTTTTTTTACTTTATTGGGTCCCACTATATTAATTTTTCAAACATTAATTTTATTTTATTGGATCCCACTATTTTAATTAATTTTGATAAATTCATTAAACAATAAATACTAAGAAAGGGGAAAAAATAATTTAAAAACTTGCAATAACATGAAAATTAAACAATACAACAATTAAAATAAAAATTACGAACTAGTACATCAAAATACTAATCGATCAATTGTTGTTGTAGCGAGTCCATATATGCTCAACCAAGTCGTGTCGAAGTTGGTGATGCACATCGCTGCTACGTAACTCGGAGTTGGTTCGAATCACATTTCGAAATTCTGGATTTGGACCTTGAACGAATTGTGGGGGTTCATCATCTTCATCATTGGGAAAAGATGCAACCATATCCCCCTCATCCTCAACAATCATGTTGTGCAAAATTACACAAGTTAACATGATAGATTTTATTCTTTTCCTGTACCAAGATCGAGCTGGCCCTCTAACGATTGCCCATCGAGCTTGGAGTACCCCGAACGCTCGTTCAACATCTTTTCTGGCAGCCTCTTGCCTTTCTTTAAAAAGACTCCTCTTTGGATCGTCTAGGCACGAAAAAGACTTCACGAAAGTAGCCCATGTTGGATAAATTCCATCTGTCAGATAGTACCCCTGATTATAATGTGTGCCATTTACCGTAAAATTAGTCTCGGGCGCATTTACTGAGAGCATCTGGTTGAATAACGGAGATTCATTTAACACATTAATATCATTTCGTGAACCAGCTACACCAAAAAAGGCATGCCATATCCATAGATCTTGGGAAGCGACAACTTCTAGCACAATCGTAGGAGAACCATGACCCCTCGTAAATTGACCTTTCCACGCGACTGGACAATTCTTCCATTCCCAATGCATACAATCAAGACTTCCCAACATTCCCGGGAATCCATGTCTATCATTGTGCATCTGAGTAAGACGTTGAACGTCAGCTGCATTTGGCCTTCTCAAATATTGACTGCCCCAGATCTCCACCACATTCTTACAGAATGTAAAAAGACATTTGATTGCAGTTGATTCCCCCATTCGGAGATACTCGTCAAGATGATCGGCTGGTACTCCGTACGCCACCGACGAATTGCCGCGGTGCATTTTTGTAGAGGAGACAAGCCTCTACGATATATTGCATCGTTCCTTTGTTGGAAGTATGACGAGTGATTCTCAAGTGCACTCACTATTCGGAGGAATAAGTCTCTCCGCATTCGGAATCACCATCGAAATATTGTAGCGGAATACACGGGGACCTCGGCGAAATAATCATTGAAAAGTCTTTCGTGTCCGTCTTCACGATTCCTTTCGATGTACCTTCTCGGCTGACGCCTAGCCTGGAGACACCTTCTTTCATATTCTGCCATTATTGTCTGACTATGTTGAAGAATCGTTTCATACAAATCATACTCAGGATCATTGATTTGCTCTTCGTTGTTACTGGAAGAACTAGAACTGGTTGTAGAATATTGAGCCATTTTTGTAGTAGCAAAACTTTGAAATGAATCAATATTTGAGAATGTGAGGAACAATGAACCATTCACTACTATATAGAATGTGTGATTTCATTGTTGTAACTTATGTAACATATATATAGAAATATGATGCAATGGATATAAACTTTCTCAACGGCTAAAAACGGCTATTTTTTAACGGTTGAAATATTTCGAGAATATAAACCTCCTCTCCCCCCTCCCCCCTCCCCCTGCCTCTCTCCCCCCTCCCCCCTCCCCTGCCTCTCTCCCTCCGCGTCCAGTCCCGACCGCCGCCTCCCCTCCCCCCTCCCCACCCCCCCTACCTCTCTCCTCTCCCCCTCCGGTCTAGACCGCCTCCGGTCCGGGACCGCCGCCTCCCCGAGCCCGTGCGGAAGTCCGGACCGCCGCCTCCTCGAGCCGCCGCGCTCCGATCCGCTAGTCCCGACCGCCGCGGTCCCGAGCCGCCGCTCTCCGACCTCCTGCCTCCCCAAGCCGCCGGCTCCGCTCCCGAGCCGCCGGCGGCTCCGCTCCCCGCGCCGCCGCGCCGCCTCTCTCTCTTTCAATTGTTGTTGCTTGATGAAATTTTTTTTTCTTGATGAAAAATTGTTGTTGCTTGTTTATGGATTTGGTTGATGTTGTTTTTGCTTGATGAATTTGGTCGATTTTGCTTGATGAATTTGGTTGATGTTGTTTTTGTTGATTTTTGCCGACAAAATATTTACAGCGGGTCCCACACAAGACACTCTCTCCCCATCCAAAGGTTTAAACATTCAATTTTCTCTCTCCATCTATGATTTTACTGCATCGCTCGGCTACATCCATCCATAATTATGGATGGCAATTTTCTTGCCGGTGTGGATGCTCTTAGGAATTGAAACACAAAAAAAGGCTAACAGATGTGAATAATGATTAGAATCATTGATGGATTTAAGGGAGACAGATTGGGTTTGCCGTCAAATCTTGTACAAACTCGATTTTTGTGTATTTTTTTAAAAATTACTATCATTTCGTTTATGATATTGTAGATTCCGTATTTCGATTATGAAATTATGGATTTTGCCGTCGGTGACTCATACTCAATGGACCTGCTCGTGATTACATCAACCGTAATCATAGCGTTGACAAAATTGAGGTATCCTCCCCCATGTAAAGGGTGCAAAGTACATATAATATTCTCTAAACGATAGAGAGAGACAAAAGGAAAAACAAATTGAGTAGTATGATAAAAGTGAAGTTTGAAAAAGCAATCAAATTTACGTGGTTACATTTGAATTCTAGCTTTTCATTACGTTATGCAACGCTATTCAACTTTGTCAAAAAGAATAAGTAATCGTGCATGGTTTGGTGGTTCCACTTTTTTATTGCAAAAATCACTTTTGCCTCATCAATCCGACACCTCAATATGATGTTCCCTTTTTTTTATTATTATGTTTTTTTTTTTAATAATTTTTTTATACAACCGAGAAAACTCTCATCCGCTACTGAAAATGGTATTGAATCAACTCCCCTATTGTACAATATTTCTCTATCATAAAGTTTCAAATCAAATTTTATGTCTATAATTTAAATGTTACTCCCCCGTTACATTCAAGTTATTTACTTTCTTTTTGATATAGAGAATAAGAATGTTGTTTGTTGTTTGTAACGGAGTAATAAAGTAGTGAGATCTACCATGTGTGGTTTGCAGCCTATTGCACAGGAGCGAGGTTTACCCTGTGCGAACCAAAGGTAGCGGCCGCGAGTTCCTCGTCATAAAAATTAAAATTAAAAAAAAGTAGTGAGATCTACTAAATTATATAGAGCATTCTTTTACTAAAAAAGAAAAGTTGTTAATTGGAGTAGGATAGCCCGAAAAAAAAATCTGGATAAATAGGTAGTGTTTGAAAGAGCTTTTATTAGCAAGTTTTAGTTGCTTATTCTTAAAGTTGCTTAAAGTTGTTGCTAAGCAAAATTTGTTAGTGTTTGCAATATTAGAAAAAAAAAACAGCTTAATTTTAGAAAAAGATAGTTTTGCAAATACTCAAATAAGCTGATTTTTCATTTTTTTTTTGCTTCTGCTTTTAAAAAGCAGTCCTTGACCAACCTATGAACTTCTGATTATTCTGACTTATTTTAAGCACAAAATATGTTCCAAACATATAAAAAAATACTTATGCGATAAGAAAAATTCAAAAACAGCTTATTTAAACTGTCCCACACAATACCTTAAAGTGAGACGGAGGGAGCACAAATCAAAGATTTAAGGATTTTAGGTTTCAAATTCATCAAAATTCTCCATTATTCACACATATATATAGTCCTTAAAGATGGATCTCATTAAACTCCAAAAGTAAATATATAAATAAATACAAATTGAATTGTTTTATCATATATGTACTATTATTTCTATATGGATGAACAAGATTGATCAAAATCAAGAATTCATGAATCATGAAGAAATTCATCTTCAATTATCACCCTCTCGACATAGAAACTGAAGGAATCTCAGCAGCCGTTGGATTTAATCCTAAACATCCCCATAATCCTTGTTTGTACGGCAACGACGTTCGCTTCCTCATCCCCTCCGAAAAAGCTCTGTTGACTGTGTAATGAAGCTCGTGAGCAGAAACCGACGGCCCAGATTTCCTCCGGCTGGACACCGACCCCACGCTGTCCGTCGATCTGAAGCTCGAGTTCTTCACATCTTGCCGCACTTTCCTCAACTGCTCTTCGTCTTCGGCTCTGCTCGCCGACGCGCTTCGGAATAATAAGAGGTCTTTGATCTTCCATTTCTTGTACCAGAAGGATGAGATTGATGACGACGAGAATAATGATGGGGATTTGGTTTGATTTTCTTGATTTGTTTCAGGATCGAATAATAGGTCGGATACTCTGAAGGGGGAGAGAGAGCGGGAGTTCTTCTTCTTTCTCTCTCTAGAAGATGATGATGGCGGGTTGGTGCTTGTGTTTGCGTTTCTCTCTCTTCCTCTTGTGTCGGTGGTGTTTTGTTTAGTTGTTTGTTCGATGGAGGCGGCGAACGGGTCGGCGTCTGCCGGCCGGCGGCGGCGGGGGGAGATCCTGCGCGGCGATCTGGGGGAATATTCGAGGGGGCGGTTTTGGTCGTAGTGGAGGCGCGGTGGGGGCTTGAGGGGCTTGATTACGCCGCCGTGGAAGAGCTCGTCGGCGGGGAGGGAGTGGCGCTCGAGGTGGCCGCTGAAGTCGAAGGCGAAGTCTACGTCGTCGAGGTCTTGGTCGGCGTCGCCGTAGTTGGAGGAGGGGGCGGTGGTGAGGTGGGATTTGGGGGTGCCGGGCTTTTCTTCCCAGTGTAAGGGGACGGCGGCGCGGTTGTAGAAGGCGGCGGAGTTGCGGGTGGGGCTGGTGGGGGCGCTGTAGAAGAAGTTGGGGAAGCGTTGGGGGCTGGAGGGGGCGCTGGTGTACGGCGTCGTGGAGGCGCTGTTGTAGTCAACGGCGGCGGTCGGCGGCGGTGGGATCATCACCTCCATTGTGTGTGTAGAAATGAATATATGTAATTGGTTTGCGAATTAAAGAGTTAGTTATATACTTACAGAAAAGGTCGGAATTGGAAAGGGGGAGGAAGGTTGCTACGATTTGACCGTGGGGGTATATTAGTCATAATCAAAGATTGTGATTATGCTTTTAATATTTCAATTATTTAAATCATTAAAAAGAATGTGTGATAAATTTGATTTTTATTTGCAAATGGCGCAATCGACGTTTAATCCACTAAATTTGACCTTAGATAAGAGAAAATCTATATTTAATTCATATAATTCTAAACTTGTTACCCACATGCTCTAAAAATATATAAAATAATTAATTCGTGCCGCATTTTCAACGCCTAAATAAACGACTTTAATCCAACGAGCTAACAAGTACGTAAACATGTCGTAATATCACACTACCCAATTTGTATCACAACACAACTAAGTTTTTTCAATGAAGGCATGAACACGCAATATGATATACATATTCTCCAAAAGTTTATGATACGATATGACAATTGGTCACGATGTTTGCAGTGTAAAATAAATTAATTTTTGTATTCTTCATTAGAATTAAGTACAACATATATTTAAACATATGTGACACAACAATTGGAACGTTATAAACTCCTATTGTATCAGAGTGTCCGACACGATACATTAAAGTTTTCTGGTGCGTCCGTACAACAGAGAGGAAAACACCTAGTCATTGATCAAAATGAACATCGAACAATAGTTATGCATAATTATCTTCACATACTTGGATGAAAATCAATTGCTCGAATCTTCGATAAATTCAAGATTGACTTATTGTCGATATACAATCACAATCTTACATAACAATTCCTTTTGACAAGATCACAAACCATCATTGAGGCCACAAGATTTCGCCATCTTTCATTTGAATCCAAACATAATACAAAATTCTTTTTTCTCATATCTAGAAATATTTACTTCTTCTTCCTAGAAGGAAGCTTCCCATCAATGAAGGAAGAAAACAATACAAGAGCCCTCTCCGGTTGGTAGCTCGGCACAAAATGGCCTGCTCCCTTTACACTCACAAACGTAAGATTTTCATACACGACTGCATAACCTCCAACCTAATCACACAAACACAAAATCCCAACATTTCAGATTCAAGAGAGAGAAAGAGGTGTGAGAGAAAGAGTAAGAGTATTTCTCACCTCCTTTTGTATGTACCAAGGGTACCATGGAGTCTTCACTTTTGCCCCTATTTTGGCTAATGAGTACTCCGTCGCCGTTACCGGCACCACTGCATCCGTATCTCCACTGCAATTCCACCCCAAATTACTCGAGAAATTAGATTTATCAACTTTTTAGTTCAAATCAGTATCGATTTAAAAACACGCAAAATACCGACAGAAATGATGAACCGTCGTTATACTAACCGACAAAAGCCGTCCAGTACCGACGAATTTTCGATGGAACATACCGGCAATGATTTTTACAGCGGACTATTATCATTGTCATTTTCTCGATACTAATCCGTCGGTAAACAACATTTATTGTATACTGAATTATCATATAGTTTACCTATATATCCATATGCGGATGCCGCTGCCCATCAATCCCTTAATGGTAGGTATTACCGTCGCTTTTATATCCTTTGGTTCATAAACCACACCGTCGCTAAAAACATTTTAATTTTCAGAAAATGCATTAAATTTCACAAAAAATGAAAAAAAAAACATAAAAATAAATAAAAATGAAAAAAAGTACCTGCATGATTTCCATGGCCCGGGAATTTTAGTTGTATTGGCATGAAGAGCCTTTTGCACTTCGGGTCTGTTTAAATACGTCTCAACATAATCATCCGAGCACGGATCATATGTCGAAACCTAGTACGGAACAAATATCAAACAACAATTAGTCTACGATATGGATCTCGTTCTAATGTTCGTAAAATTAGCATTTACCGACGAAGAAGCTTCTGTGGATGCTGCATGTCTTTTATCTTCATCTTCATCTAACCCGCACAAAGGAGCATAGATGTTGTAGGCGAATATATCGTCCACGGCCTCATCCGCTCGATCCGTATAATGCCGACATTTCTTCGTATAGGTGGTCGAAAAATTGCAATTCTTAACGATTCCTCGATGGATGTCACTTGGTATCAGAGCACGCATATAGTAGAAGTCATAAGTCCCTCTCATATTATCGTCTCTATCGATGTACGCATTGCCTATCTGCAATATCATTTAATAATATAATATGTTATTAGGCTCGATTTAATAATAATAATAATAATAATAATATAATATCTGCAGTATGATATTCGAATTATTCGATAAAATTAGGGTGATTAAGAAAGTTAAGTATGTTAGGACTTACGGCTATGCCTTTCAAGTTGATGATGGTTTGTTTGTGTTGGAGGATAAGCGCGGCCAGCTGAGGGACGTAGTGGCCGGCGTAGCTCTCTCCGGTGATGTAGAAATCTCTCTTTTTATATTCCGGGAATCTTTCAAGCCAATTTGTTAGAAATGCGTAGGTATCTTCTGCCGTTTTCTTGTCTCCGGTGTGATAATCTTTTGTTCTATTTGAGTAGGAAAACCCTACTCCAGCTGGCGATTCAAGGAAGATCACATTTGCAACTGCATATAGATTACCTTCATTAGCATAATTAAAGCCACAAATCTTTAGTGGCGCAACGTGAACTCAAAGAATAAACGACATTTGCTAAACTATTGATTCGATGAATATTAAGTTAATGACATCCAATACCAAAATAATCCGCATAAAAAATCCCAAAAACTATCTAGGACAGAAATATATATAGGGAGTGGTTCCCGTGTGAACATTCTTTATCGTATGAACGTGTAAACACTGCATTTTAAAGACAAACGTATTGCACTTTCAAGGCATTTTAATACTACACTTTACGTATTGCACTTAAAGACAAATGTATTGCCCTTTAAGTATTGCACTTTAAAATGCAGTATGTTTGCCTTTAAAATGCAGTACATTTGTCTTTAAAGTGCAGTGTTCACACGTTCACACAATAAGAGGTTGTTCACATTTGAACATCCTTCTATATATATTTATATATATATATAAACCCCTTCAATATCCAAAAAACAATTACAGAGTAGATGGGCCAGAATTATTATTTCATAGGCCCAGAAACAAAAAGAGCCCATAATATACTCTGGCCCAGTTATTCTTATGGTACCAGAATTATAATTTCATAGGCCCAATTTTTTAATGAGTAATCTTAGTAATTTCAAGGAGGCCCAATAGTTACGTGGGCCATAATAAAGATATTAAATAGGTCCAATTCAGTAGTGGGCCCAAAGGAGTTATATATCGGCTCAATTATCGTATAGTCCACATTCAGTATCTCATAGACACAATTTAACAATTATTACTCCCTCCATCAGGTTACATTTCTTTTCAACACGGATATTAAGATGAGCGATTGATTATGTGTAGATGAGTGAGTTCCATAAATAAAAAATGAGAATTTGTATAATAATTATTTTACTTTATAGAAAAATGGAATAAAAACGAGACAAGTCGAACGGGACACTAAATCTTGAAACATCATAACCTGCAAAACCTACACGGTCAACTAGACCGTTTATTTCCTTTAAGTTTTTAGGTATCGGACTAATTTGATCTCCGGTTAATCATTTATATAATTTCTATAAATTTTTACCTCTATTCCAAGCATGTTTGTTGTGCCAAAGTGTTTTCCTATCTGAGTTAACTCGGAAGGGTCCGAGCTCAGTCATTGCTCCAGAACCCAAAGAAGAACATCCCGGCCCTGCAGTTTAATTCAAAGAATTAGTCAAATTAATCTTGCTTTATTAACACAAATTAAGGAATAATAATCACAAGCCAAGATTAATTAACTAACCTCCGGTCAGCCAAAGCACAAGAGGCTTGTCGGAAGGGCGTTCGGACTCAGTAAAGTAATAGAACAAAACTCGGCCGGCGGCCGGATCGACGGTGATGTAGCCGGAATACTGAGAGAAACTGACTTTTGGCTGACCGGGCAAGCTCGAGATTTTGTCGGCGTTTTTTAGTCCATCTTGACTTCCGACGTAAACATGTGATAAAGATTTGTTCGAGGAATCTTCTAGAACATGGTTTGATGAATCTTTTGCACGTGCGGAATTGAGGTGTTGCTTGAGAGGATTAAATCCTCTCCCGCCGTAACCTCGGACGGAGACTGTTATGGAGAGAAGAGAGAGAAGAAAAAGACATGCAGAATTCATCTTTCTAAGTGTGTGAATTTCTTTTCATTCACTTGGTAGTGTTTAAGATTTTGGTGACTACTTAGAATAATTAGAAAATGGAAATCAATCCAATATTATAAATATGTGAAAAAATCAATAACCAGATTTGAATGTAGTGTGATCTTATATTATGTGAAGTAAATAATAAGAAAAATATAGATTCTTAACGTATAAGTTTTGTCAATTATATTTAATAGAGTTAATTACATGATTACTAGTATGATATTTGTATCACATTCCGGATTAAAGAACAAAAACATAACTACGTGAGAACTACGACCATGCATAGTCATTTTATGTTATGCATAATCGTTATACATTTTATGCAAAAATACATGTAATTTTATACTTTTGCCTTATGGATAAAAGGATTATGCAAAATGTAAAATTAAATGATTTTTGCATAAAAAATATAAGAATTATGCATTAAAGATTATACATATGATTCGCAGTTATCACGTTAAATATGGATTCTCATATGATCCACTCCCTCTATATATATATATATATATTTGCAGGATTTTATCAGTTTTTTACATTGATACAAGATTCCAAAATATTTAAAGGTTTTAGTAACCTAAAGTAAATCTAAGGCTATAAATTAGCAAGATTCTAATTGCGAAGATTTCAGGGATTCTAATTGAAAAACCTATAAATAAAAAATAAATTACCACGAAAGTTACAAATATTCCGAGTCACTGATATTATTAGCTCTCTCAATTATAATCAATTAGATTAGTTACTGATTTACGTGTAATAATTTATTATTATTTAGTTTACTAGCATTTATGAACAATAGTTTTTTGTTGTTTAAAAATATTTGTTACAACGGTAGCTTCTCTAAAATTAAGTAATTAAATTGCTTAATTAAGCCATTTATATTAAACATCTATTGAGATGCTTTTGGTGTTTAAAACACCATAATTTTCGAAACTACTAAATATATGCTTTTTATTATTGATAGAAAATGCCCTACTTCTGCTTAGAAACAATTATTTTCAACTTTAAGCAAAAACAAATAAGAAATGCTTATAATAAGAATTTGCAAACAAACCCTTAATTATGACAAACTCGACGAATATGCTGAATATAATGATCCTAGTGATTCTCACCAGGGTTTTATATGTTATTGAATTTTCACTTTAAAACAGCCAAAAAAACTGCATCATTGGCAGTTCATTACAAAGCATTGAACATTATTCTTTTGGTAGTTAACTAGGAACAATAAATCTGGAAATCGTCCCGTAAATTACTTCTTGATGTCTCACTTCACCGTCGAGAAACGAAATAAGACTTCGAGTTTCAATTAGCATGTTTAGCTGGTGGGAGGAAGCTTTCCTTCCAAGAAGGAAGAGAAGAAAGCAAGAGCTCTCTCCGGCTGGTAGCTCGGCACGAAATGCCCGGCTCCTCTTACCGTCACGAACGTAATGTTTTCGTATCCAACTACGTATCCTCCAACCTTATAATTAAACAATAAAATCATGTCAATTTTTGAACAAGAACTCAGTGAATATTGGAATGTTCTAGAAGCTACCTCGCCTTGGTAGTACCATGGGTACCATGGAGTCTGGACTGGCGTGTTGAGCTTGTTCATGGAGTATCTAGTTGTTGTCACTGGCACTCTTCCATCCGTATCTCCACTGCCACCATTGCAAGGAATTATGTTAACAAGGTGATCAAATCATTTGTTTTTTGATACTTAGGGTTAGAATTATCAAAATTGACCTAAAATATTACTCCCTCTGTCCCGCCCGACTTGTTTTGTTTCTTTTCGGCACATAGACTAGTGAGTGGTTGTGTGTAGATGAGTGAGTGATTGTGTGTAAAGAAGTAGGTCCCACAAAGAAAAAGTGGTAGGTTCTGTCCTTTTTTGGAAAAGGAAAACAAGAAAAATCAAGCGGGACGGAGGGAGTACGATTAGACACTAATTAAGGCTAAATTAGACTCAAATTTTAAAGATTGGAAAAAATGATCGGCCCCGATGCACTTTGGACTATTTTGATCTGCCCACTAGTTTACATTTTTTACTCAAAAAAATAAATAAATATGAGTGTTAAATCATAAATGTGTAGTTGAACAAATTCAATATAAAAGTGTGCTAGTTCCACTTTATACATGAAACTTGTAAGATATGAAAATATAAATAAATTTTTGATTTAGTATGTGGATTGTTTTGGTACGGCGATCTGATTGGAGTATTCTTTCCATAGCTTCATTTATCAATTTATGGTTGCCCGACACGAAGCGGTTTGTATATACTACCTTCGTAACCTTTGTGTGTTTCACACCACAAGGATATATCGATATGTGACATTTCTCATTTAAAAATGCAGTCCACATTTACCACATGTCAATACCTTTATAGTGCAGTACCAAATGTACACACAAACCTTTGTGCGCCCGACGTGATAAATGAGATAGGTCGGATTGGACATTCCCATAACACTTTGACAGCCCTTGTTAGGGTTAGGGTTTAGGGTTAATTACCTGTAGATCCAAACGGCAATCCCACTAGCCATGAGCTCCTTGATGACAGGTAAAACCGTTTCAGGCTCATCGTTCCAACTTATGAGATCACTGCATCCAAAAAGAGCAATAAACACCAAAGAATTATTAATCATTTTGAAAATAATTAAACTTCTTAATTTGTTCATTCAATCTTAATTTACTAAACCTGCAAGATTCCCATGGTCCGGGAAGGCCGGTGGTGTTGGCATGAAGAGCTTGCTGCACTTGAGGCTTATTCAAGTAGGTGAAGACATAGTCTCCCGAGCAAGGATCGAATGACGCAGTGGAATTAGAGCCACAGAGAGGGGCATATATGTCATAAGCGTATATGTCGCCGGTGTCGCCGTCGGCTGCATCTAAGGCCTTGGTGCACGCGTCAGTTATCGTGGAAGCGGAAGTGAAGTTGCAGTTCTTGACGATTCCGTCGTGATGCTCGTCGGAGAGGAGAGCGTGCGACCAGAAGAAATCGTACGAACCGCTTATCTCGTCTACGTAATCAATGTACGCATTGCCAATCTGAAAAAGATTAATCATGTTGATAATAATATTCTAGGATGAATTTGTTAATCTTAGGAAAAGGTAATTTTATGTGGGGTTAATTGAGACAATTGTCAACTATTGCATCGTTGACATAAATTGGACACGGAAAAGAATAGCAGACAAATCATTTAACATAATAGGTACGGATATAGTAGGAAACCGACTTTAATATGAAATACGAAGTATGAGTAATCTTTATGTTTTTTATGCATAATCGTTATACATTTTTAACGCACGAGCCATGTAAATTTGCAATTTTACCCTTATGCTTAAAACATATAAGTGTTATGCATAACATAATTTTTCAGAGGATATTTAACCATAGTCGTCAAATGAATAAAATGAAGGGTGCCGTTACTTCATATTTTCTATTTAAAGGAAGCTTCATATGATCCATTCTAATTACTATATATAATATATAGATAATAAAAATAAAAAAAGAAATCTATGTACCTATAATAATATATAGAAATTAGTATAAATATTGTGTTTAGTAATATTCTTACTGCAATTCCTTTCAAGTTGATGACGGTCTGATTTGTGTTCTTGTTGTTTCTGAGAATGAGTTGAGCGAGCTGTGGGACGTAGTGGCCGGCGTAGCTCTCTCCGGTGATGTAGAAATCACGGGTTTTGTACTCCGGGAACCTCTCTAACCAGTTTACTAAGAAAGTGTAGGAATCTGCGGCGGTTTTAGTATCTCCGGTGTTGTAATCCGATGAGGTGTTTGAGTAGGAAAACCCAACGCCGGCCGGAGACTCAAGAAACAGAATATTCGCAGCTGCATGCAAAAATAATTAAAATCATAAGTTATCCCCATCATGTCTTAAATATCACGATTAATTTCCATTCTTTTTAACAACATTTAAGTAAACCTATATATTTTTTCACGGGCAAAATATGGGTAAAAAAAAAGAATAAATTAGTGGACGAATCCATCGGGTCATTAGGTCGGGCCATTTAGGCCCAACTTGTTTCGGACTTCCAAATTTGAGCCCAACCAACCCTAAGGATGGATAAGCCAGTTTGAACTAATTTTGACAGTTCTAATTAAACGCCTCACCAATATTCCAGGCCTTATCGTTGTACCACAACGTCTCGCCATCAGGGTTAACACGGAACGGTCCGAGCTCCGTCATCGCTCCATTTCCGATCGACGAACATCCCGGCCCTACATAAACAACATGAAAATTAATTAAACCTCACAACAATTAATCTTGAGTTCATGACAACAATTAATCAAATTTGATGCTCCCTCCACACCATCATTCTTGTCTTAATTGTGTACGGTGCGAAGTTTAAAAAAGTAAGTGGAAAATATGTTAAATTGGTGGACCCCACCATTTAAATTAATTGTGCTCCATAAGTTACTTATTTTTTGTAATAAAGACAAGAAAGTAAAGAAGAAACAAGAATAACGGGAAGTTGTCCCCTTGGGATGGCATAGCGGTGAAGGTGGGTGGCCCGGGACCGATAGGTCATGGGTTCAATTCCCACTGGACACGCTATGTGTGAGTCTGTCACCCTGTCACATTAAGGATGGTTTAACTCTTCTGTGTGGTTTGCAGGCTATTGCACAGGAGCGAGGTTTACCCTGTACGCACCAAAGGTAGCGGCTGCGGGTTCCTCGTCAACAAAAAAAAAAAAAAAAAAAAAGAATAACGGGAAGTAGGGAATGTAAAACTAAACCTCCATTTAGCCATAACACTAGAGGCTTGGTGGCCGAGTCGACGTCCGACTCGGTTAGCCAATAGAAGAGCGCTCGTCCGGCGGTCGGATCAACGGTAACATAGCCGGAATACTGAGAGAAGCTCACGTTCGGCATTCCCGGCAAGTCTAAAATCTCATCTGCTTCCTTCAAACCATCCTGAGCCGCCACGTAAACCGGCGAATATCCATCACTCCGAGCCTCATCAAGAACAACAAAATCTCCCGATCTCTTCGTCCGGTGAGCCTTCAAAAGCTCCCCTAGAGGGTCGTAGCTTTTGCCTCCGTTAACGGAGGCGAAAAGGCAAAGAGCAGACAAGAGTACGATGAGAAGAGCTGATCCTTTCATCGAAGAGCTTATGAATCTTTGACATGGTGAAAGACTTGTATATTTATAAGGCAAAGAGCAGACAAGAGCCGGAGGCGCCGGCCGATGCCAAGCTCATTGTTTGCTGCAGTTCGTTCTTTGTATTAAACGACTGTACGTATGTTGAGTGATAATGACAACTAATAATATATGTTCTTGTTTTTAATCTCAAACGGCTGGTCGGAACCTTTTTAATACACACTTCCTTTAAGATTCGTTGCTCTTATTCGATCAACTTATTGAAATTTCCGTCGAGATTAGTCCGAGTTTTAAGAAGCCCTACACATTTGTCACATTCCATGATCCACCATGGTCCATTAAATAGTGTCATATGGAGTATTTTTTTAACTGCAAATTTAATATACGTAATTTTATTTTGTAAACACATTAAAAATACTTAAACAGTTAAAAAAACTAATAAGCACTTAAAAAAATCCATTGCAAACACCCCTAAATTAAAGTAAATCATAACGACACTTATTTTCCAATTAATGGGAGCAACACTTATTTCAAATAGGAGGGAGTAATAAGAACGAGGTAGACTATAGTGACCAAAAAAAACTCATTATGAAATTATGTTATTTTCCACTTTCTATTCAAATTTAATGTTAGAATCTTAATTTCAAGGGCAAAATTTGACTTAACTTTCTCAACTGTTTCGTTTGAATTTGTTGCCACATGAATTTTCAATGTTGACCATTATTCGGGGTGAGATCTTGTGTCTCAAAAATTTTACTCCCTTCGTCCCATAGATGCTGTTTCAAAACTTTTCGATACGGGATTTAAAGAGAGTTGTTACTTGTGTATAGAGATGTGGTCCCTTAAATTATGGATAAATTCTAGCCACACAATCTTGACTTTGAAGGAAATGAGACAATATATATGGAACAACTCAAAAAAGAAAATGAGACAAGATCTATAGGACGGAGGAAGTCTGTCTCAACTATATTCCAATCAAAACTACGTAATTTTCATATAAACTGTGTAATTTTGATAACAACCTAATTAATCATTTCACCCATTATTTCGACTGCATTAGCGACATTATTTTCGTTGTGACAAGTGTCTTTTTAATTTTTTTTTCATCAATACGGGGTTAATAATTTTTAACATAATGAAGAGAAAGAACTGGTTAATGCGTAGTTACCAATTAAAAGGTAATTAGTTAGTAATTAAACATTAAAAATTGACTAAAAACAAATATATTAAAATTCTTTTCCTTAATACTGATGATATTCAAAAGAACTGAAGGCATGCCTTTATACATCAACTGAACATAAACAAAGTTTGTTTCGAGATTTATTTCCAAATAGATTCTATAACATTTGTATGATTCTATTAATTCAAGTCTGGATAGGAGGGAGTTTCCCCTCTAAGAAGTAGGTGAAGAAAGCAAGTGCGCGTTGTGGCTGGTAACTTGGCACGAAATGTCCCGCGCCTCTTATTGTCACGAAGGTTACATTTTCGTATCCCACCACATAACCTCCGACCTACACATACAAAACACATCTTGTTAAGGCTGAGTTTGATGAGAGAGAAGTAGTTTGAGGTTCTCTCTCTCACCTCTCCTTTGAAGTCCCAAGGGTACCATGGAGTCTTAACTGGTGCCGCCAGTTTAGGCATGGAGTATCTGGTTGTAGTCACTGGAACTATGAAATCTGTATCTCCACTGCAATTCAAAATCCATTTTAATTTAGTCCCATTTGGATTTTTATGTATTTTCTTGAGGGAAAAAGACGAAAACGGCACAAGATCACCTGTCCCAGAAACCCTATCCCAATGTTGTCCCATAAGGGTAAGTATCTAAATGGCTACGATATAATTTTACGATTTGTATAGTAGACATCTAGAGGCTTACCCTTTTGGGACAACATTGGAACAAGGTTTCTAAGACAGGTGATCTGATCCGATAAAAACATACTTGTGCTTTTTCTTTCTTTTTATTTTTTATTTTTTTGCAAAGAAATAACTTGTATTCTTAAAAAATATTGCACGAATAAAACTTTGCCCGTCAAATTTAACTGTCACTGCATCACAAATATAGGTGCGAGGCTAAACAAGAATTTTTTCTTTTTTCTTTTTCTTTTATTGTTGGTGTATAACGTCTCAAATGCCCTTACGACGTCAAAAAATAGTTATGCAAATAAAGGGCAAGCATGTAATTTGATTATTAAGTAATTAGCGTTTGAGATTCAAGCATAGTAAAAAATTAACGGGAGATTTTCTTGCAGTGTTTTTAACAACACGGGGTAGTTTTACGCAGCTTCATCTGAAT
Organism: Lavandula angustifolia; assembly: GCA_028984105.1. NCBI lineage: Eukaryota > Viridiplantae > Streptophyta > Magnoliopsida > Lamiales > Lamiaceae > Lavandula > Lavandula angustifolia. Next base: position 21,752,814 of record CM054822.1, read on the forward strand.
CAGTGATTTTTATTATTTTTTTCTTTTTTCATTTTCTTAGAACATGAAAAGATTTAGTTTACCTGTAGATCCAAACTCGAATCCCACTAGCCATCAGTTTCTTAATCACTGGTAAAACTGTATCAGGTTGATCCTGCCACTCTTCATTCATTGGATCACTACACAAATCCCACAATATGGTCAAATAATGTAAAATAAATATAATTTAAAATCAATCATATATAGTTTTTTAGTAATAATTAATACTTGCAACCCTTCCATGGCCCTGGGATTCCTGTTGTGTTAGCATGAAGAGCCTCCTGCACTTCTGGTGTGTTCAAATAAGAGGCTGCATACACATCTGAGCACGGATCAAAGCTAGATAACTGTTTTCAACACAACAATGCAAAAGGGGTGAGGCTAAAATAGTAAAATTTGTATTAAAGATTTTCAGACAAAGATTCATACCGATGGAGCCGTTGAATTGGTGCCACACAAGGGTGCATAAATGTCGTAGGTGTAGATATTCCCGCACTCTTTAAAGGCCTTTTCTTGATAGTCATCACACACTTTTGTGATAGTTGCTTCTGTAGTGAAGTTGCAATTCTCTATAATGCGTTTATATGTTTCATCAGATATGAGTGCCCTCGTCCACAAGTGGTCGAACGTGCCCACCCATCGATCCGTGAAGTCCGTATACGCGTTCCCGATCTGTAAAAATCCATCGCAACTCTTAAAACTCCGTAAATTTTTTGGTAAAATTACGTTTTTGCCATTTATTTACATAACTGAATTCAAAATCAACAGAATTAATATATTTACTAGTTAAAATAATGCTTACGTATCGAGAATTTATATACTTATAAAAATATACTCCCTCCGTCCCATAAATTTAGTCCACTATACATTTTCGGATTGTCCCATTGAAATAGTCCAGTTTCTTTCTTTGGTAAATTATTACAAACTATTTATGGACTCACAAGTTTATATAACTCTACACACATCAACAACTCTCCTTAAAAACCGCACCGAAAAAAAGTGGACTAAGAGGGTGTTTGGAGTAGCTGAAGCTTATTGATAAGTGGTGCAAGCTGCTGAAAGCAGCTTATTTGAAAATCAGTTAGTGTTTGGAAATAAGTATTGAAAGTGGGGAAAATAGTGTTCGAAATATTGCTGATAGAAGTAGCTTATTGTTACTTTTTAAAAGAAATGTATGTTTTGTCCTTAGTGTTACTAAATAATTATTGTTATTCAATATTTATTTTTTGCTTTATAATTTCAATCTAATACTATAAAATATTAAATTAATCTAAATATTATATATATTATAAAATTATATCATAATTTTAGGGTTAGGGATATTTCTGAAATTAGATAAAACTATTAAGGGTAATTTGGTCCGAAAAAAACATAAGCTATAAGCTGAAAGCTAGAAGCTGGGGTGGAACAGCTTCAGCTGCTTCTCTATTTTCGACCTAATTTTAGAGAATCTCAACTTTAAGCTGGGAGTTTCAAACACCCTCACACCAGTTTAAAGCTAAAAACAGCTTTCAATAAGATGTTCCAAACACCCACTAAATCTATGGATCCAAGGGAGTAGTAGTATACATCAAGAATCAATATTTATTTATATATATATTGAGAATTAAAAAATAATACAAATAAAATCAAATGACCTGTAATTTATAATTTTGGATATTTAATTGGTATTTGAGACATTATAAATCAGGGCAAAAAAAATCTTGATTTTAGCGTTTGAGCTGCACACAATAAAATTTGACGGGAGGGACCTCCGTGCAACTTTTTTAAGAACAAATCGTATTTTTTACAAAAATAAAAAAAAATAAAAAAAATTGGTAGTTTTATATATTTTCACTTCCATATAATAATTTTTTGCCTTTTTTTCCGCTATGAAATAAGAGAGAGTGAGGAAAGGATGGACTTACAGCAATCCCCTTCAAGTTAATGACAGTCTGGTTTGTAATTTTGTTCATTTGGAGGACTAAATCAGCCAGCTGAGGCACATAATGCCCTGCATAACTCTCTCCAGTTATGTAGAAATCCCGTGTTTTGTATTCTGGGAATCTTTCTAACCAACTCACTAGAAAGGTGTAAGAATCTGCTGCTGTTTTAGTGTCTCCAGTCACATAATCTGATGATGTGTTTGAGTACGAGAATCCCACACCAGCAGGAGACTCCAAGAATATCACATTAGCCACTGCACAACAGCATCAAGAAAATCACCCAACTCTTCACCAAAACTTACACCAATCTTCATACCAATCGACACGAAAACGGAAAACTAACCGTTGTTCCACGCGTATTCATTGTACCACAGCGTTTCCCCATCCGGGTTCACACGAAATGGTCCGAGTTCGGTCATTGCACCGGCCCCTATCGAAGAACAACCGGGCCCTGCACTCCAAATTTGATTGTAACAGGATGTTGGAAAAAAAATCAATATTCTGCCAGTTTAGTGACGGAATGCTGACGGAAGAGCAACGCAAACACAAAACTGATATTTATCGACGGCATAGCGAGTAATAATGTGCATGGTTGACTGTCGCCAAACCGTTGCCAATTTGGCGACAGTTTGTACTACAAGACTTTAATGACAAAAGGTCCGTCGCTAATATTGGCGACGGATTGTAATTTGTCACTGAACCCGTATTAACTATCGTTTTACTGAGGAAATCTTATCATTGGTAATCCGTCGCTACATTTTACCGACAGAATTATGATGGCATGTATGAATGAGCAGACCAAAAATACTTATCATGTAAAAGTTTGTGAAATTATTACCTCCATTCAACCACAAGACTAGAGGCTTGCTAGGTGCATCCTCAGCCTCAGCAAAGTAGTAGAAGAGGGCTCGACCGGCGGTTTGATCGACGGTCACATAGCCGGAATAGTGTGAGAAATTGACCGTTGGTTGTCCCGGGAGCTTCACTATCTTGTCTGCTTCCTTCATTCCATCTTGAGATGCTATGTAAACTGGTGAATACTCTGTTGATGAGGCAACCTCTTTGTCATTGTAAAGATTGGCAGATTTTCTTGATTTTCTCCACTTCCTTAGCATCCCAAAAGGATCATTTCTTCTCCCACCATAAGAGCAGGCTGCAGTTGATAAGAGGCAGAGGAAGAGGATTGCAGCTTTCATGTTAGCAATGGAAGAGAAGAGGGTCTTGGTTGTTGGTGGTGATTTTCTTGCTTAATATAGACAGTTTGATTTACAACTCATAGATAATCACTGTGTGGTTTGAAATAACATTGCAGTTTTTAAGGATTTTAGTGTTTGGAGATGTGGTTCTTTGATATGTGGATAGGATAAAAAGAAAATTGGCTTCAAATATGTAATATGTCAGTATTATCAATTAGACTAAGACTACATCAAGACAAGGATGGATTAAACGAGTCATGATTGGCAGGCTTGGTGTTGATTGTTCTTACTTGTTTCTATTCTTTGTTCTTGACTTTGCAGAAGCATTTTTTTGACCTTTCTTTCGGACAACAAACAAGAACTTCAACATCTCCCCTAACTTCATATGAACATCGACTTCTAGACGAGAACTAAACAATTGATACAAGAGGACTAAACAAACTACCATCAACTTTGATCTATACTAATACTACATAAGAAAGGAACCGGTTTCCTAACCAAGGAGATAAATCAAAAAAGAAGGTAAAACAATTTGCTGCTTATCATTAAGAAGCCTCTAAGAATGAATCAGGAGCAAAAAAAAGACTAGACATTATAGACAAAGTAGAGATCTCAAACTTAAGTTCAATCAAGAGGGAAAAAAGTAAGCAATACATTTGTAGGTTGAGCTGACCGGCTGCTGGAGGTTGCCATGGCCGTTCGATGAAGCCCCGTAGGACGGGCCTGCAGTGTATCCATAGCCGTTGTAGCCTTGCCTTCCGTAGTAAGCCCCGTTCCACTGACCATTGGAGTCCATCCTCGACTGCCCAACATTAATGAAGAGATGTAAAGGGAATGCTTGATTGATTTTACATATTTTGCAGTTGCTGTCAAGCTAAACTGAATATATGACAGACTTACCTGCTTACTTCCCATAGTTCGAACCCAAGAAAGACGAACAGTCTGCTTGCCAATAGCTGTCCCGTTTAGTCTTTCAATAGCATCCTCAGCGTTGCTTCTGTTAAAGAGAATTGAAGAGGATTACATGGTTATGATACAAAATCTTGGACTATGACAAAATAACTTTCATTGTAGCAGCGCCTACCCAAGAATCAAGATGTGCACTCATGAAATTCAACTAAACAACAATTTATTTATTTTTACTCAGCATATTTTCTAAGATGTTCCATTTTCAGGGACCGATATTTTCTATACAATCTACTGTAAGAAAAGAACATGTAAAGCAAGAATTTTAAATTTACATGTTAAAATGGACCACACTACAGACTATAGCTGACATCACACCAAATATACTTTGCACCAAGGAAGACATCATATTCATGAAATCAAAAGAACAGTTAAACCAAATTAGGGGGTTTTCCATTCTATGGATAATCTATGGAGCAGGTTACAGGAATGACCAGTAGATCAGGAAATAATTATAGCAAAAATATGTATTTTGCACCTTGCGAAGAATACTGTTGCTGTTGTGGTGTTTTCTTAGGGGTAGCAACACCGATTCTCACAGGTCTGCTAGAACAATAAACACAATTCATTTCGATCATGGCTTGCATCCTCTCATTTTCAACGCCAAACCTGACAAACCCATAACAGATGGATATCACTCAACATTGCATCTGTAACATCAGAAGCCAAATCTCCAACAAATATTGACAAGTCAGAACCAGTCTCAGCCTCTCAGGGCGCCTTTCACCAGTGCTAAAGGCTGCCCAATTTAAGCTGAAGGTTTGCTCTGTATTTGGCATGGTGGCTTCACTATAGGTCTGAAGAACTTTCTCTGCTGCTGCATGAGAATTGAACTCAATGAACCCGTATCTATCAGATTGACCAGTCTGTTTATTGCGGATTACCTTGGCTGAAACAACCTAAATGTCTATACAAAAGAAGCTATTTAATATATAAACAAAATACAAATTTAATTAAAAGCTACTGTTTTCAACACCTTTAATGAAGGACAATGAAATGTATATGATCATCTTATAGATCAAATTGCATTTACATTGCTATGCTAGATCTCATATAAAGTTATACTCATGTGCAAAAGAAAAAATCTATGACGATGGATATCAAGAACTACTTAGTCCAGTAAGTTCGTAGAAGTATACATTTTGAGAAGATAAATTAAACCAAGTGTAGTCGTTATGAGAACACCAATTAGTTAAACCAAGTCCTTGGCCAAGCAACTGTAATGGATATTGGTATGTAGGTTAAACTCTTAATGCCTTCATATTATTTGATGAAGGGACATCACATGGCCTTAATCCCTCTACATTATCTATTCCAATCAGAGATCATAAAATGGAAGTTCAACAGAGTAGCAGGGATTGGGCGTCAAGACGAAAAGTAACATACATTGTTTCCTTCCTAGACAAATCCCAGCATTCTTTGTTACTCCTTTTAAGATCTTGGATGATCAATGCTCAGGAAATTAGCATTCTCAACTACTCAAGCATGCCTCTACTTTGGTATTCAATCATTTCTGTGGGATAGGTTATTATACAAACTTGTGAAGGATTTATAAATTTAATTCAATCATCAATTACTATGTAAATACCCTCATCTTCTACTCCCAAACTTTTCCATATTACTAGCCCCTACATCTCCACAATCCACATATTCCAAAAATAAAAATCACAAATTCCAGTTTTTTTTTTTCTGATTTGTTTTCCTATACCGATTTAAATTTGGTTTTCACGTTAAGCGCAAGAGAATCCAAGAAAATGCACAATTCTCTCAAGTATAGCTACTATCATAGAATTATAACATACGAAACAATCGATCCAATAAATAACGGCATACACCACAAAGAAGAGGCAATAAATCTCCCAAAAAATAGAAAAAAGGAAAGAAGTTTTTCATTACATCTCCATTTTGCGAAAAGCAAGACTAGAGATAACCTTCATCCATCCACTGCTGCGGATCTCCAATCCAGATCGTTTTGTTATCTTCGGCGCTCTGAATATGATCGTTCTGCGACTGCGACTGCGGCGAAGAAGGAAGGCGGGTTAGGGTTGAACTTTGCGGTTCTGGTTCTGGTCCATCCGTTCTTCGGAACGGGTCGGCCCGATAAAGTGTGGGAATATGTCTGCTCCGATTCGGCCGGGCCGGATGACTTCAGGCTCCACCCGATGGCGTATCCTGATCTGCTTCCGAGTCTGGGCTGCGGTCGGGTTCTGGTTTGCTTGGCGGAGAAGGATTTCTTGAAGAACAGGGGATTGAGTTATTACCAGTGTTTGAAGAAGAGTAGTTGGAACGGCGTCGTCGAGATCTTCGAGACGGCTGGGGAACCGCGCGTGTTTCATCTGATCGACCCAACGCGCGGCGGCGCCTCGCCGTTGATGGCGAGGATTGCTGAGTTTATTAACGCCGGAGTTCGCGTTTTGTCGCATGTTTAGTGTCTGATCGCGACAACCTCGTCGTGTATCAATTTCACCTACTAAAATAAAATTAAAAAATTGCATTTAAAAAATTGCATTCACCTACTAAAGTTAGTTTGTACTATTATTTCCACTTAATTTAATTGGAATCATTCCCGTTTGAAAGAACTTATCTATATCTTATTTTAATTTATTCTAAAAAATAAATTATTTTGCACGTAATTAATAAAGCTTATAAAAATAATTTATTCTAAAAAATAAGTTGTTTATTGGTAGTGTTTGGAACAGCTTAAATAAGCTGTTTTTTGGCTTTTTGACAGCAAAAACACAATTTTTAATGTTTGGAATAAATGCTTCTGCTTTTTTGTGCTTAAAATAAGTCAGAATAAACAGAATCCCATAAGCTGGTCAAATGGTACTTTTTAAAAGTAGAAGTCAAAAGAAACTGAAAAGCAGCTTATAATAGTGTTTGCAAAACTGTTTTTTCTAAAATTAAGCTGTTTTTTTTCTACTGTCTCAAACACTAATAAATTTTGCTTAACAACAATTTTAAGCAACTTTAAGCATAAGCAACTAAAAGCTGCTTATAAAAGCTCTTCCAAACACTACCATTAGCCAGTAAAAATAGCTTATGAAAATAAGTTAAAAACGCTTATGAAAAATAGGTCATCATATTAAATTCTCCTGACAACATTTTTTTACACTATATTTTATTTTATTTTTCTAAGTATTTATATATAAATGTAACCAAACACAACAGTTTATTCAATTAATAGCTTATAACATAAGCATTTATATCATAAGCATAAGGTATAAGCACTTATTTTAGCTATTTTCCCAAAATAGGGCCTAATTTGTTATATTTAAGTGAAATTTATTATAACTACCTCATAATGACTTCGAGTTTTCCTCACTAAAAAGAGTTGGTAATATTATGTTAAGAGCCGAAATTGATTTTAGTCCATTTCATTAATCCTAATGATAACATAAAACCCATATACTCCCTTCATTCCATTGAACTTGTCCACTTTCTTTTCGGGGTGGTAATTTAGGAAAGTTGGTGTAGGTTGATAAAATTATGAAACTCATACATTAGTTAATAATTTAGAATTGGTTTGTGAAGTAGATGTATATGACTCATTTAATTAATTAATATTTTTTAATTAATTTGAGTTGTTAAAGGTTTAGGATCTACTTCATTTTTTTAAAAATTGGACAAATTCGGTGGGACAACCCGAAAATGAATACTGAACAAGTTCGGTGGGATAGATGGAATATATAATACATTGATTCGGGCTTTTTAGTCTAGCCTAAGACTTTCACTCAATCTTTAATTGTTACATAATGCAAGCTCAAAATATACTTAATGGAGTAATTTAACGGGCAAACTAAGCTCAAGGTCATAAGATAAAAGTCGTAAATCATCGCGACAAATTTCAAACTCTACGTACTCAAAAGGATAAGGATCTCCTTTAACATCTAAAAATCCATTAGAATAAACTAAGGATCTTAACTTTGATTGATGATGTATTTGTTTCATTACAGCGACCCATCGCTAGGGGTGTAAGTGGTTCCGCTCCGAACCGTGAAACCGCTCGGACCGAATCGAACCAAATCGAAAAATGTGGTTTGGTTCGGTTTCGCGGTTTGGTTCGGTTTATTTTTTAGTATCATTACTTTTTTTTCATGTGATATAAATAATTGTCTGTTTTTCGATAGCTTAAAATATCCTAACATGTGTTATCAACAATATTTTAAGGCCCCATTTGGTTTGTAGAGATTTTTTCCCGGAAAAATAATTTAATTTTAAATTATTAAATTTCTGTATTTGATAGAATTAGGAAAATAACCTAGTTTCTAAAAATAAAATTATATATTTGATTAATTTTAAGACTATTAGGAAAAATAAAGAGAACCAAAGAATAAGAAAAATAAAAAGAATCCAAAATTATTAATAGCACAAATAATCACTGACAAAATAAGCAACATAAAGAAATGAATTAAGTTACGGATTAGGAATGAGTAAATGTCATACTCTCTCCGTCCCGCTATTAGCGGCTCATTTATTTTCGATACGGTTATTAAGAAAGTAGATAATAATAAGAGAAAGAAGATGATATAGTAAGAGAGAGGATATTAAAATTTACTAAATTTGGAATGAGCCACTTTTAGCGGGACATCTCAATTAGGAAAGTGAGACGGTAATAGCTGAACGGGGGAGTATTAGAGAACCAAAATCGAATTTTCTATCTAAAATAATCAAATCACATGAATTGACAGTATTAAATAGTTAATCATTAATAAGTTGTAGTATAAGATTTTGTCTTTCATTTTGGGGAAAAATTAAAAATAAACAAATCTAACACCTTAAATGCAAAAATAGACAACTTATGCCAAATATGCAAAAATAGGCATTATCTCTTTTTTGTCCCTTGTATTCATATTTTTTCATATTGTTTTTTGTACTTGTTGTAAATTTGTTAACAGTTTTGCTCAATGTTTATTAATTGAGTAGTTAATTAAGAAGATATAATTTTTTTGTTGTTTATCTAATATTTTGAGTATATATATATATATGTATTGGCAAAATCTAAATTAATTATATTCTTGAATTTCACTTGAGACGTACATTTTCATGAATTTAATTAATTATTATATTTAATTAAAAATACTTAATAAGCATAATTATAAATTATTTCATTTTAAGATAGATAAAGATAAATACATTTTTCATATATATAACACTAGCTATAGATAATCTAACTGTCTAAATATCAAATTATTAGAATTCATGTATATAAGGATAAAAAAGAGATAATGCTTATTTTACATATTTGACATAAGTTGTCTATTTTTACATTTAAATAATTAATTTTGTGTATTTTTGCCCATTTCACCTTTTAATAATGTCCAGTCGTGGAACCCAACAATAAAAGTATATAAACGATCGCCCTACATGAATTAGTCATCTCCATTATTCAGCTCAACAATGGCTGAAAACTCCGACGAATTAGTCGTCGATCTCTCTCCGGCGCTTAAAGTGTACAAAAGCGGTCGAGTTGAGCGATTCATCGGCATAGACGTCGTTCCACCGTCTCTCGATCCGACGACGGGCGTTCAATCCAAAGACGTGCAGATCTCGCCGGAAGTCAACCTATCCGCCCGCATCTACCTGCCGCCAAACGCAGACCGGAGCAAAAAGCTCCCGCTCCTCGTCTACTTCCACGGCGGCGCTTTCCTCTTCGAATCCGCCTTCTCTCCGCTCTACCAAAACCACCTCAATCACCTGGTCGCGCGAACCAACACCGTCGCCGTATCGGTAAATTACCGATTACTCCCCGAGTTCCCCCTCTCCACCGTGTTCGAAGATTGCTGGCGCGCTCTCAATTGGACGGCGGAGGGCAAGGAGGAGTGGATTTCCGACTTCGCTGATCTGGATCGGGTGTATTTAGGCGGAGACAGCGCCGGCGCCAACATCGCGCACAACGTCGCAATGCGGGTCGGGATTGAGAAAACCGGCGGATTGAAATTCAATCTGCGTGGGATTTTCCTGAATTGCCCCTACTTCGGAGGCGTGGATCCGATTGGGGATGAAACAGCTGAACATTTCAAAATCTGGAAGGAAATGACGGATAAGATGTGGGGAATTCTTTGCTCGTCGTCGAACATATCGGATCCGGATGATCCGTGGATAAATCCGAGTAAGGATCCGAATATCTCGAGCTTAGGATGCAGGAAAGTATTGATTCATGTTGCTGGGAAGGATTTTCTTAAGTATAGAGGACTGCTTTATAAGGAGGTGGTGAGCAAGAGCGGGTGGGATGGAGAACTGGAGTGCGTGGAGGTTGAAGATGAAGAACATGTTTTCAGTGTTTTTTCTCCTGAGAGTAAGAATGGCGTCGCCATGCTCGAGAAGGTCTCTTCTTTGATCAACGGCTGAGATTTGAAGGTAATGTTTATGTTGGATTTGTAACATCGAGTGTGATTGAGCAAAAATTATGTAAGACGAATTAAATTGGGTATTGTGACTTTTATTGGTAAGTGTAGTGAATTTTCAAATTGCTTGTGATAGTTTGGTAACAATTATAATTAAATCATTTAAGGTTTGTCTGCAATCCGAACTGAGTGCGGGTTTTTGGGGCTAATTCATCCTGATGGGATTGAATATTTACTCACGACCCATGACTTAATCCGCCCAACCGGAATTTGAACCTAACATTTTGCCACCGTCATTTTTGGAACCTGATTCCGCCACTGCATGAAGATAATAGGTATTTATATTATTTATGAACGTGAATGGTTGGTGCCACATTGTCCCATATATCGGTTGTAAATTCTCATATAATTAATATTATCACTAACATTTTTCAGGATCGACCTTACGTACAATCTTTTGTGTTCTTATTTTCTTCGTCTATCTCCTTATTGCTTACACAAATCAGAATAATAAGCCGGCAAGGTTCCAAGCCGGCAAGGTTCCAATTCAATAAATAAACAAGCTGGCAAGTCTCCAATTCAATAAAGAAACAACAAATAGATAAATTCAAAGGGAAATAGAATTCAGAATAATGCCACAAGCTTACTTTTAAAAATAATGCCAGAAGCTTACTTTCAAGAAAACTGAAAACCTAACATTCTTCCCATTTTTAATTATTTCGACTAATCTAATAATTTATTCATCCCTTTTAGTGGTTTAAACATTTGATGCAACATAATCAAGAAAAAATCGATTTTGGTCCTGTAATATTGCCCCAAATCGAAATTGGTCCTGTAATGATGTCTCAATCAATTTTGGTCCTGTAATTTCACATTGTTTCCGTTTTTGGTCCTATTGCCGGAAAGTGGTGCTCTCACGTCTAACTCCGTCGCCGGACATTTTTCCGGTCACTCATCCGTTTTCTGTAGCTTGTAACTGTTGGAAAATCAAAGTTAAATATATGTATATTTATATTTATTTGGAAAGTTAATTAGCATTTAATGCTAATTTAACTTGGGCAAATTTCAGCCCGTTTGATCGCATTTTCGAGCCTCGATATTTATCCGATTAATGTTTTGAGATATATGACGCCGATCTACGTTTCGAGTAGATAATTATAGTATGCTTAATTTCTCGATTCCGATTTTCGGTGAGTGAGAAATAGTGGCTCGAAGTTTGGGGGGACAAAACTAATATGTTACCTAAAGTGGAGAAACTTACCTTATTCGGGTTTTGGAGAGTTATTACATTAATCATGTCCCACATCGATTAATGAATAATGTTTTGTGTGGTATTTAAGTCTCTACAATATTGTAGGAGATAACTAAGTGACATGTGGTGGGCTTGGGCCACACATGCTCATGCGCGCGAGCCTTTTCGCCGACCGCCTCACACGCGGCGCGGTGCGGCGCGCCCGTGCCCGGCCCGGGCTCCGGTTCCGGTTCCGGTCCGTGGACTTGGACTTGGATCTTGGATCTTGGCAATTGGTCCGTCGGGTTGTTCGCCGGGTCGGGTGCTGGGTCGGGTGCCGGGTCGGGCGGTGCAGTGGACCGGCTGCACTGGATTCCTCTCCATGGTACAATGCACCTGCCACACCCAAGCAGTACTTTTGGATGGAAGTCTCTGGAAGAGGCTGTTCAGGTGTCCACCTCTCCACTTACCATACCCACGTCCTCTTGCATTGATGACTCCAGCAATCAACACCTGGTGGAAGCTGCCTATAAATAGGAAGCTGGATTTCATTCCATAGCACACCAACAAGAATTCACCTGAGATCTTCTTAGCTGCATTTCTTAGCTGACTTGCATTCTTAGCTCTAAGTCCAGCAGCCTCTCCTCGCCGGAAAAGTCCTGTTCGCCGGAGCTCGTAGATTTTGCGGTGCTATAATCTTCGAGACGTTCGTCGTTTTATCTTTGGGGACGATACGCCTACAACCGAGAGCACTACCGGGGCGTATTTCGTCTTGCGGAGAGAGGGCTCCTCGACTCGACGAGATTTATTTTAAACATTCGACGGTTTTTTTGTTTTGTTCTATTTTTCAGCTTATTGTATTGTTTTGTAATAGCAGCTTTTGTAACCAACAATCGCAAGACGAAATATCCTACCTACTCAAGCTGCTGTAAACATTTCTTCTTCAAGTGCTCCCCTCTCCGATGCTACCGCCGCCACCAACCCCGCTGTATCTGACGTTGTTGCCTCCTCCGGCAACGTAGTTCCGCCAGTGTCTGTCCCTACACCTACTCCGGTCTTTGCTAATCCTACACTCGCTGCCATGTCCGCCGCCACCGACGCCAGGATAGCACTTAACCGTGCTAATGCCGCTAACACGGCATTCAACTTCAATGCTATGTCCTCTGCTTTGCAGAGCAATGTCCCTTTTGGGAGTGTGAATCACCATGGAGTGGTGGGGGGTTCAAACTCGACCCTAACGGCACCTCTGCACTCGTCTAGAGTGTTGCCCGCTGCTGAGAAGCCGGCCAAGTTTGGTGGAGCCGACTTCAAGAGGTGGCAACAGAAGATGTTGTTCTACTTGACAACATTGGGGTTCACGACTGTGCTGATGGAGAATGCACCCGCCCCTCCAAGTGAAAACGAAGAGAACTTGGAAGTCCGCTTAGCCTATGATAATTGGCTAACCTCTGACTACTTTTGTAAAAACTTCCTGCTTAGTGGACTAGATGATAGTCTGTACAGTGTATATGCAAATGTAAAGACCTCCAAGACAATTTGGGAGGCACTTGAAAGAAAATATTGTACTGACGATGCAGGTACCAAGAAGTTTGTAGTCGCCAAGTTCTTGTACTACAAAATGGTGGACTCTCGACCAGTCATGGACCAAGTGCAAGAGTTCCAACTCATTGTCCATGACGTCCACGCCGAAGGAATGCTTTTGCCAGATGCTTTCATTGTGGCAACCGTGATAGAAAAGCTTCCCCCGAGCTGGAAGGACTTCAAGAGCTACTTGAAGCACAAGCGAAAAGAAATGACGCTTGAGGACCTTGTGGTCAAGCTCCGCATCGAGACCGACATGAGGACTCGAGATGGGAAGGGGAAAGCACCCGTGGAGCCAAGAGTCAACCTTGCTGAGAAAGGTGGCAACTCCAACAATGCGAAGAGAGGGCGTCCAAATAGCAATCCCAAAGGGAAAGGCAAGGTGCAATCCCGCAAGTTTGAAGGGGACTGCTACAACTGTGGCAAATCCGGCCACATGTCCAAGGACTGCCGAAAGCCAAAGAAGAAGAGGGCTCGTCAAGCCAATATGTTGGAGATTGACCTCACTGAAGCCGACCTTGCGGCCGTTGTCACTGAAGAAGCAAACGTCGTGGAGAATGAGGGAAAGTGGTATATTGATACCGCTGCCACGGCACATGTTTGTGGTGACCGAAGCCGCTTCACCAAGTACAAGAGCCGCCAAGGGAGGAAGCTCAATATGGGTAATCAAGCCTCGTCCGAGGTGGTTAGCTATGGTACTCGTGGTGCTAAGGTTGAGCTCCCAGGCAAGAACCTTACTCGGGGAAGGTGCTTCGCATGTCCCCGACATCCGAAAAAATCTTGTGTCCGGCTCTGTACTAGTCAAGAGAGGGTTTAGACTAGTTTTTGAGTCTGACAAATTTATTCTATCAAAATTTGGTATGTTTTTATGAAAAGGCTACCTTTCGAGGGCCTTTTCAAATTAAGTGTAATGGCATTCGCCGGGAGCCCGTTGAGGCTAAGAATAATGAGAATGAAGCTACTTCCTCCTACTTGATTGAGTGTTCCGATTTATGGCATTCTAGATTAGGACATGTTAATCTAAATGCGATAAAAAGATTAGTTAATCTCGATCTACTTAAAGTAAATGAGTTTAACAAAACCAAGTGTGAAGTTTCGTTGAAGCAAAATTGGCTAAGCGTACCATTTCATTCGTAGAAAGGAACACAAAACCTCTAGAACTCATTCACACTGACGTATGTGATTTGAAGTTTGTACAAACTAGAGGTGGGAAAAAGTATTTTATTACTTTTATTGATGACTGCACTAAGTATTGTACTCTTTATCTTTTAAGGAGTAAAGATGAGGCGATTGAAGCTTTTACTAACTTCAAAGCAGAAGCCGAAAACCAACTTGATTGTAAAATCAAAATGGTACGAAGTGATAGAGGTGGAGAATATGTAGCTCCTTTTGAAGAGTTGTGTAAGACAAGTGGTATTATTCATCAAACCACTGCCCCCTATTCGCCTCAATCAAATGGTGTAGCTGAAAGGAAGAATCGAACTCTAAAGGAGATGATGAATGCTTTGTTGATAAGTTCTGGACTGCCCCAGAACATGTGGGGGGAAGCCGTCTTGACGCTAACTACTTATTAAACAAAATACCTCTAAAAGGTAGAGATGTGACTCCTTACGAGTTGTGGAAAGGAAGGAAACCTTCCTATAAATACCTCAAAGTGTGGGGGTGTTTGGCTAAGGTAGAAGTGCCTTTGCCGAAGCAAGTTACAATCGGACCTAAGACCGTCGATTGTATCTTTATAGGATATGCACTGAATAGTAGTGCATATCGGTTTGTCATTCATAAGTCGGCTGTGCCCGATATGAATGTTGGAACTACTATTGAGTCAAGGAATGCTATATTCTTCGAACATATCTATCCTTGTAAAAAGGATGATAAAGTTGAGTCAAGCTCTAGTGGTGGAGCAAGAGAAGTTGTCAGTAGTTCTATAAATGTGGGGGTAGAACCCGATACACGTAAAAGGCAAGCTGTCGATCTTGAAACTTTAGAACCAAGACGTGGCACTAGAGCAAGAGTTGCTAAGGACTTTGGTCCTGATTATGTTGTCTTTCTTTTGGATGAAGAGCCGTGGTCTATAAAAGAAGCTCTTTCTAGACCCGATGGCCCACTTTGGCAAGAAGCTGTCCAAAGTGAAATTGATTCCATTATGCAGAATCACACTTGGGTCTTAGCAGACTTACCCGAAGGTTGCAAGCCCTTAGGATGTAAATGGATCCTAAAAAGAAAGTATAAGGCAGATGGGTCAATTGATAAATATAAAGCTCGTTTAGTAGTTAAAGGCTTTAAGCAAATTGAAGGATATGACTTCTTCGATACTTATTTGCGTGTAACGAGGATTACGTCTATCCGTGTGCTTCTCGCGATTGCTGCTTTGCACAATCTTGAGATTCACCAAATGGACGTGAAAACTGCCTTTCTAAATGGAGATTTAGAAGAGGAAATTTATATGGAACAACCTGAAGGGTTCGTTGTACCTGGTCAAGAGCGAAAGGTATGTAAGTTGGTGAAATCCCTATATGGGTTGAAACAAGCACCATTACAATGGCACTTGAAATTCGACGAGGCTATGTTGTCGAATGGTTTTAAGATTAATGAATGTGACAAGTGTGTTTACATAAAGAATACAAAGAATGGCTTTGTAATTGTTTGTCTTTATGTAGACGACATGTTAATTATGGGACAAAACCTTCAAGTCATAAATGACACCAAGCGTATGCTTAAAAGAACTTTCGATATGAAAGATATGGGAGTTGTTGATGTTATTCTTGGGGTGAAGATTCAAAGAACTCCTAAAGGGATTGTTTTGTCTCAATCTCATTATATTGAGAAAGTGCTTAAAAGGTTTAATGCCTTTGATAGTGCACCGGCCAAGACTCCTTTAGAAGTTAATGTTCACTTGAGCAAGAATAGGGGTGATCCTGTTGCTCAAGAGGATTATGCTAGAGTTATTGGTTGTCTTATGTACATCACGAATTGTACTAGGCCTGATCTAGCTTGTCCGGTGAACAAACTGAGTCGCTATACTAGTAATCCTAGTAGAGAGCATTGGAAATCTCTTGTAAGAGTTATGAGGTATTTGAAATACACTCTTAACTTTGGGCTGCACTACTCGAGACATCCCCCAGTACTTGAAGGGTACTGTGATGCAAATTGGATATCCGACACTAAAGACTCGTTGTCTACTAGTGGTTATGTGTTCACTATAGGGGGAGGAGCTGTGTCGTGGAGATCCATGAAACAGACGTGCATAGCCTGGTCCACCATGGAATCTGAATTTATTGCTTTAGATAAGGCCGGTGAGGAGGCCGAATGGCTCCGTAATTTTCTTGAAGATATTCCATGTTGGACGAAACCCGTGCCACCTGTGATGATTCACTGTGATAGCCAAGCGGCTATTGGTAGGGCCAAGAGTGGGTTGTATGATGGTAAGTCGAGACATATTCGTCGTCGACATAATACCGTAAGACATTTGATCACGAGTGGGGTTATCTCTGTAGACTATGTCAAGTCTATAGATAACCTAGCGGATCCGCTTACTAAGAGTTTGAATCGAGATCAAATGTATAAGCTCGTAGAGGGAATGGGAGTTAAATCCACAAGTTAAAGACGATTATAGTGGATACCCAACCTTGTAGATTGGAGATCCCATGAACTTGGTTCAATGGGAAAACTAAGCTATATGAGTCTGTTGATACCGCACTCAATTAGTCTATTCCCTAAAAGAGCTCGAGAGTGTTGGTGACCTGTCAAGTGGTGAGGTTAAGTCATTGACTTTTAATGATTCTTGGATGCCTTGAGAAGGTGGAGTATGACAGGATACTCGAGTAAGAATCATCTATGTAAGTGTGAAGTGAGGGCCGCTTCTATGTAAACACTTATGAATCCAAAGAGGTTGTCCATGGCCAGTAAAGGACACAAACGTGAGAACGGACGAGGTTGAGACTTTATAGTGTTAGTGTTATTGTCTAAGTATACACCATGGAGGAATAGTTCAAGGCCACGTGTCCACTAATCCGCCGGTATGCTCGATAGCACTGACTAAGGAAGGTTCAAGGTCACAAGCCACATATCCTGATGCTTTATTGTCTCTTGAGGACAGAGTTGTGTGTCTGCATGCATGCATTTGGCTATTTCCACTCATGTGGGGGATTGTTGGAAAATCAAAGTTAAATATATGTATATTTATATTTATTTGGAAAGTTAATTAGCATTTAATGCTAATTTAACTTGGGCAAATTTCAGCCCGTTTGATCGCATTTTCGAGCCTCGATATTTATCCGATTAATGTTTTGAGATATATGACGTCGATCTACGTTTCGAGTAGATAATTATAGTATGCTTAATTTCTCGATTCCGATTTTCGGTGAGTGAGAAATAGTGGCTCGAAGTTTGGGGGGACAAAACTAATATGTTACCTAAAGTGGATAAACTTACCTTATTCGGGTTTTGGAGAGTTATTACATTAATCATGTCCCACATCGATTAATGAATAATGTTTTGTGTGGTATTTAAGTCTCTACAATATTGTAGGAGATAACTAAGTGACATGTGGTGGGCTTGGGCCACACATGCTCATGCGCGCGAGCCTTTTCGCCGACCGCCTCACACGCGGCGCGGCGCGTCGCGCCGCATCCGCGCCCGTGCCCGGCCCCGGCCCCGGCCCCGGCTTCGGCTTCGGTTTCGGTCCGTGTCCGTGGACTTGGACTTGGACTTGGACTTGGATCTTGGATCTTGGCAATTGGTCCTTTGGGTGGTCCGTCGGGTTGTTCGCTGGGTCGGGTGCTGGGTCGGGCGGTGCAGTGGACCGGTTGCACTGGATTCCTCTCCGTGGTACAATGCACCTGCCACACCCAAGCAGTACTTTTGGATGGAAGTCTCTGGAAGAGGCTGTTCAGGTGTCCACCTCTCCACTTACCATACCCACGTCCTCTTGCATTGATGACTCCAGCAATCAACACCTGGTGGAAGCTGCCTATAAATAGGAAGCTGGATTTCATTCCATAACACTCCAACAAGAATTCACCTGAGATCTTCTTAGCTGCATTTCTTAGCTCACTTGCATTCTTAGCTCTAAGTCCAGCAGCCTGTCCTCGCCGGAAAAGTCCTGTTCGCCGGAGCTCGTAGATTTTGCGGTGCTGCAATCTTCGAGACGTTCATCATTTTATCTTTGGGGACGATACGCCTACAACCGAGAGCACTACCGGGGCGTATTTCGTCTTGCGGAGAGAGGGCTCCTCGACTCGACGAGATTTGTTTTAAACATTCGACGGTTCTTTTGTTTTGTTCTATTTTTCGGCTTATTGTATTGTTTTGTAATAGCAGCTTTTGTAACCAACAGTAACCAATTTTGGTCATGTAATTTAGTTCTAAATTGATTTTTGTCCTGTAATTTAGCTGTCAATCGGTTTTGATCTTGTAATGTAGTATTCAATAAATTTTGGTCCTTTAGTGTAGTATTCAGTTAATTTCGGTCTTGTAATAAAGAATGTAATCGATTTTGATCCTATAAATATGATATACATTTATTTGTTTATAGTAATGGAAAATTATCATAGTTTCAATAATTAAAAAAAATACTACATTATTATATTCATCATATTTTATTTAATATTTACCTTCTTGATATATATTATGTAAATTATGTAACGTCTCGTGAGTAATACAAAAATTATGAAATGTCTTTGGTTTTCTTGCACAAGTTGTACCATTATAATTTATTTGTTTAATAAAAAAAAAGAATTGCCAACTTAGATAAATTATAGAACAATCAATTAAATACACGAACAAGAAATAGAAGAATTACTTACCCACAGTCGCAGCAGTGCAGCTCACTCGCAGAGTCGTCGGCGTCGTTCTGTGTTGTATCGGACTCCAAGGCTCAGAGCGGAGGACGGGAGGAGGTACGCGGCACGACGGGCTGACGGGCGAGAGGGAGAGAGTTGAGAGTTAGAGACGTAAGTTAGGGCTGAAGTCAATTTCAATTTCAATTTGGAGGAATTTAGAAATGTATTAGTATTCAAAATTATATTTCGGGTTAAGCGTTGACACTATAACCGCACCGAACGGTTACGCGGTTAACCGTTAACTGTTCGGTTATGGGTACGATTATTGGAAATGCGGGTATACCGGATACGGGTTAACCATAATTGTACCTGATAATCAGTTATCCATACCCGAACCATGTGTCAGCCCTATCAAAAATTCACTATTTTTAATAGGACTAATTATGTAATTATTTTCAAATTTAAGCAAAAACAAATAAGAAATGCGTATAATAAGTATTTACAAACAGCCTAATTACGTGTCATTTTAGTTTTTGTTAATAGTACTGATAAATACTATTTTAGAAATTTTAAATTAAATAAATATATTATTGATGGAAATGAATGGTTGGTGCCACGTTGTCCCATATATCGGTTGTAAATTTCCATATAATATTATCACTTACAGTTTTTAGAGTCTACATCTTATGCACAATTTTCTTTTCTTCGTCTATCTCCTTATTTTCATTATCATCCATTTTAAAGAAAGTGCGTCTCTAATATTATTTGAATCGGACAAACCTTTTATAATTCTATTTGACTGATTTAATAATAAACTTTAAGAGAAAATTGACCATTTTCCATTTTCTTGTTTCAATGAGGGAACATGGTGGAATTCATGCCGTTTTAATAATATTTAATGTTGTTGTAA
Organism: Lavandula angustifolia; assembly: GCA_028984105.1. Lineage (NCBI taxonomy): Eukaryota > Viridiplantae > Streptophyta > Magnoliopsida > Lamiales > Lamiaceae > Lavandula > Lavandula angustifolia. The sequence goes on from CM054822.1 coordinate 21,772,768, forward strand.
AATCAACTGCCATGCTGCAACATATGCCATTGTAAGGCTAGTTTTTTAATATTCATGAAAATATACCTATTAAAACATTATATATAATATAAAAATACACCCAATTTAATGATCTTAATCGAGATTTTGTTGGAAAATTTAATTAATTATGTGTTAATGCAATTTAAATCCAACAGATTCGTCCATATCCACACTAAATTAATACAATACATATAAGAACAAGATTACTAAATGCTATTTCACCATATTTCGAATTATATTAATTCAGCAGATCATATACATATATCAAGCAAATATTACTGTTCACATTTCAGAAATAAAAGCACATATTTCATGCAAATATTCGACCAGTTCCTAGTACAAGTTTTTTGAGTGGTAACTTTCTCTCTCTCTCTCTCTCTCTCTCTCTCTCCTCTCTCTCTCTCTCTCTCTTATATACTATACAATGCTGCTCTTCTTCTTCTTCATCATCTTCAATAATTTACTTATCCCACCCACTTTTGGTTCTAATTCCTCAGACATATCCTATGAAATCCTCCCATACATAAGGGTATATCAAAACGGCACCGTTCAGAGACTAATAGGCACAGAAATCGTCCCACCGTCACTCAATCCAAAATCTAGGGTTTTATCCAAAGACATCGATCACATTCGATCCAAAACTCAACATCTCCGCCAGACTTTTCCGACCAAAATCTGTAATAGACCGTGGTCTATTAGGAAGAATAGCAGGGTTAGGATAATTGTGTTGTAGTGATTTGTGGAAGAACTTGTAACAACAATTTTTTCATATTCAGATCTGGAGCAATATGGCTAATAGGAGATCGAGAATGGGAGATGATTGAGAGAGTATTGGGTGAGAGAGAGAGACGCATTGAGAGGAATATTTTAGAGAGAAATCAGAGAGAAGATTGACGAACAGAGAAGAAGGATTTTAGAGAGAAATCAGAGAGGAAGATCGAGGAACAGAGAAGAAGAAGTTTGAGAGAATTGAGAGAGAAAATTAGGGATCGAAAATGATGATAAAATCTTTGTTGTTTTTCTCATTCTTTTTCCTCCCTATTTAAACAAGACTACAGCCCATAAAAACGTTAACAACTCTTAAAATGAAATAACAACTTATAGCCTATATCTTATACTATTAAAAATAGACCTCCCAATATCACCCGAGCCCATTCGACGATCTTTAAAGCTACCCGATTCCACGTCTTTCTCCCAATGCTCTTCCGTCCTCCGTCCGGGTCATGACAAAATCCGCCGCCGCCGCCGCCAAACTCCCTCTTTTAATCTACTTTCACGGCGGCGCATTTTTCACCGAATCCCCCTTCTCCCCTACCTATCACAACTACGTAAAATCAGTCGTCGCGAAAGCCAACGTGGTCGCGGTGTCGGTAAATTACCGATTAGCCCCTGAAAACCCTCTTCCGACTGGTTATGAAGATTCTTATCTTGCCCTAAAATGGATTTTCTCACTCCAAAAAGGGCAAAGGCGAAGAAGCGTGGCTGAGAAATAACGTCGATTTCGATAAAGTTTACTTAAGCGGAGATAGCGCCGGCGGTAATATTGCGCACAACGTGGCGGTGCGGGTCGGGTTGGAGGGTCGGGGCGAGGGTTTATGGTCCGAGGAATGTTTCTTAACTGACCACATTTCTGGGGAAAGATCCGGATAGGTGATGAATCGAGTGACCCGAAAATGGTGGATCTTGAGAATAGTGAGTGGATCCATGCGTATCCGGATTCGACCGAGTTTGATGACCCGCAATTGAACCCGAATTCGGATCCGAATATATGGAAGCTTGGGGTTAAGAAGGTGTTGGTTTATGTTGCGGAGAATGATATATTGAGGGATAGGGGTTTGAATTATGTGAAGGTTTTGGAGAAGAGTAAATGGAGAGGAGTTGTGAAGGGTGTTTTGGTAAAGGATGTTGGACATGTTTTTGGTATTATTTCTCCAAATACTAAGGAAGCCAAGAGAATGATGAGGCATTTGGCTTTGTTTCTCAATGATAAGTAGAGAGAGAGAGAGAGAGAGAGAGAGAGAGAGAGAGAGAGAGACGGGCAGCAATAGATGCCAACTCATTTATGTACACTCATTTTGATTTCTTGAAGTTTTCTTCCTATTATGAAATTTGATTCGATCCATTTGTGTAAGATGTAATTCCCATTTATAAAATAAAAATAAATAAAAATAAAAAACTCAAGGTTAACAACCTCGATAGGTGTTTTTTAGACTATTTTGATTGGTCCACTAATTTATATTTTTATAAATAATAATCGCATTGAACTCGAAATAACAGGCTCAGTGTCTTAACGGGTTGTGTTTTTGGACTCAACAATTTAAAAGGTGGAATCATTAATTTGATTTATGCTTTTCGATTTTATTAACACTTCTTTAATACTTCCTATGTCTCATTATTTATGTCTCATGGGGACTCGGCATGGAGATTAAGACTGATTGTGGAAATATATAAAGTAGTTGTGGAAACGTATAAAGTGGTGGTTGAAAGGTATAAAGTGGTGGGGTCCAATTATTTAAATTATTGTGGACCACTTATTTATGTTGACTTTTGAAATTGGACAAACAAATATAGCAAATGAGATATAAATAATAGGAAATAGAGTATAATTTTTAATTTTTTTTAGTTTGAAAACTTTAAAGTAAATGGGCTGATTTGATCCATACTCTGTGAAGAGATGGGCCAATTCATTTTCTGGGACGATTCAATCCGAAATTAGGAGTTGGTTTATTGGATGAGGCGACTCAAAAACTTCGAAAGCTCTAGCTAATGAGGGAATATGAGAATGGTAAGAATAGTGGTATCTAAGGTTGTGTTTGTAAATGCTTATAAACACTTTTTATTTATTTTTTATTAAAGTTGAAAATAATTATTTTTAAATAAAATTAGAAATTTTGAAATAAGTAAATAAAAATTATATTGTTGGTAAATATGAGAATTATTCTACTTTAAGCACCAAAAACATCTTATAGATAGTTATATATTTAAGCAATTTAGTTGCTTACTTTAAGCACCAAAAACATCTTATAGATAGTTATATATTTAAGCAATTTAGTTGCTTAATTTTCGAAAAGCTAACACCTAAAATAACTTTTTACAAACACTAAAAATTGCTTATGCAGTCAAAAATCATATAAGTGCTCAAAAAAAATATTTGCAAACACTTTAAATCCTAATACATAATTACCAATAATCAAACTTTTATTAATTTGATAATATTTCTATACTTTCTTGAAAAGTTCAAATTTTCCAAATAAAGATTTAAAATTAATAATAGAGATATACTCCTATTTCGGATATTATGATTTTCATTACGAAAGTGTAGCTAGTAAATGGAAATTACTACTATATATAGTATCATCCAACCCATAAGGGGTTTGCTTGCTATACTTGATTTAGATTAGATTAATTTGTTCCTTCTTGAAGATGAAGGATTTGATCTCATGTCTTTGTCATACCGCTGTTGGAACAGTGTTAGTCGATGCTTACCGTCATTCGTGTGCTAGCCACAAGAGTACGGTTCCCTATAAAAGAAAGAGGGAAAATTGAAATAAACTTGTAGATCCCAATTGTATTTTCCTAAAAATCTCTCCAACTTTTTATGCCAATTAAGCAAATCGAATCTTATTGATGAAATTGAAACATCAATGGATCAAATATATGCAATGAATTCAAACGTAGTAAACTAAAATTAATATTAGTTTTTCAATTTTCTTGTTCTGTATGGCTCGCATTTATTCTTTCTTTTTTTTAGATTTTTGATAAGCCTAGATTTTGTAGTTTATTTGTTTATTTAGTTTGTGTGTTCTTATCTATGAGAGTGCAGATTTATAAGTCAAAATGGAGAAGATTGAGGAAATTCGTAGCAAAATAGAAGATGCATGAATTCTAGGTTTTAGTGTGATTTCTGACTAAGGCTGGAGAAAATGGACTGCAGAGAGGCAACATGGGTCTGAATTGCATTGGACCAAAGTCAATAAATGAAGAAGAAAATAAAGTTCAAAAAACTTTTGTCCAGCAGGCCATGCTATTATCCAGTGGATTTAGTGACCAACTCCTTGCAAAATCCCAATCATCAAGGAATATATTTTAGAGAGGCTTGGGAGAACAACAATATTGATCTTCTTCAGTCATCATCTTTAAAAAGCACTCCAAGCTCTACACACATTACTCTCTTTAAAAGCTGTAAATTCCGCCATTATAATAGAACTTAAAAACTCTCTAAGTTTGTATTGTTATTCCTTTTTTTAAGTAGTTCTGTTCATGTTCACTTTATGTCATTTTAGGAAAGATTACTATTCTGCTCTTTATTCACAGATGTGTATCATGTTGTCCGTTTACAAATTTATTTCAATTCCTTTAGTTAATATGAGTAGCTAAGTTCGAGATCCGTCTGAGGTAATGAGGCACCACTCCTAAAACTCGTGAGATGTGTTGTGTGCTTAAAAGTTGGTTAGGTTAATGTTTTGATTGAACTTTGTATAAGATAGTTGTGAACTGCTTAGAAGATCTGATCAGTATAGGTACGTATCTTAACAGTTGGTTAGGTTAATGTTTTGATTGAACTTTGTATAAGATAGTTGTGAACTGCTTAGATTTGATCAGTATATGTACGTGTCTTCTATGGACAATCGTAAATTGACTAGGTTTCTGCTTTGTGTGCTCAACATCAGTAGAAGCTTTGTCATGGTTCTCTTGTTCTTAACGCTCCCTAATAGTAACCTAGTCATTGCTCAACAAGGTAGGTTAACGTCCCTGTGATCAACACAGCGTCTTGGCAAAGTAGCCTTAGCTAAACCAATTCATCTAGTAATCTAGGATCAAAGAGGAGGGTGGTGTGGAATTACTTTAGCTAGATTGTTTTTATTATCTGTGTTAATCAATTTTCATTATTGCATGTTACTCTTCTGCCAAGTTTATGTATTCTGCCTATTTTTAGCAAACCCAAGATTTATGTGGCTACTAGCCAAACCCTGGGTCTATAGAATTTATTGGTTTAATCGTCTGTTCCCTGTGGATTGACTCCTACTTGTCGCTTTATTTGTTTAAGTGTGGTTTCTATGCAGATGTACTATAAATTTATTTGACAATCGCATCACAAGTTTACCTAATTGTTTTGTGTGAATCATAGTAGAAGTTCATACGGTTTTTCTACAACGATGTACACCAAATAATTTGGACTATTCTTGTGTATACATCTAACTTGCGGTACTATAAGTTCATTTTCTTCCTATCTCTTTTTTTCTGAAAAATATTCAATTTTAAAAGGTTATATACGTCTAATTTAATTATAAAAAAAAAGTGGAACTAAAATTGTTAATTTTTTGCATTTTTCTTCGTTTGTAAGTCTTGAATTAATTTATTTCTACTTTTCTGTCGTGTTAATTATATTTTATTGACTTTCACGCAAGCAAACGTGTCACCATTAATGAACACATGTATATATAACGTAATAAATCCAGCCACCTCGTGAGATTATAAAAATATTAATTAGAAATCTTAATTTATTCACTGTAAGGTTGTATCGTGTGGGAATCAAATTCCACTTACTGTAACATGTCTTCGATAAGTATACATACCCAATTCAATATAAATACAATAAAAAAGTATTGTTGACCAAAACCAATTAATAGTTGTAGAACACAAGAATATCCAATCATGAAAATGAAACTAACTGTTAATAAATTAATAACATTAATTACGAGCAGTTTTTAATATTTATAAAATTTGCTTTCTATTATAGCTTCGTTTTAATTAAAAAGTCAAACTGTAAAATCGAAATGCTTAAAGTTGCATAATTTTTTAAATTATTAAAAATATCAGTTCTCTAATATTAATATAAAAAAATCTCCCTGTTTTTATTTAAAAATAATTTTTTTTTAATCACAAGCTATAACAAGTATTTGTAAACAAATCCTAAAACTATAAAATGAAAAACCTAAAATTACAAGATATTTATCTCCAAATAAAGAAAATCTTAATTACATATTATGTAGTATGCAAAATTAAAAGCAACATTACTAAATGGTAATATTTGATATGGAATTATATTAATATAATTCAATTAATACCATTCATCATGAATCACGACTATAGCATTATACACAGGGTGTACAAATCTGCCAAATCGTTGTACTTTACTCAACGATAACTCCCTCCCTCCCTCCTTCCCTCCCTCACTCTCTCTCTCTCTCTCTCCAAAGAATCAGTCAGCTACACACCATGTCTAGTAAGAAGAGTTTTCTGCTCTTCTTATTCATCACCTTCGATTTACTTCTCCTCCCAACTTTCGGCGCCAACTCCTCCGCCTTACTCTATGAAGTCGAGCCGTACATTAGGGTTTATCGAAACGGCACCGTCGAGAGGCTATTCGGCACCGATTTCGTCCCTTCGACGCTCGATCCGAAATCGAGGGTTTTGTCCAAAGACATCACCTTCGATAAAAAATTCAACATCTCCGCCCGACTTTTCCGGCCAAACTCCGCTGCCGCCGCCGCCAAACTCCCCCTATTCGTCTACTTCCACGGCGGCGCGTTCTTCACCGAGTCCCCCTTCTCCCCTACTTACAACAACTACATGAACACCATCGTCCCACAAGCTAACATCATATCGGTGTCGGTAAATTACCGATTAGCCCCCCGAGCACCCTCTCCCCATTGGTTACCAAGATTCATGGGCAGCCCTAAAATGGGTATTTTCCCACAAAGAAGGCAAAGGGGAAGAATCATGGCTCCGCGATTACGTCGATTTTACTAGGGTTTACTTAGGCGGAGATAGCGCTGGCGGGAATATTGCCCACAACGTGGCGATGCGGGTCGGGTTGGAGGGTCGGGGCGAGGGTATTACGGTCCGAGGAATGTTTTTAAACTGTCCCCATTTCTGGGGAAAAAAACGTATTGGAAACGAATCTGCCGACCCGGTGATGGTCCATCTCGAGGATAAGCAGTGGATCTATGCGAATCCGAGGTCCAACGGGTTCGACGACCCGCAATTGAATCCGGCTACCGACCCGAATCTTTCGAAGCTCGGGGTTAAGAAGGTGCTTGTTTATGTTGCGGAGAATGATATATTGAAGGATAGGGGTTTGTATTATGTGAAGACTTTGGAGGAAAGGAAATGGGAAGGAGTTGTGAAGGGTGTGGAGGTAAAGGGAGTAGGGCATGTGTTTAATCTTAATGATCCGAATACTACGGAAGCAAGGAGGATGAATAGGCACTTGGCTATGTTTCTAAATGATAAAGGGAAGTTGGAGTGAGAGAGAGAGAGGAGAGAGAAACATGGTGTAATATATGCCAACTCGGTAATTAAAGTGAAGTGTAATGTTTTACTTTGATTTTCTTGTAATTTGTGGTATGTGTTTGTAGATGGGCCCCCATAATGGGCCTCATAATGGGCCTTAGGCCTTTTGTATGCAGTGTAATTGTTCAAACGATGAATAAGAGTTGGTAAATTACATCTTATTGTTGTGTTGTTTAAATAAATCTCTCAACCAGCACTATACTCACATAAGACATGTATAATTTGTTAGGGTTTTTATACTTTCAAAATGTGACAGACGGGTTTTTGGAACTCAATGAGGATAATAACAAATAACATTAAGAGGAAATAAATAGGTCTTCGTTCGATTTACCTACATTTATGAACATTAGAGGAACAATCCGCTAATAAAGAGAAAGTACAAAAGGGTCTCAGAGAGTTGTTATCTTAGAACCGAAAGCAAATACCACAAAAAAATTATCAATTGTCAAACTGACTAATCCAATAACAATATGTTATATGGCTAATGAAGTAGATCTCAAACAATGGAGTAAATCTATGTATACATAAGTAATTAGAATAATAACAATTCATTAGTTCGGTAATATTTGATAGAATTCAAATTGAATTTGAGAAATCAACGTAACATAATAAAAAAGAAAAAAAAACCCAAGTTTTCCTTTTAAGGGCAAACAATAGGAAGAACAAGTTATAGAATTGGAGATGTTTGAATGTTATCAAGAATAGGCATAGTGTGTAGTGTACATATTTTATAATGCTAAAATCGGCTTTGCCCTTTTCTTGTTTTTTTTAGATAACGACGGTAACCTGCAACCGTTACTGAAGTGCGTATTGGATAAACTACATTTCTGTACTTTAGTCTACAAACAATATAGGAGGGGTCAATCATCCTAGACTAATCAGAGGTGACAAACTCACACATAGCAGTCATGATAAGTTTTGAAACCATAACCTTCATTCCACAAGTTAAATACCTTAATCGCTATATCATTACAAAGGAACAAAATTTAAACCATTTCTTGATTTATGCATGTCATCTAGTTTTGCCCTTTTCTTGTCTCGTACTTCTTGCTTATTGCTTTCGTGCTATGTAATTGATTTTTCAAGGATTTTGGCGAAAGCAACATGCCAACATCAAATATATATATTATATATTGTATATATGTATGTGTATGGTAAATGTAGCCATCATAGGATATGGTACAAATATTTAGACATGTTAATTATTTAGTGGGATGCTAAATAAAAATGTCGTGTATGAGGGAATGAAAGCCAATACTCTACCAAGTTAATTATTAATCCCTTAATTAACACCACGTGCTACAATAAATTAATAAATCAGAAATCTTGATCAATCCAATAATTAACACGCACTATAGTAAGTGGGTGTTTGGAGTAGCTGAAGCTTATTGATAAGTATTGAAAGCGGCTGAAAGTTGCTGATTTGAGAATTTGTAGTTGTTTGGAAATAAGTGCTAAAAGCTGCTGAAAGTGGAGAAAATAGTATTTGGAAAACTGCTGATATCAGTAGCTTATTTTAAGTTTTTAAATAAAATATATGTTTTACCCTCAATTTTATTAAATAATTATAATTTATAATAAATAAATAAATATTATTAATTTCTATATTATATAAATTTATAATATATCATATTAACATAAACATATCATGTTATTATATTTTAAATATTATTTATTTGCTTAAAATTCATAATAATAATATTTTTATATAATTTTAATAATTATGTAGTTAAGAAAATAATTATCATTAAATAAAAATAGAAAAAAAATATTGATTTAAGAGTTAAAATTTTCAGAACTCACTATTTTAATTAATATATATTTAATTATAATAATTATTATTTCATTAAACTTGAAGAATTTATAAATAATAAATATAAAATATTTTTTCTCAAATTACTAAATAATATATTAAAATATAATAATAATTAAATTTATAACTAAGAAAAATATTAATTTTAAAATTAATGATTTTTTGAAAATTATAGAAATATTTAAAGGATAAAATAGTTCAATAAATTAAATAAACTGTAAGCTGCAGCTGAAAGCTGAGTCATAACAGTTTAAGCAGCTTCTCTATATTGGCTATATTTGGTATGAAATTTCTGCTGAAAGTTATAAGCTGCAGTTGAAAGCTGTTCCAAACACCATCTAAATCAGAAGTCTCGATTAATACAGGTCAAGAAAACAATTTAAAAATAAAAATAAAAATAACCATAAATAACAAGTTAAGTAATCCTAGAAAAATAATCATAAACATAACAAAATAATTAACCCTATTTTATAGTAATAAATCAAAATATACTCATATTTATTATTACTAATTACTATTAATAAAGATAATTTTCTTTCATAGCGCTATACAGCTGCTTCCCCTCCACACCTACTGTTCTCCGTTCCGCCTGCGATTCGCGCACAATTCCCGCTTCTCTCTCCTCTTATTCTCCGTACCGCTTCGAGCACAAAGCTTTCTCTCTCTCTCTCTCAAACAAATGATACTCACCATGTCCTGTAATAAGAGTTTCCCGCTCTTCTTCATCATCATCTTCCTCGATTTACTCTGCCCACCAACTCTCGCTGCTAATTCCTCCGACGTATTGTACGAAGTCAAGCCGTGTTAGTATGGGGTGTGTCGAAATGACGATTATAACGTTAGCCGAGGCAAGAGTTGGACTCTTTCTCCGCAAGACGATAATGCTCCGCTACTCGGTGCAAGCGGTCTATAGCACTCGTCTCCAAGATACAACGGCTTCTTAATTACGAGTAGTTGCACTACTTCTCGTAATTCCGGCGAACTACTTGATATTTGGGACTAAGGAAATGAAACTAATGAATGTGATGAAAGGAACATGAATAAAATCAAAGAAGAATTAATTGTTGGTCGTATGATTCTCTCGGTGGTGTGTCTATTTATAGACTATAAGCATCCCTTCATGAAGGTTGTCACCTTTTCGTAATTCATGCATGTGTTGCCAACGTTGTCAACGTTTCAGTAAATGTCATGCAACGTTTCACCATCTCGTTGCCACATGTGTAACGTTTCCAACAATTTCATACAACCATAAAAGACAACTTTTCGTTAGCTATGCATGTAAGTAACGTGGCTCTTCAATTCATGAAGGTAGCCACCAACCGATGTAATACCAACGTACAACTTTTGGTTAATAACCAAGCTACCAACTGACGTAAACCAACGTGACCATATTCATGCATCTATTCATGTGAATCTTAGTTCAAGTAACGTGCATCTATTCATGCATATTCATGCATTTAATAATCTCAATTCTAACAATCCCCCACATTAGATTATTAAATGCAAATGCAAAATGTTATGCAATTCCTTAGTCCCAATGACCTATTATTGCATCAGGATAGGTAGTTTTTTGCTTTGAACCTTCCTTAGTATAATGTTATCGGATTTACTCGCTGCTCGGTGAACGCGATGTCTTGAACCGGTCAGCTTTTGTGTAAACCAAGACAATAACATATACACAATAATAGATACAATATCTTTCGTTCTCACGTTGTGTCCATTTTGGCCTTGGACCATATCTTGGATTCATAAGTGTTTTTCTATTTGAAGCGGCCACACTTCTCACTTATATAGGTGATCTCCTAATAAGAGTATCCTGTCATACTCCACCAATAAGGCTATAGGAATCATTAAAAGCTTATAGCTTACCCTTTTACCACAAGCTACAGGTTTACACTTGGAGCAGCTTCGAGAATGGATTTTTAGTTGTGTTCCAAGTGCACAACTTGAACATTCTTAACTTAGTTGTCTCTTTGAACCATGTTCATGGGATCTCCAATTATCATGGTAGAGTTACCATTAAGAGCGTTCTTTTAGTGTGGATTGTAATCTCATTCCCCTAACTGCATTGTACAATTGATCACGATTAATACCTTTAGTAAACGGATCCGCAATATTATCTTTTGACTTCACATAGTCAATACATATTATTCCACTAGTGATCAATTGTCTAATGGTATTGTGTCTTCGACGAATATGTCGAGATTTACCATTATACATACTACTTTGTGCTCTCCCTATTGCAGACATACTATCACAATGTATTAAAACGGGAGGCACGGGTTTTTCCCAACAAGGAATGTCCTCTAAGAAGTTCCGTAGCCATTCGGCTTCTTCGCCAGCTTTGTCTAGAGCAATGAATTCCGATTCCATTGTAGACCGAGCTATACAAGTCTGTTTAGAGGATTTCCATGAAATTGCTCCTCCACCTATGGTAAACACAAAACCACTTGTGGACTTGGAATCTTTTGTGTCGGATATCCAATTTGCATCACTATATCCTTCTAACACAGCGGGATATCTTGTGTAATGCAGACTATGAGTTAAGGTATGCTTTAAATACCTTAGAACTCTAGTTAGTGCGGTCCAATGATCCTTTCCGGGATTACTTGTGAACCGACTTAGCTTGCTTATAGAATATGCTATGTCGGGCCTCGTACAATTTGCTAAGTACATTAGGCTTCCAATGACCCTAGCGTATTCCAATTGGTAAATTGGATCTCCTCGATTTTTGGCTAAGTGTAGGCTTAAATCTACAGGGGTCTTAGCCGGAGGTAGATCAAAAGCATTGAATTTCTTAAGCACATTCTCTACATAGTGAGATTGTGATAAAGTAATTCCTTCGGATGTTCTAGAGATCTTAATCCCTAGAATTACATAAGCTATTCTCATATCTTTCATGTCGAACATTCTTTTCAACATTGCTTTAGTATTCATAATTATATTATGATTACTTCCCATAATAAGCATGTCATCAACATACAGACATATAATGACAAAGTTGTTGGGTGTGCCTTTAATGTACACACACTTGTCACACTCATTTATTTTAAAACCATTTGATAACATAACATGATCAAATTTCTCATGCCATTGTTTGGGAGCTTGTTTAAGTCCATATAATGACTTAACAAGTTTACAAACTTTCTTTTCTTGTCCGGGAATAACAAACCCTTCAGGTTGTTCCATGTATATTTCATCTTCTAAATCTCCATTTAGAAATGCCGTTTTAACATCCATTTGATGTATCTCAAGGTTGTGTAAAGCAACAACGGCAATTAGCGTTCTTATGGAGGTTATCCTCGTTACGAGAGAGTATGTATCAAAATAATCATACCCTTCCTTTTGCTTGTAACCCTTGGCTACTAGTCGTGCTTTATACTTGTCAATAGACCCATCGGCCTTATATTTCTTCTTTAGGATCCATTTGCATCCTAAAGGTTTACAACCGGGAGGAAGATCAACAATCTCCCAAGTGTGATTGTTCATAATTGACTCGATTTCGCTATTAATCGCTTCTTTCCATAGAGGAGCATCAGGACTTGACAATGCAGCCTTGATTGTTTGTGGTTCATCTTCTAATGAATAGACTACAAAGTCTGGACCAAAAGACTTTGCTATTTTTGCTCGTTTTCCTCGTCTAGATTCTGGTATTGACCCATCACTTTGGTCAATCTTTTCTAGTGAGCTTTCTTCATAAGTTCGTTTCTTAGAACTTACATCATTCTTTTCTTTCTTAGGGAATATAGATTCAAAAAAGACAGCATTTCTGGATTCTATAATCATTCCCTCATTTATGTCGGGTATTTCCGACTTATGTACCAAAAACCTATATGCGCTACTATTACTTGCATATCCTATGAAGATGCAATCAATAGTTTTAGGTCCTAGCTTTACTTGTTTAGGTTTAGGTACTTCAACTTTTGCTAGGCACCCCCACACTTTAGTGTATTTGTAGGATGGTTTCCTACCTTTCCATAGTTCATATGGAGTTTGATCTTGTTTCTTTGAGGGTAACTTATTCAAAATTTTATTTGCCGAAAGAATAGCTTCCCCCCCACATGTTATGTGGTAAGCCCGAGCTTATCGGCATAGCATTCATCATTTCTTTTAATGTTCTATTCTTTCGTTCAAAGCAACACCATTTGATTGTGGTGAATAAGGTGCGGTTGTTTGATGAATAATCCCGTTTTCACGACAAAAGTCCGCAAAAGGTGCAACATATTCACCGCCTCGATCACTTCGGATCATTTTGATCTTGGTGTTAAGTTGATTTTCAACTTCGTTTTTATAGCTTTTGAAAGCATCGAAAGCTTCGTCTTTGCTTCTCAAAAGATATACGTAACAAAATCTTGTGCAATCATCTATAAACGTTATAAAATAATTCTTTCCACCTCTAGTTTGCACAAGTTTTAAGTCGCATAGATCGGTGTGAATTAATTCAAGAGGTGTAGTCGTTCTTTCCACCGAATGGAAAGGTTGTTTAGCCAATTTTGCTTCAACACAAATTTCACACCTTGAATGTTTGTCAATTGACATTTTTGGCAACAATTCTAAATTCACTAATTTTCTTAGTGTATTTAGATTCACATGTCCTAATCTATCATGCCATAAATTAGGAGACTCAGTCAAATAGACAACGGGGGTCTTTTTATTATCACGGATAGAATTTACATTGATACAATCCGCTATCAACATAGCCTTTTCCTATAAATTGTCCATTCTTGGACAATACAACCTTATCCCCCTCAATAACTATTCTAAATCCGGCCTTGCTAAGAATAGAGCCGGAAACCAAATTCTTGCGGATGTCGGGAACATGCATCACGTTTTGGAGAGTCACATTCAATCCCGACGTCATCTTGAGTACAACTTTTCCAATTCCATAGACCTTGGAAGTAGAGGAATTTCCCATGTATAGCATTTTCTCCTCCTTGACAACTTCATAAGTTGAAAACATTGATTTATCCACACATACGTACTTGGTAGCGCCGGTATCAATCCACCATCCTATCGGATTACCGACCATGTTTACCTCATCTACGACCGCAGATAGGTCGAGTTCAGACATGTTGACGGGCACGTAATTTTCTTCCGTCATATTTGCTTGTGGACGGCCTTTGTATTCCTTCTTTGGCTTGCGGCAATCCTTTGCCATATGGCCCGTTTTTCCACAATTGTAGCAATTCCCTTTGATCTTTTTCTTCCTCTTTGAATCTTGCTTCTTTTCAAAGAACTTGCGTTTCTTTGAGTTAGTGCTAGTGCTGCACTCGGCCAGATTAGCCCTTGCCTCTATGGAAGGCTTGTTGGTCTTTCGATCTGCCTTGCGAGTGTCCTCTTCAATTCTGAGACGGACTATCAGATCTTCGAGACTTATCTCTTTGCGTTTATGCTTGAGATAGTTCTTGAAATCCTTCCACATAGGTGGTAGTTTCTCTATCACAGTTGCAACTTGAAATGATTCAGAAAGGACCATACCTTCGGCAAGTATATCATGTATGATCAATTGAATCTCTTGCACTTGTTCGACTACAGTTTTGGCATCCACCATCTTGTAGTCTAAGAATCGTCCAACGACGAACTTCTTTAGACCGGCATCTTCGGTCTTGTATTTTATCTCCAAAGAGTCCCACAATTCTTTCGACGTCTTTGCAGTCGAGTAGATACTATAGAGAGTGTCGTCAAGTCCATTTAGGACATAGTTGCGACATATGTAGTCGCTGTGAGACCATGCATCATACGCTATGCGTTTCTGCTCATCAGTTTCATTTTCTCCCATAATTGGAGGTGATTCTTTCAAGAATCGAGATAAATTTAAAGTAGTTAAATAAAACAGCATTTTAGATTGCCAGCTCTTAAATTCAGAACCTGAGAATTTTTCCGGCCTTTCTGCATGAACAGGGGCGCTTGGAATCTGATTGTTCGTTGCTGTTGTAAAATTCGGCGGCATGTTGCTACTGCTTGTTGTTACTTGGACAAGGGGATCGGGTACATCACTACTACTTGTCGTCATCTCTTCAACACAATTATCGTCTTGCGATTGTTAGTATGGGGTGTGTCGAAATGACGATTATAACGTTAGCGAGGCAAGAGTTGGACTCTTTCTCCGCAAGACGATAATGCTCCGCTACTCGGTGCAAGCGGTCTATAGCACTCGTCTCCAAGATACAACGGCTTCTTAATTACGAGTAGTTGCACTACTTCTCGTAATTCCGGTGAACTACTTGATATTTGGGACTAAGGAAATGAAACTAATGAATGTGATGAAAGGAACATGAATAAAATCAAAGAAGAATTAATTGTTGGTCGTATGATTCTCTCGGTGGTGTGTCTATTTATAGACTATAAGCATCCCTTCATGAAGGTTGTCACCTTTTCGTAACTCATGCATGTGTTGCCAACGTTGTCAACGTTTCAGTAAATGTCATGCAACGTTTCACCATCTCGTTGCCACATGTGTAACGTTTCCAACAATTTCATACAACCATAAAAGACAACTTTTCGTTAGCTATGCATGTAAGTAACGTGGCTCTTCAATTCATGAAGGTAGCCACCAACCGATGTAATACCAACGTACAACTTTTGGTTAATAACCAAGCTACCAACTGACGTAAACCAACGTGACCATATTCATGCATCTATTCATGTGAATCTTAGTTCAAGTAACGTGCATCTATTCATGCATATTCATGCATTTAATAATCTCAATTCTAACAAGCCGTTCATAAGAGTATACAAAAACGGCACCGCTCAGCGGCTCACCGGCACCGAGACCGTTCCGCCGTCGCTCGATCCGAGCTCCGCCGTTCAATCCAGAGACGTCGTCTTCGAACCAAATCTCAACCTCTCCGCCCGCCTCTTCAGGCCAAGATCCGCCGCCGCAAAACTCCCCCTCCTCGTCTACTTCCACGGCGGCGCGTTCTTCACCGAATCCCCCTTCTCCCCCACCTACCACAACTACATCTCCTCCGTCGCCGACAACGCCAACGCCGTCGCGGTCTCCGTAAATTACCGATTAGCCCCCGAGCACCCTCTCCCCGCCGCCTACGAGGATTCCTTCCTTGCCCTAAATTGGATTTTCTCCCACTCGGAAGGGGGAAAAGGGGAAGACACGTGGCTGAAAAACGACGTCGATTTCGACCGCGTCTGCTTAGGCGGAGATAGCGCGGGCGGGAATATCGCGCATAATGTCGCAACCCGGGCCGGGTTGGCGGGTATTCGGGTCAACGGTCTGTTTTTAAACTGCCCGCATTTCTGGGGGAAGACCCGAATCGGGAAGGAAGCGGGTAACCCGAAAATGGTGGAGGTTGAGGAGGAGGAGTGGATGCATGCGTACCCTAATTCGACCGGGTTTGATGACCCGTTGCTGAACCCGGATTTGGATCCGAATCTGGGGGAGTTAGGGTGTGGGAAGGTGCTTGTTTACGTGGCGGAGAATGATATATTGAGGGATAGGGGGTTGGGTTGGGTTATGAGAAGGCTTTGGGGAGGAGTAGGGGTGTAACGGTTTGGTTCGGTTCGGTTTTTTATGCATTTTAGGAACCGAACTAAACACATAGAAATGGTTCGATTCGGTTCGGTTTGATGTGTTTTTAAATATCAGAACCGAACCGCTTATAAATGGTTTGGTTCGGTTCGGTTTACGGATTCACCTTTTTATTTTTTTATTTATTTTTTAAATTCTAAATAATGCAAGAATAATAGTTTAAAGGATGTCACTCGTTCCAAACTCATAAGTATAGAGTTGTTACTCACTTCTCTTCCTTTGTATAGATTAGAATTGATATTAATTTAAATCTAATATCTAAATTCAATAACATTCTTATACAATAAAGACAAATATTAAATAAAAAAATAAAAAATAAGATATTGGTTTGGTTCGGTTCGAACCGTTCAAAAATTCTTAAAACCGCGAACCGAACCGAATGTAAACGGTTCTTAAAAAAATAAACCGAACCAAACCGCGAAGCCGAACCGAACCACATTTTTTGATTTGGTTCGGTTTGGTTTGATCGGTTTCGTGGTTCGGAGCGGAACCACTTAAGACAAATGCCTCATCATCCTCTTAGCTTCCGTACTATTGGGAAGAATAAGATTAAACACATGAAATTTCCCCTTCACCTCCACAGCCTTCGCCACTCCCGTCCACCCACTCCTCCATTTGTCTTCGTTTCTTAATGATAGAGAGAAAATGAAGTGAGAGAAAGATGCTGCCCGTTAGGATGGAGAGCGGTTTTAATGTATCACATGTTGAACTTTAGATCTATCACGTACACGAGTAACTCTTTCCTTTTTTTTGTTTTTTTTTATATACAATGTAGGAATTAGAATTCTCTGTTTTGTTAGTTGAAGTTGCGGGTGGTCCTATAATATAAAAAAATTTCTTTTGAGGTTGAAGATAAGTTTAATAGAACGCTCGAAAAGAAAACAGACATATTACATAGGACAGAGGGAGTCTTTTTTTCATAATTTAGATTCCTATCTTTCCTTTTTTATGCACACATGTAATATAGACCAATAGAATGTAAATTGTCCCAAAGGGATGGCGTTATGGTGAAGGTGGGTGGCCTGAGACCGATAGATAATGAGTTCAATTTCCACCAATACCACTATGTGATTTGCGGCTTCGGGTTCCACGAATCAAAAAATAAAAATAAAAAAATAGTGTAAATTTCATTTTTTGATTCTGTAATATGATCACTTTATTTTTGATTCTCTAACGTGGCCGCATTCGTGTATATTGTACACTACACACGGTATACATAACCGTGTATAAGATGCACAATTATATGTATAATCATATGCCATAGACATTATACAAGATAATCATGTCTTAGATATGATAAAGTGTAGTTCAAGCATCCAACACTCTTCGTCAGATAATCAAAATCGAATGTTTAATAAAGTTACGAGAACCAAAACCAACGCAGTCACATCACGGAATCAAAAACATACAAATATGACTTTACATGACCAAAATCCAACTTAATGAAGTTGCAAGATCAAAAGCGGATAAGATAGTATGAAAAGATTAAAAACGAACAGTGACCAAATTAGAGGACCAAAAACGAAATCTACTACCAATAGCAACAATCATGTGCCATGCACATGGCACCAATTTTCTAACCTTTTCACAAAGCTGTTTTAATTTCTTTAATCTATATATGGATATTAAAAACAGAGATGGCATATTATTACATTATCACATTCCATTCCAAGCATGGAGTATTATACATTTCATATTTACATGTATCAAGTATAGTGAGGAGAGAGAAATAACTTCCAAACAGTTAGATACAAACAACACATGGAACCTGATACTCTTACCAGCATTCAGCACCATCAGAAATCATTGCAAGGCAGATGGTAGGGGAGAATGGGAGATTCTCTCTCTAATGCTTAAACCTCCACTCTACAACACATCTCCAAAACTCAAGTCAAGAAACCTACTCCATTTCATAATCTTGATCTATGCTTCATCCCACGAACAGGTGATCTTCGACGAACGGAAGCAAATGGCTCTCCATTCACGGAGCCAGAGAACTTGATATCCCAACCTTCTACGTTCTTTGGAATGCACGCGTCAAAGAGGGCTTGGCCGAGGAGACTATTCGCGCTCATGCAAGGGCTTGGACGGGTAGGTAGCCTCTCTCTCGGCTCCTGCTGCAGAGAACCAAATTCTCTGCTGTTTTGATACTCTGAGGAGCTTGGGAGGAAGAAGTGGTCGTTTGGACCGATTGCAACTCTTCTGAAACTTTGATTTGAGTCGACTGCTGCGTTCTGGAGGTCACATATCAAGTGGGATATTTCATCATCCATGCGAGACCTCTCCCCGAGCTTCTGAAGCTTAATGGAGAAGACTGAAACTGCCTGTTGAAGCAACTCCTTTACAGCAGCTTTATACTGTACTGGTTGATGCTTGTAATTACCTGAATAATGGAAAATACTGTAAGTGTGGAATTCATAACGAATTAAAAGGAAAAACTTATAATTCGGAAATGTGAAGAGCAATACTAAGCAATTGAATTGATCAACATAACAAAAGGCATTCCACAACTAATATCTACAATCTCGAAAGTTCATAAACACAAATAAAACCAACAGCAGCTTGCTTTTAAGTTCTTAGTTCAGTTCTACAACTCTGGTTGCATAAGATATGTAGAAGGGAATTGAAAGTTTCAAGGAAAATTAAGACTAACCTAAATGAGCAGTGGTATTGCACTTCACAACTTTTACATTAGCCCCTAAATCCTGTAAATTATGAGCGAAGTCGCACAGGGTTGAAAATGGAGCCACATCATCCTTTTCCGAATGTACAATGAGAAAGGGGCCACCAAATCCCTACATTTAATAACAGAAGGAACAAAATGGTAAAAAACAGTTGTAAGACATAAGACGGTAAAAAGAAGCAAAACAGAGGATGGATTAATTAGGAGAACTACTGTGCGAAACTTACAACTGACGAATATAGGGATTTCCAGTATTCTGCACGTTCGGGTCCAAACCTGGTAATAAATAAAGCATCCAAACTTGAAGTAACACCTTTGGCAAACAACGATACTAGCTTCGATGATCCAGGCATTCTTAGGATGGAGCGGTGCAAAGCAAATCGAGCACCCAGGTCTTTGGTAAACTCAATAGGATCAGAATCGTAGATCTGGCCTGAGATGCAGTTTGCAAGCATTCTACTATCCTCCTACATGTTACAAAGGAGACGGTTATTAGTATTATGTTCGCTTATACTAGTAACACTTAAAACTTTCCTCGATGTTCAATGAAAAAAAATACCAGGCTGAGCTCCACATCAGAACATCCTTCTATAATCTGCACAAAAAAGAAGTGAAATTCCTATCAGAGCAATGAAAGGTTATGTATAAAAAAAAGCCTTGCATTCCGCAAGGAAATAGTTTCTAGGAACGAAAAGCATAAAAGAATACCGGTACCGAACCTAGAATCTAGATAACTCATGTATATCAATTTCCTTCGATTATTCGAAATCAATTCATTGTTATTACCTGAAGAGCTTTATACAAGCACGCTTTTGAACCACCAGAGAAGGATACGAGAACAACAGGGCATATCGCACGCCTTAGTTCCTGTATGTACAAAACTGAAAATAATCAACAAAAGAGCAAAAAGATTGCATGAGGCAGTAATAACTAATAACCCAAATATATCTCATACAAAACAGAATAGATTAATGAAACTCATATCCCCACAATCACAAGAAAAACAACTCATTTAATCACGCAATGCAGTCCCCACGACAGAAAATAGGATGAGGGAATAGTTTTTGAATTGTTCAAATTCCAAAGCTGGCAAAACATTAAGGATGTGAAGAAAACAATAGACGACGAAGATAATACCTTAAGAAGTTCGTCAATGACAGAAAAAGCCAGTGATGTAGCTCTCTCCGGAACGAACCTATAGACAATTAAAAGACACTATCAATCAACATCCATTTGTAAAATCACCAAAAACAAACACGGAATGGATATATATTATATATATATACTACATCAGTCAACAATTTGCCTTTATGTTTATTTTTGTGTGTGTATTATTCGTATAAACTCCCCTCTACCATGAATTTAAATAACTTTAATCCTAATCAGTCGAGAAATCGCGTGAATTTGGGGCTAGGCTACCATTTGACAGCTAAGGAAGGTACATTCCAACTTCGAATCGGATGGTCGGAACTCTGCCCGGAGAATTCAAGGACTAATTAGACATTCATCCATTATAACCAAATTTCGAACTATTTGAAATTCTACTGTTCTTCAGTCAACATATATATTCTACACACAAAACATTTAACAACCTTATGAACTAGTCAGAAACTGGAAATTTCTTATGCAGCTCTACCCGAAACTGTGAAATCCTAAACTTATTTCAAAGGCTAAAATTCCAAACTGTATATCCGCCAGTAAAGCATCCAACTCGAAAACGGTAAAGCAATCATCCAACAAACAACAATGAACTGCGCAACAGAGTATCGAAACGAACTTACGGGTTGAGATAATCCGCGCGGGAAACAAGACAATTCCATCCGAGATTATAGCAGAGAGCTACGAAATCCTTCAATTGAAAATCGCTTATCGAAACCCAGGTAAAAACCACAATTATCCCCTTCGCTTTGAGCTCTTCTCCGCAGTTTCGCGCCCAATAAATTCTCCCGCCGCTGCTCATCCTCACGAATTCGATACCTCGAATCTCTCAAAATTAATTTTCTCTTTCTAACATTTGTTTCTTTTTTTGTGTGTGGAGATATTGGGGAAAAATAATGGAATTCGTGGTGAATCGCCGTGGTGTTGCGCATTTGCCAGCTCATGCGATGAGCATGCGCTCCTGCGCATTTTAGCGACCTGCACTCGACTATCCTGCGCCAAATCCGCTGCGGGCCTGGGCCCAATTAATTCATTGGGCTTTGTGTTGGACTAAAAGCCCAAATTTGATTTCTCAATTGGGCTTCTATATCAACTCGTCCACTTGCTTAAAGGCCCAATTGGACAATAAAAGGGAGAGAGAAACTTTCCCTCTGTCCAGTTTGGTTTGTCTCGTTTATCGTTTCTAAAAATCGAAACTAATTACACAAATTCCAACTTTCTTCGTGGGATCAACTCATATGGACATAACTGATCACTAATCTTAATCTTTGTACTGAAAAATAATATCCTTCCGCCATCTCATTCACACTTTCTTGCATACTACTCCCTCCGTCCCATTAGTAGTGTCCCATTTTTCTTTTTTTGATTATCCCATTAGAAGTGTCTCATTTCTAAAAAAGGTAAGAAATATGTGAACAAGAATCAACTACTCAAAAGTCAAACAATACACACCACAAAACATCATTTTCTTAATAACCGTGTCAAAAAGGAATGGGATACTACTATTGGGACGGAGGGAGTATATTGGTGTTGTCCCATCATTGTTTCCCTTCCATAAACGGAAATAAAATAATATTTTAAATCATAAAAAATTATATGAACCCGTATTATTTATACACAAAAGTCGAGTTTCTGTCGAAATTCAACATACAACAGTATTAATGTGACAAATTGAGTATATAATACTCCCTCCGTCCCATAGAAAGTGTCATTTTTTTTCCTTTTCGGAGTGTCCCATAAAAAATATCATGTTTCTAAAAAAGGAAGTGATCCCACACATTTACCAACTCAAATCAATTTTAAATTATTAATTAATTACATGGTCCTCATCTTTACCGCACAAACCAATTCTATATAATTAATTAATTTTATGGGTCCACATCTTTATATATTAAAATCAATTCTCATAAAACTCTATATCCCATATAAACTAAGATATTTTCTATAGGACGGATTAAGTTAGACCATTAAAATAAATGAAAAAATCAATGTTGGCATGATTTAAGAAAGGGAAGCCGATCATAGATTAGTAAAAAATGGAAAGCAATTTTGTGCAATTATTTTAGTGAAAAAGGATGAGAGAGAGAGAGAAGTTGGGAAGGCCGATGCATCATTATAATCAGCGATCCAATGAATAAAAATGCATGCGGTGTTGAAATCAAGATACATGAACCAACCTTCCTTTCTAAACATTCATTCTCTCATATATTTCCCTAATTAATTAATTATAATTAAATCTACATCAGATCCAAAGCACATGCCGACCACTCATCCACGACACGTGCAAATTACACGTCTTGTCTAGTTATGAGTGCTCGCCATCCATGCACTTTTTCTTCCGCTTCTTTTGCCCTTTCCCAAAAAGTAGATTGAAAAAAAATACTTCCTCCGTCCCATAATTCTTGTCCCTTTTCTTTTGGGCACGGGAATTTAGGAGAGTAGTTGGTTGTGAGTGAGATGGTGGGGCCCTTGAATAAAGTGTGTGTAATAATTTGCTATTTTAAGTAAAGGGACAAGAATTGTGGGACGTCCCGAAAAGAAATAAGGGACAAGAATTATGGGACGGAGGGAGTATTACTAAAAGAAAACCTTAATCGTGTATTTTGGACAACTTGATCCGGTAATAATAAGGGTATTTTGGACAATTTGATCGTATAGAATCCGTACTATTGTGGGATAAGGTAACATCATTAAATTTAAATTTATCCTAGTAATTAAATTTTCTCTATTTCATTATTCATGTTTCTTATATTACCTCCGTACCGCTATTAGTGCCAACATTTCCTAATTCGGTCGTCCCGCTATAAGTGACGACGTCCCAAATTAGTAAAAAGTTACCATATTTTTCCTATTTTATCATTTTATTTCTCATACTTTATCATCTACTCTCATTATTATATTCATTTATTTCTCTTACTTTATCATTTCATCTTTTACTCTCTTTATCGCACCCATCTTCTCTTCCTTGCTATCTCATTATCACACTCATCTCTCTCCTACTTTATTATCTACCCTTTTCTCATACTTTATTATATATTCTCTTAATTCTCGTGCCGAAAAGAAAGGCGCCACTAATAGCGGGACGGATGTAGTACTATTTTAAGCAGTTCTATTGTTAATGTTTCGGACCTAAAATTTATAAAAGTGAGTAGATCATAATTATCAAAATAAATGGACCCGACTATTTTATATTTTACACCATTACTTTGTATATATGCACTCATTATCTTAAACTCTGTACACAATCCCAACGAAACATACATTAATAATGGAGCGAACATAATAGTATGTCGTACGGAAAAACCAACTTTTACTATAAAAACCAATTTCAATTCATTACATTGCTAATTTGCTATATTGTTTTGAACTAAAACAGAATCAGTACTTGTAAATACTTGTAATCATTTGCTAATCTGGCAAGGCTCCAAGTGCATGACAATGTGGATTCCACTAATTGTTTAATTTTGTTATTAGTTTATTATTTTACTGTCCCATAATTCATGTCCACTATATTATATTAGGTTATTCCAAAAATTTTGTTTATTTTCTTTTTCTAGCAAATTATTATACACAAATTTTTGTTGGATCATAAATTTAACAACTCTCCTTAAAAATCGTGTCGCTATCAAAATAGACAAGAATTTTGGGACAAGCGGGATATATATGAAGGAACTAATATCCTTAAATAAGATATATTCCATAAAATGATCAAAATTTTAAATCACTATATGATAAAGTCATCTCCATGATTAAGGAATCTCGACTTAGCCCCACTCATAATTTGTGGTGAAACTCTCCCAACTACTAGCCTTTTTTGCTTTGTTCCCCACTCATATATAGATAGAGAGAGAAATTCATATAGAGAGAGTAAAACTAATTTTAAGTATAATTTGAACATATCATAACAAAATGACGTAACACTAAATTTTCAAAAAATTATAAGATAAAATTTACAAAATAATTGATTTTTTGGAGGGTGCGGTTGCCCCCACGCGCAATCCCGTGTACGAGATCGAGAGAGAGGCTTCTGATGAAGAAGGGTGACTACATTTTTTTTTTGCCATTTTATGTTTACTCTTATCGGAAGAAGGCTTGTGATCGCGCAATCATAAAAATTACTCTTAAACATAAAATATGATAAGGAATAAGGGTGACTTGTACATTCTGATGAAGGAGGGTGACTGTACATTTCTGTTTTTGTGGATTTTCTTGCGCATCTGTCGCTTGCTTCATCAATCATCACAGCCAGTGTTTTCTGACTCAATTTTGCTGCTTCTGATCATCAGGTACATTACCAACAGAACACACAAATATTCTACTACCAGTCCCTAATGCAATTACTAATCCTTCTTTTTTGAGTAATTTCCGGTGAAACCCGCAACCGTTATTACAACCGAGTTCGATCTTGAGTAGAATACTATGGTGCGATCCAAATTCATAATATTCCATCATTTTGGTTATTAGTGTCCTCCTTTCTGAATCGAGATGTTTTCATTATTATTGTCTTATTTTTAAAATGGATACTAATCTTGTGGGCCAAAATCACTTCAAACTCCTCCGTTCACTTTCTTGATTTGCTTGTCCAAAAACAACACCAGCACAAAACGACTATTTGATCACATGACAATCACCTGATCAACCTACTAGAAATTCTAAAGGGCAAAATAAAATGAAACGATAATTGAAAACACGAATGCGTATTGGATAGAATAGAATAGATTCACACTTAGTAGTCTTGATATGATTCAAACTCCATAATCTTTGATTACGGAGACAATATTATGAACCTCGTCTAAACCATTCACCACACTATGGTTGAGTTTAGTGGGCAAAACACACGTAATGAAAATTGAAAACACGAGGGAGAGGGACACGTGTCGCGAGCAGAGGGCAGTACAATTAGGTCCAGCGTAGACTTAGCCCCCCACACAACAAATGCAAAAAGACAGCTTTCAATCAAATTCCGAACCAGTTCACATGGTCCCACCAATACAAACACAACTCTCACACGTTTCATATATACATACACAGTATATGTACGAAACCATGCAGCCAAGTGTACCTTTTCATCAATGGAGTTTTGCTCTAAGAATGAGTACGGAAATAGTGGGAGTGATCATGAAAAGATCCAAAATATGCACCCAATAGAAATACCCTTTTCAATTTAAAATGCAAAATAACAAAAACAAATTAATACTCTTACTATACCCGTTCGTTTCGTCTGTCCCGACAATCCTAAATTCAAACTATACCATAACACCCACATCAAACTCTGACAATTTAAAAAAGAAATTAAAAATCTGTACTTGCAAAAAGCATTAATTTCATTAGAGAATTCTAGCCTCTTTACATGAGTTTTGGGAATTGCTATGCACATTGAGCCAGATAGATCGATTTCGAAGATGTTAGAAAATGTTCTTGAAAAGGTAAATTAATCTAATCTAACCCCACCAACGAAATCAAATTCAATTCAAGAGAGAGAGAAGTGAAAGAGGGAAACCATAAGATGCCTGCTTTCTTGATTTAGAGCATCTCCAACCTTTGGAGGTGGATTCATTTAAGGCAGTAAACGAAGCCAGTGATACTTGCCCTCCAAAGGAATGTCCTTTACAATATCATAGTTGTACCTGAAAATAATACAAACTCGATTTCAATCAAATCATTTCTACTTTCCTTATCCGTTGCGGGAATAATCAATTGGCCCACGCTAAGATGAGCAGGGTATCATACGCATTGTAATGATTGTGTGCATATGCAGGAGTATGGCGATATAATGGAGGCGAGATATACTCACTTTTCAGCGAATCGTTTCTGCTCGTACTTTTCCGCAGCCACGAAGAATGCCTCCAGCTCCGCCTCGGACGGCGTGTTCTCCGCGGCAGTGTTTTGGATTTTGCTGCGGCGAATCGTCGGAGTCGGCGGCGGCGATTTTTTCTTCGACGATAAGTGCAATACAACGTGCTCGGAGTCGCCGTAGTACAGCTCGCTAGTTGGAGTCGTCTCTCTACTGAAATTGTTCGACACAAAATCGAGAATCGGAAGTTAAATTCATGAACGGACGAAGACGAAGAGCAGAAATTAAACATTGCGAGATATTAACGCTCCATGAATGCAATTTAATGTCATTTAATTCCATTAGTCGAGCGTGAAGAAATTGAAATCAAACAGATGTACCTGAAAACGCATCCGGTGGAGGTGGAGATTTCCGTTCGCAAATCCTCCGACCGAGAATCAGCATTCTGAGGAAGAGAGAGAAAGAGAGAGGAAGAATTCAAATTAACATTTCGAGAAATTCAAACGGAAACAAACAACGGTCACAATTCCACACAAATCGCTGAATCCAACAGTGATTTTAAATTTCGAAATCTCACCTCCAGATCTGGTGATCTCGGATTCTCCTCCACGACGTCGTTCGAGCTATCATGCTTGGACAGACCGGAAGTCGTCGACGCCGCCGGCGACACTGAATTCTCCGAAATTTCCGCCTCGCCGCGGTACTCATCTCCGAGCTTAGAGTAAACCTTCCTCTTCTTACTGAAACTCAACCGCACATCTTCCTCCTCCATCGCTCCAAACTCCATTCTCACACCTTGGCGTCTCTTCAACAATTCCGCCATCTCTCTCTACCTTACACACATTTTCTCTCTGATAATCGTCGCGAATCGAGAGAGAATTCTCTGTGTGTGAATTCTGGTGTTTGTGTGTGTGATTTGTGATCAACACACACCTGGAGAGGCTTAAAGCTCAATTGCTTTGAGCGTGGTTGCTATAAAAATCCGACGGTTGGAGAGAGAGAGAGAGGGAGTAGGGGTATAACCGGAAATATAGAAATACGCGATTTGATCGGACGGTGGAGAATAAATGAATCGGTTACCGTAACATGTGGTCCTGACTCTGTTAACGGTGACAGGCACATGGTGATGCCGTTAAGATCGTATGAGAATGATTATGGACTAATTACCAATAAGCGGCTGACACGTCAAATAGTGTAACGACCGGCTATAACCGGTCCGGAGACCGGGAATCTTGTTAATGACTGGGATTTTGTTATGAAAATCACTGCCACTAATCTTTCCATGCTTGTTTGTTATGTTCCCCTGTTAACCGGGTGTGTTGTAATTAAGGGTATAAAGGTAAATCTTGTTTGCAACAAAAATATGATTATATACTTTCATCTAGTGTTAAAGCTCAATATAATATTCAATAGAATAATAATTTCGTTTAAATAATAATTTTTTACAGTTCTAATATGGATCAATCCAATAAAATAATAATTATTTATATATCATATTTAATGTCATTTTATTATTTGCTATCTATATAAATAATGAATTATCGTTAAATGAATTTTATTTTTTCAGTCTCAATGTATTACTTTATTGAGGTTTAACTGTGCTATCAATATTGGATATAATATCCATAAGTTGAATATAGCGTCGTCATTTGTAGTGGCGGTGTCAGAAAACAAAATCGACATGCTAAATGTAGAATATATTATTCGAACTCAGTCAAATGTCTAAGGGGTGTTTGCAATAGCTTAAATTTTTTTTAAGTGCTTAAATTAAGGAGAAGTTGGTAAAAGTGGCTTATTAGAGAATTTATGGTGTGTGTGCAAAAACTGCTTAAAAGAAGAAAAAGTTGAAAAAATAGTGTTTGCAAAATTTATACTGTAGTAACTTATTTTGTGATTTATAAGTAAAATGTCAAATTATAACTTATCCGAAATTATAAATATGCCATTAAGTTGGAGAAGTTGGTAAAAACAAACTTAACCAACTTCAACTTATTCAACATAAATGTAGAAAATTTTTCCGAATTTAAGCTGTTGCAAACACTAAAAAACTGTTTTTCCTTAAACTAAGCTAGAAGTTAAATAAGTTAAGCAGTTGCAAACACCCAGTAAGAGTTGTCTAGAATCGAGAGTGTTGTTTAATTAACCCGTCAGCTTCAATGTGGTTCTGCCACTGATTATTTATATGTACAGACACCATTTCAATCCCACATAAAAATACTCGAACTACACAAGATGAATGTGGTAGGATCCACCTATTTAGATGATTGTGGACTACTCATTTATGTTGACTTTTGGAATGAGACATAAATAATGAAACGGAGGGAGTATACAATAAATTTGTTTGGTTAATTAATGTTGAAACTCACATGTTCCTCTTTTCTTCAAACATTTCATTTTGCATCCTTCTAAAGCTTCCCTTCTATCGTATCAATATCAATATAAATTATAATAATATAGATAACAATTAATAGTGTTATTTAATAAGATATTGATTCTGTTTGGTCAGCTAACAAACCATAAAAACATTTGAGTTTAATTAAAACATTCCATATCCAGTAAATTATATGTAATAAAAGGCACATGCTACATCATTGTTTTTAATTTGTATCCCCACCTAGCCACTTGAATTGTTTCCTTTCGTGTTGTCAAATTTAATTAACTATAATGGTATGAAAACAATTAATATATTATATGATATTTCATTCCGTTTGGTGAGGTAACCTAACACACTACAAAAACGTTGGTAATTAATTAATCAACATTCCTTATCCATTAATTACGCCACATTTCTTTCAATCAATCAATGTATAGTTTTAGATCATAGATGTCGGGAAAACTTACTAAATAGCGGCAACCCTATTAATCTTGATGTGGATGTATAAATAGTCTATGTGTCCGGCCGATTGAACCGATTCGACCGGGACCCGGTCATAAATCCAAGC
Organism: Lavandula angustifolia; assembly: GCA_028984105.1. NCBI lineage: Eukaryota > Viridiplantae > Streptophyta > Magnoliopsida > Lamiales > Lamiaceae > Lavandula > Lavandula angustifolia. The sequence continues at coordinate 21,802,021 of CM054822.1, forward strand.
CGGGCTGAATGTAGGCTCGTTTTCCTTATTGATCCGGTGTGACCCGGCCAGATCGACTGGTTGAACCGGGATTTCACAACAAGAAATTCACTGTATACCGACGGAATTTTCCATCGGTAAACCGTAATAATCCGTCGGTAAAAAAATTGCCGACGGTATACCGATGGAAATATGGCATCGGGTCAGGCTTTGTCGGTAATAATCCGACGTAAAAAAATTTAGGTCCCACCGACGGATTTTTTCCGTCGGTAAATTCTTTACTTATTACCGACGGAATATTCCATCGGTAAATGTTTGTTCAAAATTTATTTAAAGTATCGATTTAAATAAATAAAATATATATTTACCGACGGAATTTTCCGTCGGTAAATTTATATTTTAAATTTAAAAACAAATATAAATAATAATTTAACTTTGCCGACGGAATTTTTCGTCCGTCGGCAGTAAAATTAAAAAAAAAGAATTTTAGAAATTCAATATTTACCGACGGATTTTTCTATCGGTAAAATGGTGATGGATTATTTCTGTCGGTATTCCGTCGGTAAGTTGAGCGTCTCAGATTCCGTCGGTAAGCCGACCCGTGTTTTTATTCCGTCGGTAATTCCGTCGGTAAATTGCATAATTTTTGTAGTGTTTGTTAATATTTTTTTACTTTATAAAAAATGCAGCTTTTGATAATCGAACCCCCACCCTCCTCCATTAATACTACATTGGTATTAACCACTAGGCTACACCCGTATCTTATTACTTCCAAAATATATTTATAACTTTCAACGCACACCTCAGCTATCGGTTGAACCACTAATTTTAAGTTTTCCGAGTCGATCTCCTGGCCGATTATGAGAACATTGATACCGTGTCGACTCGTATTTCAAGCACGTCGTAGACTCCATATTATTATTTATATTGAAAATTTACTACTTTGTCTTCTGAAATTTCATTTCCGCACCTTTTCCAAAATTATAATTTTAAATATTGCCCCGAAACTATAAAATCCTAGATTGGTCAATTTAGGTGATGTAGCAAATACCTAATTATATTGAGAAACCGGCTAACCATTGCCCCTAATTAGCTTTTACAGCCAAATTTAGTCGTTTAAGACCTAAAACAGACCTTGTAATGATTTGTTCGTACTCGTTTGATTTTTTTTTATTTAATTTTTAATTTTTGCTTTTTCGTATTGGACTCTTTTAATTATGCGTTCGTGAACTTCTGCTTTTGTTATTTATGCATTTTAGGGTTTTAGGGCACACTAAACATTTGTGTCATGTGGTTTGTAATTGGCAGTTTTCAACTTTTGATATTACACGCAAAATGAAAAATCTTATTTTCACCCAAATTTTTATTCTTAGTTCCAGATTTTATTAACCTAATATTTGTTGAATCGGGGGCCGGCTCAAAGTTTTCGGATGCCTAAAGTGCAACATTAAAATATATTTTGTTACATAAAAAGTATAATGAGTTGCTTTGTTTTAGTAGAAGAATACTAATGATTTTTATTAAGTCATTCGGGTTTGATTCTTCAGCTATCATATCTATTATTTTTCTAAATAAAAGAAAAAAAATTGTTAGAAATAGTATTCGAACTCAAGACCTCTAAGATGCAAAAAAGTACTGTTCTACTACTTAACTATGTCTTTCAATAATGTACTTTATGCAAAACAAAAGTATATATAAAAATATAAAGCCTTAACCCTCAAGACACATGATTGACGGGGCCTTGCTCTCGGCCGGGGGCCTAAAGCAGTGGCTTCACCGGCTTTACCCCTAGAGCCGGCCCTGGTTGAATCAAGAAGTTGATGAAGACCATTTTCCAATATTATATGGAATCACCAAAATCTCGATTTGTTCTTCGAGTTGGCTTGTGTCATTGTCCAACAAAATCAAATGAAAATAAATGATAGTGGGTGTGAATGAAATACCTTTTCACCACACCATGTAAGAAATAAGGCGAGAAACTTTAGTATGTGTAATAATAACGGCATCTACCATCTCCAAGGGGGCCAGTGATAGTAGATGAAATTCGAATTAATGCAATCAAGAAATTCAGTAATTAATTACAATCAATAATTCGACACGAACGGCCCCTAAATTTAATCATTCAATTCAGGATCACATATGGTAAGAATTAAATAACATTTCACCAAAATAATAAAATTTGCTTTTATTAAAATATTTAATGATGTCAACACAAGGGCAAATTATCAAAGTTTTATAGATTTGTATTGATGAGTGTGAGAAATGTAATTGTACTGTGTATTCATTCATACTTGATGAAATAATTTTGTCTACCAAGTAAATGATGCCAACAAATTAATTTAGGGCTGATGGAATGAATCAATTTTGTCTATTCGATCGATTTAATTAATTTGGATTGAATGATTTTGATATCTATATTTATTGAGTTCTTTATTGTTATAATTTTTTTTAAAATTTCCCGATTTCATTCCCAATGTCAATCTTGAAATAATTTCTGTTACTTTCAGTTAATTCATAAGGGTAGTTGAGCATTAACCAAAAGGAGAGTGATTGCCCATTTCGTATACAGTTAAACATCGATAAAGTACATTCACCCATATCGGGACCGAAAGAAATTATTATCTTATTGAAATTATTATTTTATCGAATATTACTTTATCGAGGTTTAACTGTATGTATTTTGGTCATCATATTTATTTTAGATACATCTATACGAACACCCTTCATTTTATACAATCTACGATTTTTTATACGATTTACGTAGAATGAAGCATGAGTTGTTTATTTTAATACATTAATATATACAAATAGTTGTGTAAAGGTAAAAATAGTAGATCACGAATAGAACTGTTCCAATTCTGAAATCCCTAATATTAGGGATGCATAATATATAAGTTTCATTTGTTTTACTGTTATATCCCTTAGAATAAAGTTGAAAAAAACAACTTTTAATGAAAAGTAGGAAGTTTTAGGTATTAATATTAAAAAATAGATATTTATGGTGATTTCGAAAATTATGGTGCTTTAAGCATCAAAAGCTCCTCGATGTTTATAGATTTAAGCAGATTTGCTGGTTAATTTTAGAAAAGCTAAAATAGAAAACAAATTTTTCCAAACACTAAAACATACTTATACGGTCAGAAAATAAATAAGCAATTAAAATAAGCTTTCGCAAACACACCCTAAATAAATTATTATTTTTATCGAAACAATAGTTCTTCTCACCAAAACATATTCATATATATATATATATAGTGAGAACCCACGTTTAATGTGAGAACTGTTATCCATGCATAATTCTTATATAATTTATGCATAATCGTTATATATTTTATGCAAAAAATCTATAATTTTACACTTTTGTCCTTCTACATAAAAATATGTATAATGAAAAATTATACTCCCTCCGTTCCACTCCATTGGTCCATTTTTTCTTTTTAGGTCGTTCCACTCCATTAGTCCACTTTCCCTTTTTAACTTAAAATAATATTATAATATATTCAAGTGGACCCCACTACTTTATCTATTTTACACACAACAAACAACTTTCTTAATCCCCGTGCAGAAAAGAAAGTGAACTAATGGAGTGGAACAGAGGGAGTATATTTTTTGCATAAAATATATAATGATTATGTATAAATTATATAAGGATTATGTATGGTTAACAGTTCTCACGTTACATACATATTATATATATATGTATAATATAATATTGAACAAAAAGTCACTATATTTATATGTATGTATGCATGTAGTCTAAAATGAGGTAGGTTCCAGTTCCAAGCGATCTCTACTTCTATACTTCCAGAAATACACAAACATGCCAAATCAGCAAAGAAAAGCATCTGTAAAGAAGACATCCACTAGGAGTAGATAAGTTTCACTTTTAGCAGCTTGTTTTTACCCTGTCTACTACAAGTTACTGTCTTACGTTGTACAGAAATTCCAAGACAAATATTTACTCGGTTTAATTACTGCTTCTACAATTTTGTACCATTCTGCTGCTAGTTTTATTGTTTATATTGTACATCAAGAATCCAGAATATTTAAAAAAGATTAATTTTCAGCAATTAACACAAATCGAGGAGATACTTCAACAGTAAATTATTCCCTTTGGGGGGCTTCCTTAAAAAAAATTTTAAAAAAAAACTTACTTTAGAGGCACAAAGGTTTAGGTGTACCATAATTATGTACCCTTCTTTGTATCACACCACAAGTGTGTCGACATGTGACATTTTTCATTTAAAATAGTGGGCCACATACGCCACATGTCGACACCCTTAGGGTGTGATACACATAAGAGTACACAATTGTAGTACACACAAGTCGTTCTGCTTTGGAGGGGATAGTAAGAATGGATGGCCCACGTAAAAAAGTAGGCAAATTGCATATTGGCAGTGAGTAGAAAGAGAGAAACTAGCTAGTTTTTCCTTCCCCTAAAGAAAAGGGCTATTGTCCCCATCCCTAACCGGAAAAATAAAAGACGCACACGCAAGATTCTGAATAATTGTAAGCATATACTCCCATCATCCCCTTATGAGTGACTTAAATTTTTCGATACGAGAATTAAGAAAATTATATTTTGCGTGAAAAGTAGTGTTACAATAAAATCGTCATTGTATAACTCACTTTTAATGACGCAACCCGAAAATAATACGAGCCAGTTATAAAGTGACGGAGGGAGTATAATATAATCCAATAAATCTTCTAGCATCTCAAAAGATTAGGGTTAAGATTATTGAGTAGAGCATAAATGAGTAATTGGGATGAGTGGGCTGGGCTTTATTAGAGTGGGCCGAACTTGGGCCCAACAAAAATCTAAACAATATTGAATATCCACTTTGGCCCGATTCACGGCCCAATTCATTGGAAGGAGCGAGTATTTGAATTTGACATTTAGTGGGGCCAGCAAGGGTTTTGGGAGGGAAGACGCATTCCAACGGTCGTCACTCTGCTTCTATTTCTCTTCAACTACACACAGATTTCTTGAATAAACACAGTAGAGATTTCCTTTCCGTAAGTAAGAAGATCAATATCAAGTGTGAGAAAGTGAAGAAAGAGGAGAGAGAAAATGGTGGTGGCGAAAAGATCGGCGTACGAGGAGAGCAGGCAGAAGCGGCTGGAAGAGAACAAGAAAAGAATGGAGGAACTCAATCTCAACAAGCTTTCCAAGGCTCTCCACACTCCTAAGTCTTCTCCAGTATGTTTCGATTTCAAATTTGATTTTCTCTCTCACTTATGTCGAGATTTGTGGTGATTCTTGTTTCTTCTTTTTGGCCTGCAGATGAAGAAGGTAAAACCTAGATCCCCTAAACAGCCGTTGGATCCCTCTGTTTTCCGACGGTCTAGCCGCGTCGCAGGTTTGCCTCCGCGGAGCTACAAAGAATCTGTAACTAATCTCTCTCTCTCTCTCTGCTCCCTATTTCAAGTTTATAAAGCTTCTTACAAGTACTAATGCGCCAAAACATCATTTTTAGACCTTTAGTTTGGTCCATGTCTGACTTTAGTTTTGTTAGGTTGGTTATACCAAATTTTAACTCATTAGGGTGCGAAACAGCCCGGTTTTGGCCATTTTTGTAAATCGGACTTAATTTTGTTCGATTTTAGTCCTTTTAGCGCTATTAGACGAGTGATTTGCCAACAAGAAGAGGGAAAGTAGTAAGTTTTGGCATGTGTAAGATTTAAATATTTTAATTGTTTGAAAAATATACGAGCGTGTATCAAAACGGGTCGACTTTACGGAACGGGTTAAAATGAGACCATTTGGTAACCTGATTGGTTAAAATTAGCTCTGACAACTTAACAGACCAAAGTCGGATAGGGCCAAACCTGACGGACTAAAAATGAGTTTTTCCGTGCTGATGCATACTTCAGTTATATCCATGGATTCTTTCTGAAACATGTAAGTGTCTTGGTGTTGATAGGTTCCTATAGAAGCAATGGGGAAGCCAAGGAGGTTAGTCCAAAAATTACTACTCCCTCCGTCCCACCCGACTTGTCTTGTATTCCTTTCCAGTCTGCCCCACCCGACTTGTCTTGTTTCCTAAAAAGGAAAATAATTACTACACAAACTCCCACTTTTTCTTTGTGGGACCTACCTTTATCACACAATCACTCATTCATCTATACACAACCATCCACTCACGAAAATATTTGTGCCGAAACCAAACAAGACAAGACGGCTGGGACGGAGGGAGTACTTTATTTCAAGTAACATGAGAAATTGAGGAGTTATAGTTCTGGTGTTATTTCTTCAGTTACCAGAGAAGGGATTTGCTAAACAGAGTGTATGCCGGAGATGAAGAGAGGCAGTATGCTATACTACGGGCCGAGGATGTTCAATCAGGGTTAGACCAAGATATCCCAAGCTTCATCAAGCCTATGCTTCAGTCACATGTTACTGGTGGATTCTGGCTGGTATGTATGTTAGATAAGAGATATTGTATCATCAATACTAATCTAAGCATCAATAATTCGTTTCTTCGTTAAGGAACATCGATACACCCTATCTTAATTTGGAAGTAACAAACTGTGATAATGATGTGAAATAGGGTCTCCCTCAACACTTCTGCAAGACAAACCTTCCTAACTGTGATACGACTATCAGTTTAGTTGACGAGAATAATGAAGTATCTGAAACCAAGTACCTTGCTCGTAAATCGGGTCTTAGTGCCGGATGGAGAGGTTTTGCTATCGATCATGAACTTGTTGATGGGGATGCTCTAGTTTTCCAGTTAACCGAGCCAACAAGTTTCAAGGTAAGTCATACTACTAATCACCGATCACCAAAAGCTATGTTGTCTTAGGCTGATGATATAAGAGCTTATTACATTTTACATGCAGGTTTACATTATAAGAGTAAACGAACCTGAAACCAACTAACTGTCCATCACTAAGTCATATTTGAAGTTTTTTGACCAGGTATGCTACAATTAATGTCTTAATTAGTTTTTGTTTTTTTACAACTTTGGTTCCATTACATGATATCAGTTTATATTAGTTGTGTTACTCTCTCCGTCCAGCCCGACTTGTCTTGTTTCTTTTCGGTACGAAGATTAAGATGAGTGGTTGGTTATGTGTAAATAGGTGGGTCCAATAAAGAAAAAGTAAGAGTTTGTGTAGTAATTATTTTCCATTTTAAGAAAATGAGACAAGTCAAGCCCGAAAAGGAAAACGAGACAAGTCAAATGGGACAAAGGGAGTATCTTATTAGCTCTGCGTCTTGATAAACAATCAAGATAGCAAGGTATGAGTATCTGCCAACCTAAGAGGCTCCAAGATAGCATTAGAACAGAAAATTAGAGATGTCAAACAAGCCATTCATACTTCAACTTAAAGTTTCAAGTCAAAATGAAGGATTTAAACCTGATTACCATTCTGATCATAGTGATGAATAGACTATACGAGCTAAGTTGAACATAGCCCTTAATCTAGATAGGTTATTTGGAGGTTTCATCTTTTATAAGTTTCAACTAACAGTTATCTTATTTTGTACAGCGGCCGACCACCGCGTTCTGGCAAGGGCAGAAGTGAAACAACCTTATGGCTCATTGTGCACAAGAATTCTCTTAGGAACAATCACTATGTAGCTGGTTATGCGGCATCCTTTTGAAACTGATTAGTTGGCATGATGGATGCTACCTATTTTGTATGAATTTATAATTTATATAAAAAAGGTTATGTATTTGCTGCTAGAGTCGACATGGTACAGACAAACATAGAAGGCATGATCAAAAATCCCAGACCAAAAATCATAGCAGCATACGGAAATTCACTACTGTGTGAAACAAACCTTATTGGCAGCTTTAATATTGATTTTGGTTATTGTCGCATTCATAATTTTGCAACACGGTTACTGAAAGTTGGATCCATGCAGACGACAACCTGCAATTGTTGGATTCTTAGATCATCACTGATCAATCTGGTTGTTTGGGAAGGAGCCAAAATGGTTTTTACGCGTAAAAGTTACCTTGCCGACACTTTTACCAGAATGAAGATAGTCAACTGCATCAGCAACAGAATGAATTCCTAGGAATGGTTTGGGGTCAAGAGAAACCTGATGGCATAAATGAACAACAGTTACAGCCGAATGTATTTTCGTAAAGCTGGTATAACAAGTGAGAAGGATATTTAGATAGTTTACCTTCAACTTCCCTGAGGAGTAGATATTCATTAGCTTGTCTAGATGTTCTTGCCAAAACTGTGCATATTGCACTAGAAAAAAACCAGCCTGAACATTTGAAATCATCAATAAAACCTCATTTAAAGGAGAAATTGGGGGTCGTACTTAAATATTAATCTATTCTGTTACTAATATGCAAATGCAACATACTTACCACTGTCTGACTCTTTGCTAGAATCTTTTCGCATAGTCCGGTATAGTTTTGTGGCTTCCATCCATCCTCTCCTTGATACTGAAATCCCATAAGTTTTATGATTGCAATGAATAAGGATTGGCAGGCTTAGATTTCTAAGTAAATAAAATTTGACAGAAGCCCGAACCTGAGAAATCATCCCAATCACAATAAGACGCCCATACGTTGCCAAAGCGTTCAAGCATAGATCAAACATTTCACCACCAACAGACTCATATATTATGTCAACACCTTTAGGGAACTCATTCTTTAACACCTGAATATATAAACCAAGATTCAATTAAATAATCAGTGTCAAACACAGCCTGTCCATAGCCTCAACTGAAAAGTGTAGACCTCAGCAGTATATTCCGACGAATAGCAGAATCAGATAAGAGAAATGAAGAAAATAAGAGAAATTATGGCATTTTACAGATCTCAGAAGCTGCACATAAAAAATGAGAGAGAAGACTAATTCCATAGCACGTACAGTCTTGATATTTTCGGCTTTGTAGTCAATTACTCTATCCACTCCCAAATCCTTCAGAAGCTTGGCCTTGTCTTTTCCTCCACAAGTTGCAATAACCTTATTTCCGGCTAATTTTGCTAGCTGCATTACAACAGTCCTTTTAACTTAGAATAGAGTAATCATCTCTCGTGATATAATGCCAAAAAATTATAAAAAGAAGAAAAAGAAAATGTATTAAGGGTCAGAAAAAAAATTTTGAAATTCTGGAAGACAATTAGTTTCAGTATCGAAAAACTCAATAGGTATAAATAATTTTGCGAATTTTTTAGATGGTTCCTGTGTTTCCGACCAAGAATGCTCTAGCTGCAATAAACTCACATTTTACATTTCAGAGATCTTAGTATCACGCATGCCAGGCATATTAAATCCATAGCAGGAAGAATATGGAAAGAAAGACAGACCACGAGGAAGTCTTCTTTAATGCAAACTACTATATTCTCGTTGTCAAAATACAAGAAATAGTAAAATTTAAGAATATATTGTGGTATCCCTGTATTATACCTGGACTGCAAATTGCCCAGTCCCTCCAGCAGCAGCAGTGACAAGAACTGTTTTTCCTGAGTCCATTTGAGCTGCCTATACAACATCAAATGAAGAAGAAATTATAAACCAAAGCATTCTATATGCAGCGAATTCATATAGTGAAGCCTGAAAAACATAAGGAATTCATGAAATCATCTTCCAAATTAAACCACCCTCTAACTTAAGAAGGATGAAAAGAAAAATCATGCATAAGTACCTTTTCTAAAGCTATCGATGCTGTTAGTCCTGACGTGAGCATGGCAACAACTTCTGGATCTGGTCTCGCCACAGGAAGAATGTGCTTTGAAGGTACCTACAGAAGAAAGAAAATCTAAGACTTGAAGGATAGAAACATACTTTAGTATGTCAAAATCAACAAATGCTTTACCATAGTGAATTCAGCATAACTTCCAAATGTCATAATTGCAGCTGGAGAGCCAACCTTTAGGTGCTTAACTGAATCACCTATAGCAGCAATTATGCCCACAGCCTGTGGATAAAAGTTAGCATCTGGGAACTAATAATACTGGAGATGGCACTAAACCACAGCACTCTTTTGTACCAGTATGACTTTCCTTTTGCAATGGCTAAAATGAATTCCTTAGACTAACACGTATGGAGCTAATAATGCAGATAGATGGGTACTCATATAAATTACACCATCTCAAAATTCAAAATCAAATGAAAAAACAAAGTGGTAAACTGAAGGGAGAACTGATACAGAGAGGAGGATCTGCCTTTAGAGCATCAAGATCAAAGTACATTGGTGGGCCTTCTAATTCTGTTTATTTAGTGGCATGATGAATTGCACCAATTTCCAGATAGAGCCCAGCCATTTCCCATAAGCTTCCAAAGTATTTTATCTCTTTATTTATAAATATATTTTGTGTATCTATATGTATAGCAGTAAAGGAGCGCAGACTTGGAATTTCTTCTAACCTCAAAGCCAGCATCAAATGGAAGCAAGGCAGCAGTTTCTTTGTTGCTCCCACTAAAGTATCTACCAGAGCTAAAGTTCACCTGTTAAGATTGATAATAAGCACATCAAGCTTGTTAGAGATACTTCCCAATCCAATCGAACTCTTTCTGGAGATATAGGTTCGTGCAGCTTCAAATAACTAAATTAAGTTTAGTTAATTTACTGTTTAACTTTGACTTATTTACTTAGTCAATTATAATCCAAAATAGAATATTAACAGTTTCCAGTAAACATGAGAGAAATAAACTTACATCACTAGCATTGACCCCAGCATATATGATCTTCATAAGAACATAATCTGGTTTAAGCGGCAATCTCAAGGATGCCGTTACTACTCTTGTTGCACTTTGGAAATTGTGACTGAGGGTGTGAACAACTCTGACGAACAGGGTTAAACAACGAACGGTAAGGTAAAGACATAGGTGGCTTGAGAAGGAGAGGTAACCTATATACCTACATCTTTTCAAAACTTTGAGGGATTTCAACATTCACTGGGATGATGACATCCGGGGACTTTTTCCTTGAAGCCTTGGGGCGAACTCGATACTTTTCTTCTTCTGCAGGAGTTGGCCAGTATTCCAAGCCCCTTCTGTTGGATATCCACAAGCAAGCAGCAGCTTTACTTTCATTCGTAATAAGCTCAAAAGCGCCTACATAAGTTAGGATCTAAATCAATCTAAAGATGTAGTTCATTTTATTAAGGCCAATAAATAATTTTATAAGCTCTAGCAGCCAATTGTGACACACTGTAGAAGCATTATCATGCTACTCAACCCTGTGTATCATTCTATAGTTATACAAACAGCTCAAGTTCAGATACACTCTACAGCTTCCAAAGAGCAAGAATAGAATGAACTGCAAGTTTATTCCTCAATACGATTCATCCATTGAAAAATGAAAATGATGTTGATACCGACATGCAAATAAAAAAAAAATAGATGGGGTAATGTTTACCTTTCACTACCATTTCCATACTCAAGAAGCCCCCAATCTGATCAATATACTTATGGTCGGACTTAGAGGTCATCTCAGTTCGAACAAACTGCATAAGGTAATAGCCAAAAGCTATAAAAATTACAACCTTAGAAATCCATAGTTTAGCAACCAGAGTAAGATATCGGAACTTATTGTGCAGTAGTATGCATACAGGTAAAACATTCTGTAGTGGAGCAAGTAGGAGCTTAGTGGTGTTGTAATGTAATTCCAGGATACAGAGTATAATCGATCTGTTAAAATAGCTGATTGGAAAATACAAGCAATCATCACCTCAATATTCATTCACTGTAGTGCAAATTTACCAATTAAAACAAGATAAACGAAGAAAATCAATATCAGGCAGTAGTATTAAGCATGATGATTAAAGTTCAGTGACAGGATATACAAGAGCTTAGTTGCATTATGGTGCATATACAGTATACCAAAAGGAGCAGCAGTATCACACAACGAGACTTTCAAAAAGCATAATATGATAATGTCAAGATTCAAGAACTTGTCATAAATGGTTTTTGGCTCGAGAAGTTCTGAAGGGGTAACAAAGAATTAAGAATTAGACAGTACATATGCCTCAGTACTAATTTAGAAATTCCTAAGGATTGCTACTTGGTTCTTCCATAGACACTTCATTGTCTATCACATATGGTTCTCTAAGCATGTGAAGTTGATAGACAAGCTTTTTAGTTCAATAGAATGGATCTGAGTAGACATAATAATTCCAGGTGCACATTGAAGTTAATCTCTAAAGGAACAGTCTAAAGTTTGTCCTTCAGGATATGAACTTTCAACTAATTTGTAGTTCTCTGAAGTTTATTATCAAATATTAGTATTAATTTTCGTTCGACGATTGCAAAGTTTTCCATCTAGAGAAAGAGTTTATAAGCACACCAATCTTCTTGCGGGGAAATTAGGATGTCAATTTTTCTTGAGGAATAAGATAATCTATGAGCATAGCTAACCTCGGGGCACAGGACATTAACACGAATTCCTTGACGCTTGTAGAGAGCCAGTGATCTGGTGAACAGAACTACGCCCGCTGCAATTTTTTCTCATTCAGGAAAAATGTCTATAGTAATGACTAAACTCATAAAGACACAAACGAAGTTATAGATCAAGAATAAGTATATCAAAGACCGGTAGAAAATAAAAGCAAAAGTAGAAGAGCAACAAACCTTTTGTGCCAGAGTATATAGGGTCAAAATACATTGGATATAACCCCGAAGCAGAGCCAACATTAATGATTACACCAGGTTTTTTAACCTCTTTCATTGCTCGAATCTGTGCACCCAAATAAGATAGTCCTTAGAAGTTAGAACCACAAGTAAAAGGGACATAAATCAACATACAAGCAGAAAAACAAGCCAGAAAAAGTTATAGACGAGTATAAAATGATGAACTTATAATCATTATTTGTGGCATACTACTACTAAAGGCACTATGGAAATACAAAACAAAACTTATGGAGGCCAATTTTACACCTTCCTTAGCAATTGTACCAACTCTGACACACCTAATAACAAACAAGCAACTCATACCGCGAGGCGCGTCGACTCAATCACTGCTACAAAATTCACATCAACGGCGCGCCTCCATGATTTATAGCCATCAGTCTGATCCTCATAAAACGAAATCGGAGTCGTAATTCCAGCACAGTTAATACAGATATCCAATCCTCCGTAGGTTTCAACATGCTTACTGAAAGCCGCCGCTAGTTCACCTGCCACGACATCAAACATCTCACTGAGCCAATTCAACAAACAAATAACATTTCCGCCGCGAAAATGTGAACATCAATCACTTACTTGAGTTGGAGACATCGCATTTGACGAATTGCACCGCCGGAAATCTCAGGTGGGCGTGACTCTTGCGAACTTCTTCTTGAGCCAGTGATGCAACTTGGTTCCCACTGTCTTGAGAAAAATCGACGATTGTGATGAAAATTCCTTTCTGAGCGAGTGCCAAAACCAACGCTCGGCCGATGCCGGAGGCGCCGCCGGTGACGATGGCTGAGAGACCGGACTTCAGCTCCATCGTTCTTGTGTTGATCGTTTGCTGACGTCTGATTTTGACTAGATAACGACGCGCGGCATATATTACCATATAAGATCGAAATTAAATAAATTAGAACCGATTTAATTTTAGGAAAAAAGGGGATATTACCATATAATCGAAATTAAATTAGAAAAAATTATTAATTTAAGGAAAAAATTAATTTTAGTGATCTGTCAGCATATTTAAGCCTTTTCTCCATATTTAAGCATGGTCTATTGAAAAAATAATAATAAAATTCCTCAAAAACTATTGAAAAAACAATAATAATAATAAATTAATCAATGTGATTGAAAAATTGTTTAAATTTCACTTTAGCTCTTAGGGGTCGGCATATGTGTCTAAATTTCACTTTAGCTCGTAGGGGTCGGCATACGTGTCTCTTTAGTCCATTAAATTAATCATATTAAATTTTAACAATGAATCCATCATATTAAAAATATATTTAATTTTAGCCCTCTAAAAAACTGTAAAAGTCTAGATCTACAAATTAATTTGTAGATCTATACTTTTCAAAGACCGGACATGATAAAATAGAGTTTCAAAACCCTCGGGTCGGGATGATCCAACCAAGCCCAATGGGCCAATCCCAAATATCGGACCGACTTGACTCCGACTCTGAATGTAATCGAATTCCTGATAATGAAGCCCAATCCAACTCTTGGCAGAATTTGAGCTAAATCAGCCCAAATCCTGTGGTGGGTCCCACAAGATTGTGGTGTCAATTGTCAGTTGTACGTGTAGTGGTGGGTCTCGAAAATTGTGGGTGAATTCTAGCCACATAATCTTAACATTTAGTGGGTGTTTGGAACAACTTTTTGTAAGCTGCTTTAGCTTTAAGCTGGTGTGGGGGTATTTGGGACTCCCAGCTTAAAGCTGAGATTCTCTAAAATTGGGTCGAAAATAGAGAATCAGCTGAAGCTGCTCCACCCCAGCTTCTGCTTTCAGCTTATAGTTTATGCTTTTTTCGGACCAAACTACCCCTAATAATTTTATCTAATTACAGAACTATCCCTAACCCTAATACTTTGTGATAATACATTTTTATTACATCCATTGCGTCTCTTCTCTTCTCTCTCTCTCTCTCAATTCTTCATAAAATTTATGGAGGAATTTTTACGTATTTTGTTTGTATGATGAATTTATACAAATAAATAGTATTTAACATATAATTGTATACTACATTTATTATGATACAATTTTATAATATATATAATATTTAGATTAATTTAGTAATTTATAGTATTAGATTGAAATTGTAAGCAAAAAATAAATATTGAATAACAATTATTTTTGAATTTTATTATTTATTATAAATAATAATTAGTAATACTAAGGGCAAAACAGACATTTCTTTTAAAAAGTAACAATAAACTACTTCTATCAGCAGTATTCTCAAACACTATTTTCCCCACTTTCAGCAGCTTTCAGCATTTATTTTCAAACACTAACTGATTTTTAAATAAGCTGCTTTCAGCAGCTTTAAGCAGCTTTCAACACTTATCAATAAACTTCAGCTATTCCAAACACCCCCTTAGGAAACAAGACAAGATCTATGGAACACTTTAATTAAAAAAATAGGACAAGATCTATGGGACGGATGGAATATTAATTTTGTTTCTTTCAAAATTCATATTTTTTAAAATAAATTGCACAACGATTATTAATATACCATTAACACAAATCTCAATTTTCAAAATTAATGAGAACATTAATTATAGTTTTGGGCGGGCTTAACCTATACTTACGGGCTTTCCTGGCCCAAAATGCGTTCGACTCAATGATAAAAAGGCCCGTATGTATGGGCTTCTAAACTTTGAACCCAGTTTAGAACAGATGAACGGAGCGGGCCGGGCCAGTTTAAAATTAATTTCTTATTAATATTAATATTATAAAATATAAACGACGTCGTCGTGACGTACGGTTGTAAGGCAAATCATACCGGCCCTTCTCCGCGGCGATCCCCCTTTCATCTTCTTCTTCTCCATAACCCGCAACAACAAACAGCAGATTCATCTTCTCTCACTAGCAAACTCCCGATTACCATTTCCGGATCAGAATTTGCATGATTGCATCAATTCAGAGCCGTAACGGTAATTTTGCTTTTTTAAATATACTCCGAAGATGCAATTATCAATCACATTGCAGATTCCTGTTCATATTCATTTTCTAACAGGGATTATGCATTATCCATGTTGTGAAATGAATTCTAGGTTCTTTCTTCACCCAAAATGAAATTTCGAAGAAGTTTGTGCTATGAGTTATGATCGATATGTGAGAGACCTATTTTTGGTTCATAGAATAATTTATAATTCTAACTTAATTATTTGATCACACCTTATATTGCAGAAGATTAGGGATTAGGATTTAGAGATTCCGGCGGGGTCAACGATGTTGCTCGCAGTCTTGATCGCAAATTCGGAAGGCAATATTCTTGTGGAACGGTACCACAAACTGGATCCCTATTTTTCATGCACTTTTTCCCAGTAGCATTTACTTGTTTTGATGGTGGTTCTGTAATTTTTTCTATATATTATTTCAGTCATTTTGTGCGCAGTAAAGCTAAGACTATGTCGATTGAATCTGGATATGAGGAGAATTTGTAGTTGTTTTTTATGTTTTTATGGATTTTCCTGAGTTTGTAATGTTGAAGAGTAAGATAATCCTGGAATTAGATGACTTGAGCTTGACTTGATCATGATTAATTAAAGATCAAGCTCTTGGCATTTAAAGATCAATGCAATTTTCACCTGTATTTTTGAAGTAAAGGAAATAGGATTGATCTTGGATTTGAAGGTTCATAGTTTTATTTTCTCTCATTGATGGGTTTTTGTGGTTTTTGGATGTAGTTTTAATGGAGTTCCAGCAGAGGAGCGTTTACATTGGAGATCTTTCTTGGTGAAACTTGGAGTTGATAATCTTCGAGGAGTCAAGAATGAGGAGCTCCTTGTTGCTAATCACAAGCAAGTGATATTTTGTATAGTACCTTTTGCTCTTGTGAAATTCACCACCTCCTAGTGCTCTAATTATGGTAGGTGTTATTATTTTGTTATGCAGGTCAGTGTATATTGTATACACAGTGCTTGGCGATGTCAGTATATTCGTTGTTGGCAAGGATGAATACGACGAACTTGCCTGTAAGTAAATCATTCACCTATTGTTGTCTGTTAATGGAACATATATAAGTGAACCTGCACTTCTTGATAGATTCAAATACACACGTTTGCATCGGTTTTTCTGGATCCCACCGCATAGCGGTTTCCATCTTGATATGGTATTTTCTTCTTCTAGTGTCGGAAGCCATCTTTGTGATAACTTCATCTCTGAAGGACGTGTGTGGAAAACCTCCAACCGAACGCCTTTTTCTTGACAAATACGGAAAGATCTGCTTGTGCTTGGATGAGATTGTCTGGACGGTGAGTCAATCCTACCTTTTCCAAGTTCACAGCTTTGACACATGAGAGTGTTTTGTTATGCTTTTCTATTCTTTATTGAATTCTTGAGTTGCTTAGCTCCTAATTTCTGTTGAGTTTGTTCGGTTGTTCCGACATTGTAGAAGACTTATAGAACAGTTTAGCTCATATATCATTGCCCAAAAACAGTTCCCTCCTATTAAAATTGACATCGTGCTCTCTGAGTCTCTGTGTACCATAAGATTGCAATTTTGCCAAGTTATGAATCAAATATAACAAACAATGAAGTCTTCTCTATATAAGAACAGTTTCAGCAATGCTACAACTAATGTACTGTCAATTTATTTATTTATTTATTACTTTTATTTTTTTTAAAGGGTCTATTGGAGAACACAGACAAAGAGAGAATCAAGAGACTTGTAAGATTGAAACCGCCAACTGACTTCTAATCCACAGACAAAGTTGTATTCACAATGTAAGTTTGCAGGTTCTTGCTGCAATTATCTCTACAAACTTCTGTTCCTATTTTTGGCTATTTGCTCTGTATTGTTGTGGTTTTAGCTGTTGTTAGCAAATGTTAGCTCTTTTGAGTTTCTTAAAAGAGATGTATTGTAACTTACAATTGGGAAATGTTTCCGTATTCTATATCCCACGTTGTGCACCCTTATGTATCACAATCGTTCGATTATTGGCATGTGGCAATTGCAAGATTACGACACATGAAAATTGTACTCCCTCCGTCTCATATAAAGTATTATCTTTATATGGGGCATGGAGATTAAGAAACTTGTATTGTGTGCTGTATGTGTAGTTTGACTTTTGGATTGTTAATTTTAGTCAATATATTGTTTTTTTAGAAACATAACACTTTTTATGAGACGGTTCAAAAAGAAAAATAAGACACTTTCTATGGGACGGAGGGAGTATTACATGTGTACAAGTTGTGTAACGGATAAATTTTTATGTTAATATATTGTTTTCATGTTAGTTTTGAATTTATCAAATTGTAAAGCTAATAATAAAAAATGAAATATGAAATTACATAATTTCATTATTCAATTAAAATAAAAAAGCCCACTGTTCTGGCCCATGATGCGGAGATGCCCCTTGCTTTAAGCAACTTGTTGTCTATCTTATTAATCAACTACCATATTATATTCTCTCACATATTATGCAGCAAATCCCCTCTAACAAAGTACATCATTTTCATCAACAAAGACAAATTATAGTATCTAACCCCCTATCAATTGTACACAAGAAGTGACAAAATCAATTATGTGAAATATTTATTAAATTTAAACATAATTATATTGTGATAAGTTTTGATCCATAAAAAATATTGAAAGATGTTCGGTTCGCATCTTGAAATTATGTTTGAATTCGGATTATTCGTTTAGAATTTGAAAATTGAAATTAAATCAGACGTGGGTTGCATAAAACTCATCAAGTTATTAAGAGCTTGAGAAAATGTAACTTTAATATATAATTCTGAAATCTTGATTCCGATAAATTGATACGAAGACTTTATGAACTGCTTATTCGAGCTTATGTTAAAAATTAAGCGTATGACTCTTTCAATTTTTCACACTATGTCTTTTTATAAATTATTCTCATTTTCTGCATCAAAATACTAACACTCACACGAACATGTAATGTAGTTGATATTTCAATTTATGCGTAAATGATTGATTTAAAATTAATATAATATTTAATTTCTATTAGGATCGATTTAAATTAATAATATATATAACATAAATATTTATTTAAGTTATTTTCTCATGCCGGACGTTTTATATCAATTATTGATTTTATTATATTGTTTTTTTTCCTTAATAAAATTAATCATTAAATAATAAGATTTTGGGAGTCTAATCCGAATAAGTTACCGTTATCCTTTGTTTTCCAGGCACATAACAATCTTTAATCTTGTCTTGAAAGTAATCATTGACACGAAACAATTCACAATCCAAACACGACTCTCCCAAAAGCAAAAGTCGTCTCCGTTCAATTTCTCCAAATCTAAGCCCTAAAAGAGAGATTCAGTAACATCTCAATATCGATTCTCTGTCTACATCGTATGAGTTCCGGTTGGATGGAGGTGCGAGCCTCCATCAAATCCAAGCTCTATGTACATAGTTTCTAAACCCTGATTTTTTTTTAAAAATTGAGGATTAAGAGAAGTGTATCAGAAGGAATATTTTTCTGGAGAATTTGTGAATAGATAGAACTGAAGATGTTCTCCTGGAGTTTCTCGAAATCCGCTGAGGCTATGTTCTCGCGGTGGGCGATAAAACGTGTGTGCAAATTCTTGTTGAAGAAGAAGTTGGGGAAGTTTATACTGGGAGATATCGACCTTGATCACCTTGATGTTGAGCTTGGAGCTGGCACAATTCAGCTCTCCGATCTCGCGTTAAATGTTGATTACATAAACGAGAAGGTAGGGTGAATTACTTTTCCAGTTCGTAGATTTTGGTTTACTTTATCCGCTCTGATAATCGTTTGATAGTATGTTCTCAATTTTTGTAGTGATTCTACTATGCTATTGCGTTTTTGGATAAGATATGTTGTTAACTTGAGTGGAGTAGTTATGCCTGAATTAGATGTTTGGCGGGTAAATTGAAATGCAATTTTAAGTACGGTGATAGTTCTCCAATTGCTTGAATATGTTGATTCTGGGTTTATGTAATTAATTTCAATGGAAAAGTTGAACTTTAAGCATTTTTATTTGCAGGGTGAAGGTTATGTTGCAATTTGGGGGGTGGGTGGGTTGGGGGAACTGACCATTAATCCGAATAACTATACTATTTTCTGATTACATTTACTTCTTTCCAGTTTGGGACAGCACCAGTATTAGTGAAAGAGGGGTCTGTTGGATCATTAACTGTAACTATGCCTTGGAAGGATGGTGGTTTTCGAGTTGAGGTGGATGAACTTGAAATTGTACTCGCTCCTCGCAGGATAAAAGTTTCTCAAGATGAATCTGAAACTTGCTCTAGTAGTAAGAATACCAACAATAGTTCGAGCCGTGTTCTTAGAAAGCCAGACAATGATTCTCTCAACAATGTAGCAAACACATCTGTTGAAGTTCATGAAGGAGTTAAAACTATTGCCAAAATGGTGAAGTGGTTGCTAACTAGCTCTCATGTGAAGATTAAGAAGCTAATTGTGGCATTTGATCCACTTCTGGAAGATGAAAATAGAAAAGTATTGGACAGAATATTGGTGCTTCGTATTAGTGAACTTGAATGCGGAGTACATATTTCTGAGGATGCTTCTCCAGACAGTTTCACCAAAGCTCGTAATGTCCTTGGTTTAAGTCGATTGACAAACGTTTTAGAATTCCAAGGAGCAGTTCTTGAATTACTTCACGTGCACGGTCTTGATCAGTCATCGCCTGATTTCTCATTTCATGCTACTACTGGAAACCGGTATTCAGGATTCTGTGCACCTAGTAACATGAGAACTATAATTTCTGGAGAAAAGGAAGGTTTTTCTGGGAGTTTAAAGTTTAGTTTACCTTGGAAAAATGGTTCACTGGACACTGGCAAAGTGGATGCCAACCTTCACATTAAACCACTTGAATTAAGACTTGAACCTAGCTCCATCAAGTGCTTCATCTCTATGTGGGACCTACTTAAAGGTATAAGTGCGGACAGGGAGGACCTAGGTCCTAGTGAACCATCAGACAGCATGCCATCCTCAAGCTCTGCCATCCATCCTTTTGACAAGGTGTTACTTGGTAATGGAGGCTTTGTTGCCAACTTTACAGATAAGGTATCAGGGCATACCCTTCTATCAGATATGCATCTAATATCTGATTGGGCGAGTAAAAACCAGAAAGACCTGAATGAAGAAGAACCGGACTTTGCGGCAAGGTTGGTATTCTTATAGTCATTTCAAATTGGCACTAAATGTTTTTCTGAAACATAAACTGTCATAAATATAATATTGATCAATGGCTATTACACTTTATGCATGCTTGATCAAGCACATATAATTTTAAGTTGAATAAAACCAATTGGTTTCTCAATCGGGCCACCGACTTAGCTTCATCATGTATTGCCTGTAATGGATATTGTTTGGGAGATGCAATTAAAATTCACTTATCACTTAAGAACTTTTGTACCCTCTGCATTGCATAACACAAGTTCTAAAGGCTCAAACCAGTCCAGTCTTATTTATCGTGGGGAATAAGAAAGTTTGTGCTACTTCATAGCTACTTAAATATTCGCTACTCTTTTGAAGCTGTTCTTGACTCTTTCCTGTTGATTTTAACTGATTACTTGGCAGTGTGGATCAATTTTTTGAGTGTATCGATGGATTAAGAAATTCACAGTCAGCTTTAGGGAACAGTGGCATGTGGAATTGGACTTCTTCTGTCTTCAGTGCAATTACTGCAGCATCCAACCTTGCCTCTGGATCCATACTTGTCCCTTCCGGTACATCTTTACTATGTTTTTTTTTTTTTTTGAATTTGTTGATGCTTGTATTACTTGCTTAGTTAACTATTGAGTACCATATTCATGTCGTTCACTTGTTAATGAAAATAATGAGGTCATTCACTGAATCTAGAAAAGTTTTAACTTTCAATTATTATTTGTGAGCATGGGTAGTGGTGGTTGGGATTTTGAAAGAAAAACATTGGTCACATTGCAACCATAACAATGTTAATATATTATCAGCAAGTTCACTTTAACTCTGTCTGTGCACTGAAACATAATACCAGGTTTTCCTTTGGGGAGGGGTGGTGAAGTTAAGGCTTGTCTTCTAAAACTAATTTTATCCTTGTCATGGTGTGCCAAGTAGAATTCTACCCTCCCTGGTATTATCATTTAAGAAGTCATAACCTAAAATGAGCTGGATATGAACCATGAAAAACTTCTATTAATTTGCTTGAGATGATGAGATGAAACTCTCTGGAATCACATGATCATAGGCTTGTAGGTGTTAGAATCTAATGGTTGAAGCCTTACATATTTGTCGTCTGAGGTCTACTTGCCTCTTTGCACACCTCAGATGGCATAAAAAAATTAACTCTTGACTGTATGTATAATTGTTGATTTTCCTGATTTCTTAATATTGTGTTTTGTTAATATATGTAATCTGTGAAAGGTACCCCACCCCTTTTTCTCTTTCTTTTTTTGACCCACTTTTTCAGGTATCAGTTCTGTTGCTGCATCACCATTACACTTTACTGTATGAAACTAATATCACTTTATACTAACTTGGATGCAGAGCAGCAGCTTGTTGAAACCAACTTTAATGCATCCATAGAAAAAGTATCTCTCCTTTTGTCTTTCGTTGATGAAGACAAGAAACAGTCCCCCAACATGAAGGCGGGTGTGGATGATACTAATTTTCATATTCATCGTTTTTGTGCACACTTTGTCGACTTAGATCTTGTACTGCAGGTAATTATTACTTGGATACAATTTCTTTTTCTTGATTATAACATTTTTAACTTTTATGGTGTTTTACCAAGCAATCACAAGCTTTGTCATTATTTCTATTCAGTTTACTCCGTTAACATGGAAAATTATGCAAGTTCCACAGGTACATCCTCGAGAAAAGAAGTTTGAATTAATTGTGCAACATGTTCAATTAGTTGATCATTTGCCCTCTGCAAATGACTTGATGAATTACAAGAGTCAGGGTCAAAATGAACATTTTAAAAGTGAGTTAGTCTCTGTTCAAAGAATGCAAGACGGTGTGCAAGGTGCCCTGCGGAATGCTCAAGAATTTAATTATTCTGTTGATGTTTCGCTGAGCACGTGTGATGCCAATGGATGTCGCCACACAAAGAATGACAATGATATTGGTCAGAACCATGCTAGTTTGACTTTGCTAAAAACTTCAGGTGTCAGCAGCTGTCATGCCAGTATAAACCTGGGTTCCGGAAGCTCAGTAATGAGTCCCACTTCTTTTACCTTAAAGATGCCACCATTTGTTTGTTGGGTGAACTTTGATCTAGTTACTATGATGCTAGAATTCCTGAAAGATATATCAGATTTTATTGAAACAACTAGCTTGGAGAACGGTCTTGCACCAGAGCCAGAAAGTAAATTCTCAGTCATCAGTGATCAAGGAAAATTCTCACATCCACGGTCAACCAATGTGTCAGCCAGAAAGTTTCTTGAGGGCAACATATTCCTCCCAAATGCTAGGATAATACTGTGTTTCCCTTTCAAGGAGCGTCATTATATTAACAATTGCTCTTCTTGCAATCAGTTTATCGCTATTGACTTAGTTTCACCGACAATTAGAATGAAAAATGATCGATCCACTAAGCTGACTCCTATTGCTAGTTTTGACAAGAGACCCACTACGTCCACGTCATGCTCCTTGAATCTAAACGTTGGTGACTTCTATCTATTTTACATCAGTTCAGCCTTTATAGAGAAGATGGATGGAAGTGAAACCTACGACAGGCAGGAGACAAGCTTTTCAGCTGAAAAGATTATTTCTGCTGTTAATGGAACTGGTCAGCTGTCTGCTGTTAGTATGCTTTTGCAGGAGGGTCCTGTGACCGGTCCTTGGATAGCCAAGAAAGCAAAGCTTTTGGCTTCTTCAGAGTATGGAAACAGCCAAGATAAGGTCGTTGCAAAAGATTCTGAGTTTGCCTCAGTTACAGCTGTTAGAGACTGCAATGCGTTTGATACTCAGACTCGGCAAGAGATCTTAGCAAGCTCTGCTTTTCTCTTGCGTGGAAAATTACCTCCTGTTACAATCAACCTAGATAGAATTCAGTATGAGAACATATCTGGTCTCCTCAATCAGATGGTCGAGCATTTCTCTTGTGTCACCACTGAATCAGCTACTAATAGGAAAGAGCAATCTGCACTGCAAACATCAATCCTATTTGAGTGCGACTCTATAACCCTTCATCTTGTTGTTGAGCCTGTAGGGGATGTTAAGTCTTCTCTACGCTCAGAACTTCCAAGTTCTTGGTCTAGTCTAACTCTCAAGGTGGACAAGTTTGAGGTACTGTCTGTATCTAATATTGGTGGCATAAGCAGTGCCAGTTTCCTATGGGTATCCCATGGTAAGGGAAGTTTGTGGGGTTCTATTGAAGGTCTTCATCGGGAGTTTCTTTTGATATCATGCAGTGACTCAACAATGGGTCGTGGTGATGGTGAAGGTTCAAATGTATTATCTTCTAGGTATTCCGGTTCTGACATCATTAACTTTTGGGACCCAGAAAGCAACTACAGTTCAACTTTAATTTCTATTAAATGTGCCACTATTTCTGCAATTGGGGGTCGCCTGGATTGGTTTAACTCAATAATCTCCTTTTTCATCCTACCATCTTCTGAATCTCAGCAATCAGGTGATGATTGTCTGGAGAAGACTTGTGGATCTTCTTTTATTCTTAATTTGGTGGATGTTGGTCTGAGTTATGAACCTTACATTGAAAACATGACCTCAAATCAGTTCTCGGGTTTCAAATCTTCTGATTCTAATGCCAAAGAATATAAGGATGAGATGTATAGTGCTTGTCTGTTGGCTGCTTCTTCCTTGAAAATCTCAAATACAACTGAAACTGATAGCACACAAAGGGAGTATAAAATCAGTCTGCAAGACCTAGGTTTCCTTATATGCACAGTGCCTGAATCTGGTTTACTTGGCTGTACTTACAGTGTAGAACACCTAAGCAATATTGGTTACGTGAAAGTTGCCGAAGAGGCAAACATTGAAGCACTTTTTAGGACAAACTGTGATAATGGCCATACCTGGGAACTAGAATGTTTGGAGTCGCACATTATGCTAAATACATGCCATGATACAACTGTTGGGTTGATCAGATTGGCTGCTCAACTGCAAAAGCTTTTAGCACCTGATATGCATGATTATGTTGTGCACTTGGAGAACAGGTGGAACAATGTGCAGCAAGCACATGAAGACAGTGATCAGATGATAACAGGTGGTGAAATCACTCCACTTTACCAGTCACAGAGCTCAATCCACGATAAGAAGTCCAAGACGGGCAATTTAATGGATGAAATATGTGAAGAAGTCTTTCACGTTAATATCAATTCTGATGGCCAAGCTAAAATTTGTGAATCTCATCTTTGCACTGTTGATGATACTTATCTTGTAGCTAGTGGTGCTTCATCATCAGGAGAAAAGAGTGCGGATATAATAGAAGAATATTTCTTGTCAGATCTTCGCCCCCTTTCAGAACTTTCTTTGAGAAGCCAGTCATCTGATATTAACTGTTCTAGTACCAGTGCCATTGGAGAGGAACGGATAGGAACTGGTGGATGGTATGGGGGTACACCATTAAGAATACTAGAAAATCATGCTCCGAAAGTGGAGAAGCCCAATTTGCGGAAAATTGAGGACAATGAAATTTGTATGAGTGATTCTGAACACACTGTAGTTGCGAAAGCTGAGGGTCGCATACTTCTTGAGAATATGAATGTCAGTTGGACGATGTATGGCGGTTCTGACTGGTCCAACTTTCAGAATACTTCTCCGACTTCGGCTAGTGCTAGGGATGTGAGTGCTTGTATAGAGCTTGTATTGTCTGGAATATGCTGTGAGTATGATGTGTACCCTGATGGTGAAATATCCGTATCTAGTCTTAATCTCACCATTAGGGACTTCTGCCTGAATGACAGAAGTAATGATGCACCATGGAAACTGGTACTGATCAACTATCTATGCTTTAGTCCGCTTCTTGGACTTTGTAATTTTTGTTCTCTGATTTGCAGTTTGTTTGATTGTAAGGTGCTTGGGAATTATCAGTCTAAAAAGCATCCACGAAAGTCCTCCTCAAAAGCGGTAAAGCTGAAATTAGAAGCTGTTCGGCCAGATCCTTCAATCCGTATGGAAGAAAACCGGTATGCTATTTGTTTTAGTTTCTTCTTTGACCATTTTTGGGCATTTGATATTCCTTCTTGAGTTGCTTTTAGATGTAACTTGGTCTTTCAGGTTTGGTGTGCTTGTGTTTGATGGGGGGGGGTTCTTGCATTCCCCTCAATCCTATGCGACCTTTTTGTAGCATGATTTTTTCCGACTTTAGAGTCCTAGGGTTTCAGGGATTTATGACTTCACCAGGTCTGGATTTCTTGTGCTTTGCTGCTCATCAGGAACTTTTTAACCATACACCCTTCCTTTATGACTTCCTTGTTTCTATCCTTATCATAAGCACAAGTTTGTCTGAAGTTGTAATTTTAGTGAACTTCATAGTTCTTACTTTTAAGTTATCTGGACAAGGTTTTTAACTGAATAATGTATCAGTAGATTCACCTTTCCCTTCATTATAAGTATTTGTCTTTTGCTTTTCTGATTTGTATTGCACCTGTCCAGGTTACGCATTGCCTTACTACCTCTGCTTTTGCATCTGCATCAGCGCCAGCTTAACTTTTTAATCAGCTTCTTTGGGGGAAATAATTCATCAGCTGACTCCTGTCCCATTCCTGCTCCGGCTTTAAGTAAATCAGGAGAGCCACCTGAAAAGAGTGACAATCTGCAGGGACATGTCATTAATGAGGAGGCATTTCTCACTTACTTTCAGGTAAGTTCGTTAGATGGGCCTATTTGAATGGACAGCTTATGTTTATCATGCCATCTGCTTGCAGTGACGCTTCACTCTTAAATACTTCACTTCTAAGTTCTAATATACCTGTTAGTGCTGTGGCCCATCATTTATTATTTTTCTTCTCACTGAGCGATTTGTTTCAAACTGTGCCTAATTAGAGTTACCATCTTCTCTGCTTGCAGAAATTTGACATATGGCCTATGCTGGTTCGAGTTGACTACAGTCCTTGCCATGTTGACTTAACTGCATTAAGGGGCGGCAAGTATGTTGAACTTGTCAACCTCATACCTTGGAAGGTAACTTGTTGATTTATATTGACTCGTCTATTTCTACTAATTGTTGCAAATCAAACCATGTTATGGAATAATCATGTCGAATACACATGATTGAGTAAATAAAACTAATTAACCAACAGGATAGCTCCACTTCTGAAGAAGATCAAATGAGTTTTTATTTAATGAACTTTTTTCATAGCAAAATTACCACTTTTATTGCATTATCCACTTCCAAGGCTCTTTTGGTGTGGTTCATACATCTGATAGATAAGCATATTAGATTTGCTTTCCATGAAAATATCATTGCTGATGCTTGCAATGAAGCTGAGATTCTGCTGCTTGTATTTTCTATAACAAAGTTGAATGAGGTCCAGTGGCTAAAGGCTTAATTGCAGGCCACCAGCCTGGTTCATCTTAGTTTACTTTTGTGAAAATTGTATGCACCTACTTCCTTTGGCTTTTCTTATTTTCATCATGACTCCTCTACTATATGGTAACTTTTAATTGTGCTATTAGTTGAAGAAAATTATGTGCTTCTGTCTGAATTAGAACTAATAAAGCAAGGCCTTTTTTATCCCTACAACTAGTTATTCTGATAAACTGATTCAGGGTGTGGAGTTACAACTCAAACACGTGCAAGGAACTGGTCTCTACGGCTGGAGCAGTGTTGGTGAAACAATAATAGGAGAGTGGCTGGAAGATATTTCTAAAAACCAGGTTCACTTAAATCTGACTCATCTTTCACCTTCTTATATATTTAAATATTCGTAGATGCATGAGGCTTCATTAATTGCATGTTCTTTAGGTTCATAAACTCTTGAAAGGCCTTCCTCCCATTAAGTCATTGATTGCTGTTACCTCTGGAGCTGCAAAGTTGGTATCCCTGCCCTTGAAGAATTATAGAAGGGATCATAGGGTACTCAAAGGAATGCAAAGAGGTAAACTATTTAACAAATATGTTTCATTTAGTCATAGTCTTTGAGTTCTATTGACAAGACACGAACTGGCAAATTTGAAACCTTTCAATATTTCTACTGCACAGTCAATTCTCAGTACGTGGCGTTTGGTTGTGCTTTAGATAAGAGAAATGAACAACATTATCTTGTCCTGTGATGAACTGTAACTGCAACATGTACTTTAGTTGTTTGCTTATGGTTGTAATTTGAAATACATAAGTATCTCAGCTCATCAGCATCAGATTCCATTACTGGGAAGATGGTATATTGAGTAACAAACAGCCTCAGTATTAGCATAGTTTGAATTAGGGAAGGCTAGGTACAGGGCTGAGAGATATATATCATAGTCACTTGAAATCTGGTTACAAGTACAATTCTATTTGGCATGGAGCTCTAAAGTATTGAATTCGGTTTGGCCGGCTGTCGGTTAAAATGAGTATTTAATAGTTCATGTGTGCCGACACACCCCGAACTATTTTTATGGAGATCTACATCCATACTTGCTCTTTTAAAATGATTTTAAGTATGTAAATGAACTGTTACTGCAGGTACTTTTGCATTTCTTAGAAGCATTTCGCTTGAAGCAATTGGGCTGGGAGTACATTTGGCTGCAGGAGCTCATAATGTCCTCCTCCAAGCAGAGTATATTCTGGCTAGTATTCCACCCTCCGTACCATGGCCAGTAGAAAGCGAAGTAGGCAACAGTGTCAAGTCAAATCAGCCGAATGATGCTCAACAAGGAATTCAACAGGTCAGTATCCCATCAAACTTTGGTTGTTCATCACATTTCTGTCTTCCTTCCTTTTCCAAATTACTAATTCCTTAGAGAGAGAGAGAGAGATTGTCTTCTTCAATAACCCTCTTTAGGCCTGAATAAGGATATGATTTGTTCTTTGCAGGCTTGCCAGAGTATCAGCGATGGCCTGGGAAAATCGGCCTCTGCCTTGGTACAAAACCCCTTGAAGAAGTACCAGCGTGGTGCCCGAATGGGATCTGCTTTGGCAACTGCTGTGCAATCTGCTCCAGCTGCAGCTATCGCTCCTGCTTCTGCCGCAGCACGTGCAGTGCACTGCACTCTTCTTGGCTTTAGGAACAGGTTCTGCTACTTCTATTGCTCTCTTTTACGAGCCATTTTTTCTTTGCGTGCACGTATATCACTAGCAGTTTATTCTTTGCAGCCTTGATCCCGAGCACAAGAAAGAGTCTCTGGAGAAATACTTGGGCAGAACTCCTCCTCATGGATCTGATCATGCAGAAAAGCAGTAAAATTACTGCAGCATTATGTCAACAATCACAACAAAGATAGATTTTACATTTGTCTTCTGATTGGCAGGTTCATGGAAAGGCCAGGTTATAAGTTATATAGATATTACCAATATATATATATCATGTATAAATGAAAGATTCCATTTAGTGGATTTTCTTTGGGGGGTAAGATGACAGATTCTGTAGATAATGTAAATTTGTAAATATGTGAGGAATTTAACTAGCTGCAATTGGTTTTGTTCTACATTGCCTCAGTGAAATGTAATTAAGGCTTCGTTTGCTCTCATTCTTTCTTGATGTAAATATACCTTGGATTCTGAGCACAGATTTTATTCTTTTTAATAAATTTGTATGATAGATATATTATGTATATAAGCTTCACTTGGAAGAGTTCATAAATCACGTATTTAAATTTATACTAAAAAATAATCGCGTATGCACGTATTTGAGAGAGTTTAGTACGACAAAACGCCGCATAATGTACAAAAATCCCTCAGTTTCATAAAAGTCGAATAATATGTAGTATTACATGAACAGAAAGACTCTAAAATCACATGAATATTGGGATTTAGTGGTTAAACATACACAACACAAGGAAGAGCATCTTCATTCTTCAGACCAGAACACATCATTTGGACAGCAGAAGCTGCGGTTTTCTTGCAAAACACACCAATCATCGATGCCTCCTCTTTTTTCCATGTAGGGGCAAACTCGAACTAGGAGGTCTCTTCTTCGCGAAAGCTCTCGCCTTGCTTTCCGACTCCTCTTCCTCACTGTCCTCATCACCATTCCCATTTCCTGCAGACGGAGCCAAGCCTTCCTGTTCCAAAGCCACTTTCTTTTTCGCACTGTTCAGCTTTCCGAGCAGCTTTCTTTCAATAGGATTACTTGAACGCGTAAATTTGGATTCTTTAGGAACAGTTGCTCCAATGCCAAGCCTATAGAGAATCTCCAAGTAAATTAAAGCCCATTTTTGAAGTTACATCATGATGATGCAAAGTTGTAAATAGACATGAACTGACCTCGAGGGCCGCCCTTCCAGTTCTATCGAAGGTGATTTATCGTTCACCGAGGATTTTTTACTCATGTTACTAACCCATTGTTCAGCCTGCAGAGAGTTGAACACTTTTGTATGAGAATATATCCATTTCAAGGCATCTGCATAACTTACAAAGGATGGTCTACAATCACCATGAGGAATTCTATCGATCTTTAACAATCGGCTACAAAACAGTTACGAATTCAAGAAATAAGTGTTTCTCATTCACAACTAAAATAAGTCTAAACAATCTTGCAAGATTGCCCAACCCTGTATTGTATCATAAATTTCCCAACAGTCTAAACCACACTTGTAGCCCTATGTCCAGCAGTCTCGAATCCAAAGAGAAAACGTATAACGAATAATAATACAATAAAATGAGCCCTTTAACACAAAGTTGTGATCCAAGGTCAGGGTTATATGTTCATACTGCAAGAACAATCGTTCAACCAAACATTGATCAAAATCATAAATTCTTTCAGTGACTATGTTCTAGCTCACTACATAAAAAGAAGAATGATCTCAATGTGAAAGATCAACTGAGCTAATCAGCTAAAATATCATGAAATACACTCAAATATGTATTAGCAATATATTTAAAGGGGGATTAGGCTGATTAGCAATTAATCAACGTAGAAAACTGATGCTATTTTGAGTTCATCCTATAAACAACTACCAGTCAATATGCCAAGGACAGAAACAAAGAAACAGATTTGGTTTACCAATTTGAAAGCATAATCCAACTTAAGCAACTGCGGCTGCGACTCTTTCTTCGGATCCTGTGGTGCATTCGTTGCCATTTTGTCACACCTGATCATCAGAGCCATTCACGAGTAGAATTAATCACATAGCGTACGAATATTTGATTGAGAGAGAGAGAGAGAGAGAGAGAGAGAGCAGCTGGTTCTTTCTTCTCTATTATTCGATAACAAAAACCAATACCAAAATCCTTGAAACCCCACCTACTATAACAACTCTTCAGCAGTTTAGGAATTACCAATTCAGACGACGGCGATTTGAATACTTCCGGATCTGGAAGATGAATCTGCGGTAATGAATTCCTTCCAATTCTTCAAGATTTCTGGCGATTTTGGGGGGTTTTAGGAGCTTGGGAATTGGTCCGTACTGATTTTATCTTTTATGGGCCGGATACATCTTATTGGGTCAAATCATCATCCATATCAGTAAGTACCATGGGCCCATTTAACGAATGACCCGACCCGGGGTTTATTGTAAACGAATCGAATCGAATAAAATATCACTTTATTTTATTCAATCATTATTCAAATATTCCTATTCGAATTCGATTATTATTCGAATATTAAATCAGACTCGTATTCTATTCGAAAGAGATATTTGAACTATTCGATTCGATTCGTTATTTTTTTTTAAGTATTTCATAAATAACTTCATTTGATTCGATGAAAATGTTTGATTCCTGTTTGATACAATTCGATTTGATTTAAAACTTATTCTATTTGAAATATAATAGTAGAAAAAATTGAAAATGAAATTATAACTAATATGAAATAGATACTCAAAAATAAATTCTCTCTCTCTTCTCTCATACAGGGTTTAACCAATTCTTTTCCTCCGCCACGTAAATGGCGTCGCCGTTATCTTCCATTTTCCAAGCTGGATTCACCTTCACCACCACTTACTCTATCTGCAGGGCAGGCGCTTCTCCCTCCTTTCGCTTCACTTCCCAAAACCCTAATCCGGTACACGGCGATCCAAGCTTAATCAACCTCCGCGATTCCCGAAGGTTTTCAGCCGTCGGATCCTCATCAGACAAGTCCTTCGCTCAATTTCAATCAGAATCCCGACAATCAGAGCACGCGGAACGACTTCGTTAAACCTAGCGGCCAGAGGAACATAATTTCCAGTATAATTCTGTGAATGCTAATAGAAATGGAGGTGTGGATCGAGGTTATTGGAATCAAGGGAGTTCCGGTTCGGGTCAAGGTGGAAACCCAAACCCTAATTTTCCGAAATAGGGGTTTCAGTAAAACCAGATGTATCCGCCTTCGCGTGGTAACAATAATAATCAGAACCAAGGATATGCACCAAGCTCGCGACCGAACTTGTTGAGAGATAATGCTAATCGGTGGGGAAATAGTCAGAATCAAGGACCAAATTCGAGCCAGAATTTGGTGAAGGATACTGTTAATCGGTGGAGCAATAATCAAATCAAGGATATGCAATTCCAAATTTGGAGAGGGGTTATCCCCAACAAGGAGGGAATAGTTATAACGCCCCACCGCAATAGCAGAACCAGAATCGAGGTCAGCTTGCTTTTGCAGTTATATGGCAACTCGAAGAAGTTCGAGGAGGCGAAAAAAGTGCACGATTACTTCCTAAGATCGACATATAGAGGTGATCTAAACTTAATCAATAAGGTGCTCGAGATGTTCTCCAAATGTGGAAGCATGAAAGATGCACGCAGAGAGTGTTCGACCATATGCTTGAGAGAAATATAGATTCTTGGCACTCAAATGATTAACGCTATGCGGCTAATGGGATCAGTGATGATGGCTTAACATTGTTCGAGCAGATGAAGACGATGAATTTCAATTATTCAGGTATATAAATGTAGTCTCATTTCTATCTTTCAATTGCAATGAAACTTTTTTGGTGGCTTTCTACTTGGTTAAAGTATGCAGTTTTTCCTAGTACTAAGATGAATATGACATTGCTACTTATTTCTATGTTGGTGGGCCATTTTTGTGCAAGTTATAACTCTCAAATAGAATTGAAAATTTCTGAAATTAGCAAGTAGTAGTAAGATGTTTATTATGTAGACATGAGTGTTATACAGACTGCAATTCACACAACACACATATATCTCCATTACAACATAGTATATATTAGCCCTTTCCTGGTGAAGTGAGATTGCAGAAGATTACACTTGTTGGAGACTCTGTACCTGTCCCTTCAAACTAGGCACCGGTCCTTCGAACTGGTTATTCTCCAAATGCCTGTTTTTTCCCATATCACACAACAACAATTATATTTTGCAGAAATGAATCAAGAACAATGAATTGGTGTAAGATTTTGAGACTCACAGGCTTTCCAAGGCTTTCAATGGGCTCAAATCAGGTATAGTGCCAGTAAGCTTGTTGTCTCCTAGCCAACTGAGGTATGTGTTAGAA
Organism: Lavandula angustifolia; assembly: GCA_028984105.1. Taxonomy (NCBI): domain Eukaryota; kingdom Viridiplantae; phylum Streptophyta; class Magnoliopsida; order Lamiales; family Lamiaceae; genus Lavandula; species Lavandula angustifolia. The sequence goes on from CM054822.1 coordinate 21,835,071, forward strand.
TAGTTAATACTCTCTTACATATCCTTCCATTCTTTAATACTCCATCAGCCCCATTAAAATCATCTTCTTTCTTTTCGGCATGGAGATCAAGAAAGTGGTGTTGTGTGATGTATATTATTTGATTTTTAGGTAATTGATTTATGTCCACACATTCTTTGCTTGTTTTAGAAAGAGGACACTGTTAATGGGACAACCCAATTAAAAAAGGAATACTACATGTTTATACTACCAAACTTACATGTGTTTGATTGCAGTTAATTTAGCTATACTCGGCGAAAGCTTCCCGGACAATCCATACCCTGTTAGATTCCTACATCCATTTTCAATACATTGTCAGAAATCCACAAAACAACTCGCACAATCGTACGGATGCATGGATCCGATCAAGAAGGCATTCTAATATCTTCAAACTTACAAAGAGAGAACACGAAATGGATCCGCGCTGGTGCAAGAAATCCCACTCCACGTATGCCCCACCGGAAGACATGGATCCCCAGCCCAATCGTGGGGTGGATTGGTAAATTCCTTCTTTACTTCCTCTATCGCCACCGCTGCAATAAAACAAGAAAAATGCTTAATGAATGAAGGTTTAACACATTCAGTCTTTTTCCTTCTTAGTATTATATACCATCTCTGGTGAGAGTTGTGTTTCCAAAGGGCAGGAGCTGAAGAATTTCAGCAGCATTGATCAACGGCCCGACCGGAGAATTAATCCCTGGTGACAAGGAAAGAACAGTCTGTCCAGCGAGAGGCCACCCCGTAGCAACTACGCCCTGCCCGGTCTCCGTAGCGTTTATGTTGTGGAAGAAGATCTGATCGTTGATAGAAACATCAAAGATTCGCCAGCTGTAGGGCGAGGGGCTGCGAGTATCTTGGAAGTAGAGCGCTATGTAGTAAAGTCCGGTTGATAATGGAAATGGAGGCCAGTTTAGAGTCAGATTCTTCCCCCTACTACTTGTGAGTGCTGATTCAAAGGCCCTCTGAGGTGGGATGTTCCAAAACGCGGTTGAAGTCACGTTCGAGTGGCTTGACACGAACGGATTAGCCTCGTCCTTGAACGGCTGCCAGAATCGGTTGAAGATGTCGTCCGGATAACTGCAATTCAGTTCATATCAACCAAGAAACCAACCAAATTTGACACAAATAGGTAGGACTGCTTAAACGGTTCTGGTTATTCGGTTATAACTGAATAACCGAAGTTCGGTATTCGGTACAGGTATCGGTTGCAAATTCTTGAGGTATGGGGTTAGGGTATTTTATGGTTAACTTTTACCTGAACCGATTAACAGCCTTATGAAATAGGTGAAAGCTTCATACCTAATGATTTGACCATCTTGGGAGCCGAATCTACTTCTTGTTATTGTCATCAACATAGCATTATCAAAATTGGTGGAGTTGTAAACCGAGCTCTCAAGGTAATGAAGTTCAAGGGAGGAGATAAAAGGGCTAGAGCCGGCAGGGGTTTCTTGATTTCTCGCCAAGCAAACACTCAACACCTTGTTGTGGGCGGCAACGACGGCCTCGTAGAACGACGACCCCCCGCCGGCGAAATCCTCCGTCGTGTTCACGGTGGTCCACTTTGTCCCGTCGATGATCTGATCGAACACCGGCGGCGCGTTCCCTCCGTCGAATCCCCCGTAGAAGTATATGGTCTTGACGAGATATCTCGCGCCTCGGATCACCGGAAAGGTGTAGCAATGCTTCGTGGCATCGGCGTTTGGGAAGAATCGGAGAGTCTGTAGCCGAGGCAAGATGTCGGTCCGTTTTAGGGTTGTCGTGTTTCCGGTGGAGATGTAATCGTTGTCCGGGACGTATTTTAGAGGCCCTTCTTGCGTCTCGGCGTTTGAACCGCAGCTGATGAGGTAATCTACATAGAAATGGATGGAGATTAGAGAGACGAAGATTTGATGAGATTTGTGATGTAAATGCATGCATGTTTGTGAATTTTGAAATTAGGGTTTGTGGGATTTGATTGTACGAACCTCTAGGTTGTGGGAATGCATGGATTGCAAGAGGGAAGCTCACAACCCATAGGAGGAAGACGCCGGCGGACATGGTGGAAGTTTCCGGCGAGGAGGACAAGAGAGAGAAGAGATAGAAAATAGTGGAATTTGCAAAGGGAAGTTTGAACATGAATTTAGGGAGATGGTCCGCATGAGAGGCTATGCTTGAAAATAGAGTGCTAGTTAATAGAGATGAGATTTTTCACAATTTTTATAATCACAAAAAAAAAACTAGGATTTATCATTATAATTATCGAAATAAATTGAGATGAACTTCCACTAATAAAGATCTCAAATATTAAGTCACGGATTATAAATTTATAATAAACTTACAACTAAATTATTTGCTTGCAACATAAAAAATTAAGTATCTTACACATCATATTTTCTTGTATATTAGGCTATTACCCCTTCCGTCATATTAAAATAGTTTAGCATACATTTTCGAAATATCTCTTTGAAGTTGTCCAGATTATTTTATTGACAAATTATTACAAACACTATTTTGAAAATATCAATAAACTTTACACAACTCTACACACATCAATTGATCTAAAAAACTGCATATAAATGAAATTGAACATTTTCGTGTAAATGTTTAAGACGCATCATATACTAGGCTATTAGCTTGCGTAGAAAAGAAATTGAACATTTTCGGTGAGACGGAGGAGGGTGTAAATGTTATCATATATTAGGCTATTAGCTAGCCTAAGGTAAATAACTAAGTGTAAAATTGAAAGCTTTTCTAAAGAAGTTGGATCTAGAAGAAACAAATGGTGATTGGAGAAGCAAATCCCCTATACAAGCAAATTCCAAATGATAACCAAAAAAAAAAAACTCCATTTACACACGAAAAGCATACTACTAGATCAAGAAAGCCACAAATAAAACATAACTATCAAGCCAATATATCTTTGAGATGATGATGCATCAAGAAATGCTCATCTTTTGCCAGGCATGCTGAAGGAAGTCACTTTCATGGGCGTTGCCACAACCAGCGGGGCTTCCGGGGAACTGCCGATTGCGAACTTGTCGTGCATGAACCGGCTCTCGATGATGGACTCATCCTTCAACACTATCTTGTAGCAGTAGCAGCTCTTGAGACCTTGCTGATTCTGGTAGCACTGGTGTGCGCTGTTCTTCACCTGCTGAAAGTTCCATATCACGCTGAACTTGCCGACTGTGGCGACCAGATGTTTTTCTTGTTTTCCACTTTCAGTAACCTGATCCAAATTCAAAGAGAACAGATCAGATTATAAGGATAAGAAAGAAGATAATGTAGAAAAGGTGAAAGCCCATTTAGAAACATTTTGAAATCTCTAAAGGATCACAAAGCAGAGTGAAACACAGATAAACACCCCTTATAACCAGGATGTGGTTAACATAGTCAATTTGATACGTTCTGTTTCAGTTTTAAACTACAAATCAGAATTTAGGAACTGGTTTCACTTTCATACTCACAATTAAGCAGTTTTTGTGCTGTTTATTACTCTATGTAGAAGCTAAACACTTTCATTGAAAAACGGATGCCAAACAAGGTTTGCAATATGCATCATAACAAGTAAACAACTAGTCATAAACCAGGTTTCAAATCCAAAAGATCGGCCAGCTGTTATAACATCAGCAAATTTGATACCTTTAGTTTCACTTCTAAACAACAAATCAGAGATCCAAATGCTACATATATGGTGAATTCTGGAATTGGGTTCCTTTCATACGCAAAATTAAGCCGTTTTGTGCTGTTTATTATTCTATATAAAAGCCACACACTTCATTGAAAACTAATGTCAAACATGGGTTTGCAATATGCATCATAACAACCAACAACTAGTAATAAACCAGGTTTCAAGTCCAAAAGATCAACCACCTGTAAGAGTCTGACTATGTATGATAAGAGATAGAGATTAGATGGGCAAAACAATAATAGCACATGAAGATAATAAACAAAAATATCATATGAAATGTTTCACATTATGCACATTCAAGAGCATTTAGAAATCATATAAATACATATCAAGCCTCAAAGGTAAGCAACTCTATGTTATGGTGAAACAAAGTAGTTAAAAGACAATAATATTTTGTAAGTGACTTACCCAAGAGAAATGGCCAGCATGGAATCTATTATCAGCTCCAGCCAGATGAGCATCCACAGGGGTGAGCTTTAGCAACCTCGGAGCAGGAATCTTATTTCCCATCCGACCAGAAAAGCCCGTTTTCGTTCTCCCATCCTTATCCGTGAACAATGTGCAAATCAAGATCAAATAGGTGTCTGTAGTGCCCAACACCCACTTCCCATCATATGTAACATCAACTGATGTTATAGGCGAACCAAGCCCAGGGAAGGCAGTTTTCGCCTGCCTCATAGAAGTCTTTGAGTACAATCTAATCTTCCCATCGATCGACCCAACAACAATGGAGCCATCTCCAGCAGTTGCAAAGCATTGAAAGTTAGCCCCCCTTGAGAATTGATGGCCTTGTGTCCAGTGTAAAACGGGTGTATTCGCATTAGCTATCTTCTGAACCACTCCCTTCCTATCACGCATATCCCATTGACACAAACTATTAGTATCCAGACCCAAGAAAGTTGATTCAGAAGAGTCCAACTGAGATCCCTTTGAATCACTTGTTATATCTTTCATAGTGATATCAACTCCATCCTTTGCAAACTTCCACTCTGTAACAATCTTCCCAGTCTCAATATCCAATTGGTGAAGCCCACTAGCAGGGGATTTTGCTTCCTTCATTGGACTCATCAGCATCATATTTGTCTCTCCCCTCATCAGAAGCCCCTTCTTTGGGGTTTCGGAATTTCCACTACTCGATCCCAACTTCTTGTCATCAAACTTGACATAAACTCCCTTCCCATGAATCCCATGACTAAAATTCTTCACAACCTGAACTCCGGAATCACTAACCAAGAAGCTGTTATCCAATGCCCCCAAAGCTAAGCTCTGAATCCCACCCCCTGTTGCTGCCTCCTCAAACTCCTCCAACAAATCTTGTCCATCTCTATCCGAGAAATCAACCGGCCTCTTATCCGGAGTCTTCCACAAACCATCATCTTCACCATCCCACATTGCTTCATCTGATTCCTCCGGCTTCATCCAACCTATAAAGTCCTTGCCATAAATTTTCACTTTATTTTCTTCTGTAGCTCTCAATCCATAAACATTTTCGAACAAACAGTCCTGAGATTTAGTCACAAACTTCCTGTACTCCTCATCCACGTAAAACTTCAAAGCCCAAACACCTTTATCCACAAAATCAACCCTCCTCTGGTCCCCGAAATACTTCATCTGCAAATCGGTGGAAACCCTAACACTAATCTTCTTACCGATTTTCAGAACCCAAAATCCTTCGCCGCGTCTCAGTTCGTCTTCTTCATACTCATCCTCCTCTTCGATTTTCAACTTCTTAACAAATTTATAGTAACTAACCTTCTCCGAAACCACCCATTTCGCCTTCGGCGTGTTGCCGCCGATATGAAGGTAAAGCTTAACGGCATTCCTGTAGTCTACGTTAGCTTTCTGATGCGAAGGAGACGAATCCTTCGGGTATTTCAGCTTTAAATCCTGCAGCCTCGAGTCGACTTCGTCTAGGGTTTTTGCACTCACCCGTGGGGTACGATCATTTGCATCGGCATCCTCCTCCGAGTCGTGCTCCTGGTCTTCCTCTTCCTCCGCGTCGGAATACTCCGAATCGGAAAGCTCTAGGCCTTCGCGACTCTGCGAACCGCCCATGGTGGTACTCTCCGCCTCCGGATTTTGAGTTGAATACAACAATTCAGTTCAGTGCGCGGAGAATTCGACTTTTCCCACCCAAAACCACAATCACTAGCTGAAACTGAAATTCGAATTTGAATGATCGAGGGATGAGAAATTGGAGCGTTGATTATGAGGAAATTTAGGGATTTGAAATGGAAAGTGGTTAGAGGTGGGCCGCAGTAGCTGATTTATAGCAGAGAAAGTCAAGTAATGAATTACTCGGCGTCGAGCTGGCGACACGCGTAAGCATCCCTTGCTGCTGAAGATAACTAGAAGATGCTTACTTTTACCGTGGATAGGTCGGGTTTGTTTTATGCTAGGGTGGGAGGTGCACTGCTCCCACCCGCATAAAACAAACTGATAGGTCGTGTAGTATAATGTGTACGACGCTGCAACCTCCGTCCCTCTATGAAGTTCTTGTATTTTTTTTTATTAAAATTAATGATTTTCAATTTCCTTTAACCCTTTGTTTGGTGTATCATATGAGAAAAATAGGTGATAAAGAAATTAGAGAAAAATAAAAATGAGAGAATTACGGTGGATTTTATATAGTGTTTGGTATCAGGAACAGAGAGGGAGGGGTGGGGTAGGAGTGGCTGTGGGCCCCTATGTTAAAAATATTTCAATGTATAGATATTATATTTATTACATTATTATGGTATTGTGTTAATCCTTTCTCATAAAAGTTTGTAGACACAGGTTCAATTCTCTGTAATGTTTATTTTCTTTTCTTTATTATTTATCTTTTTTTCTTCTTTATTTTTTAATTAAAATGTAAAATAACTAGAAAATCACTACTATAAATTAGATCAATATACATATAATTAGTTGGACCCCATCTGCCCCTGCTTGGTACGATAGAAAGAGAGAAGAAATTGAAGACAACATAAATGATAATATATTCGAAATTACAAAATTATTCTTAAGAAAAAAAAAGAGTGAAAATTTAGTTAAGGAAAAAAATTTAATTTGTCAAACTCTTCTCTTATCCATGTGTGGGATCCATTTTTTTTTTCTCTTCTCTCTATTTTCTTCCGTCAATCAAACAACACATTTCTTTATTTCTCTCCCTCCTACTTCTTTATTCTCTCTATTTCTCTAGAACCAAACAAAGACTAATAATCATGTCCAAGAGAAATAAAACGATAATAACCGAACAATTAATAACAAAAAAGAAAAGGAGATAGTACTACTACTAAACTCTACATTTAATTATGTTTTACTAATTCATTAATAACCAGCCACGAGTTATATAAATACATTGAACTTGCAATAGTATACTAGCATTCACTATGAACACGTGAAAAAAGAGTCTTTAGTCCCACTTTTAGAATATCACTATATCAGTGTCTAAAAGAAACACAACGTTAATAACGAAAAATAAATAGTACTACTACTAAACTCTACAATTTAATTAATTTTACTAATGCATTAATAACCGTAGTATATTAGTGTTCATGATGAATACATGAAAGAAGAGTCTTAGATTCCATTTTTTGAGTCTCACTACTACAATTATGAAATAGCTTTTATAAGCAATTTTAGGTATTTAAAGTTTCTTTTAAATAAAAATTATTACTGTTTGCAATATTAGAAAAAAAAAACAGTTTAATTTTAGAAAAACAGTAATGCAGACAATCATAAGTTGTTTTAGTTTTTTTATCTTCACCCATGATTTATTTTAAGCTATAGCAAAGCAAAAGTATACATTCCAAAATATTTTAAAAAGTATTTTTTATGGAGAAAAAAAAAACCTAAAAGCGGCTTATTTAAGTTATTACAAGCATTACCTATATGTCTCACCATTAATTGGTTTATGCAGGGGCGGATCCGGTTTTCGTTGGGGGCAAACTTATCGGGCTTGAGTTATCTTTGTCGGGGTTCGGGCATTTTAAGCCTTTTTCTACTTAAATCTAATTATAGTTACTTTTTATGTTATTTAAGGATTATATTCTTCTTTCATGAATAACTCATATATTTTTTATATTTATTCGAAAAACTTATTACAATCCTATTTTCACATCCTCTAAATTTAGTTGAGGAAATTATAAAGAATAACAATATCTAACTAAGGAAAATAATATATATAAGTCTTATAAAATTACAAAGCGATGAATTAAAGTCTCGAGAATAAAAGATTTTAATTTGTTACCCCATAAATACTAATTTGGGAAGTTTTAAAAAAATAAATAATTTTTGATCTAAAAAAAAAAAAAACAACAAATTTTGAGGGAGGAATTGTCTTGCCTATGTATCCGCCCTGGGTTTATGTGTATTCTATGATTTCAACTTATTTAAAATTCGTTGCCATCGATATCCAATTTAATACTCTCTCCGTCCCTTTAAAGTTAATTTGTTTTTTTTTATCATGGCGATTAAGAAAAATGCTTGTTGTGTGTAAAGTAGTGTAAAATTAGAGGAATCTACTGAATGATATTAGAATATATTTTAAGTTGGGATGAACCAAGCCAGCTATAAAACACCCTAAACATAAAATAAATCAACTTTAATGAAACGGATGGAATAATATAAAAAAATCTCAAAATACACATGACACTACTCAATTGGTGCAGCATGTTGTCAGAGTAAAAAAGAATTGAATTATTTTAATTTTAAATAGTAGAGTAAAAATCTATCAAACATAATTTTAAATTTCATTATATGGTTGGTGAGAGAAAACTTCGAAGAGAGTATGGCCCAATCATAATTGGCCACAAGATTATCTCAATGGCCTTGTCTGCATTATGCATTAGGATTTAGGACTACATAGGAAGACTTATGGGCTTAATTTGAAAAAATCCATCATGTCCAAGGCCCAAGTCTAAGCATATTTTGATATGTTAAAATGCGAATTAATAGTAATTATATGCCACTTGTAATTAAATATTTAACTACGTTTTGGGTCCTTTTCACAGCTGAATAATTCTTTGCGTTTTGCAATTGAAATGCGTTAATCCGTTGAAACGTGTTAATTATCAGTGTTTATCTTGGAATAAAATAATCAATAATATTCGTAGGTTTGATTAGTTCTAGAACCACTTTAGGGCACAACTTGGAGACAAATTATTTTTCTTTTCTTAATATAAGAATTGTGATGAACGTTATTAAATTGTCATGAATTACGTGGTGTAAATTCAAAATCTTATTTCTTTTAAAATGTAAGATCTTTGCTTTAAAAAGATTTAGGGATGAATACATAGTTAAAATTTGAGTGAAATGGATTGTTAAAATTTGAGTGAAATCCACATATCCGCATAAGCCTATAATATCTAAAACATTAAAATGCATTTGATCAATATTACGGTCCCAAGATTCTTGTCCATTTTGTTTTTTGCACGATTTTTAAAGAAAATTGTTAGTTGTGTGTAGAGTGGTGTAAAGTTGTGGGTCCTACAAAAAAATTGTGTATAATAATTTATTAAAAAAAGAAAATAAACAAGAATTTTGGGGCAATCCAAAATGGAATAGTAGATAAGAATTTTGGAACAGAATAAGTATCATATATGAAATTAGGAGTGTATATTCAAGTGGCATAAATCATATTGAAACTTAATTTTTATATGGAATTTCCGAAATTTTGCTATCCTCTACCTCTACCACGAAAATTCTACAGTTTGGTGTCCTTTGATCATAAAATTATAGATTTCGCTATTTTTCTTGTGGAATTCAAATTCATTCCTAACTAAATAGATATTATTTAATTAATTAATAATAAAATTTAAAATATATTCCATTCATCCTAATATGGTGGCTATTTTTTTTTTGGTATGGGAATTAAATTTATTTTAGCTATGTGGTTTAAATTATCTGACTTTTTGATTGTTAAATTTGGTGCAACCGATTTTTACCTTTTTTTAGAATGAACTACTTTTAATGAGACAATCCCAGAGATAAACAAATCACTTTGACAGAAGAAAAATATATACTCCCTCCGTCCTGCTATTACTGTTTTTCTTTTGGTTTCGGCACGGAGATTAAAAAACTTTGTTTAAATGTTTATTTTATGAGTTTTAATTGTATTAAGAAATGAACACAATTTTTGAAGAGTGGTTGGTGGAAGAAATATGAATTTATCCAAATTTTTGCAGGCATAGAACAACTTTTTTTTTCTACTATTAGAAAAATTTAAGTCCAAAAGGTTAAAATTTTAAATTTTCGAGTATGGAAGTGGAATGAAAATCGTATTAGAGATAAATTTTTGGAGAGAGATAGTATAATAATGTGGGGATGGATATTAAGTAGGAGAAACTCACTTTATTTTTTATTTAAGATTAATTTTTGTTATTTTAGAAAAGATAATAATAGCGGGACAAGTCAATTTAAAAAGTAAGACATTAATAGCAGGACCGAACCTTCTTAATTGATTATACAGTAAAACGGCAAAAGATAGAACACAAAATCCTCAGCTGGCTCCACGAGGGCGACCCGCACGCTAACCATCACCATCATCACTCTTTAGATATAATTATAATTAATTGGGGGATCCGTTGATTTAAGAATCCAATACTAATTAAGTATGAACAAACCCCCACCACTAACTAATTAAAAATTCACTTACAGTCTCAGCACGTTGAGGATATTATTGTTTTCAGTCACGTGTTAAATGTGATTGATCTCTACGTTTGGAGTCAATCCGGATCCTCTGGCCCAAAATTCGTATTACATTCGGTGGTCAACCAATCACGCGGCGCCACGCATGCATTGATGGGCCATGTTAATAATAAAAAACTATTTTAGTTATAAAAGGGTGCGCGCCACCGCGACGTGGCGGGCGTGATTGTGGGCGGCCACCGAACGCCACCGAATGTTGGGACAGAGGATGCTGAGCGGTTTGGAGTTCACTTCACTTAAATTTAAGAACGTGTCTGTATTTCATTACTGAATCTTTTAAGCACGTGCGAATTGCAAGTGACATGTTACCGTTTTCTTACAAGATAAGTTAGAGCCGACATGTGGTAACCCTCCCAGGTGGTAAATCAATCGTTACACGATGGATACTTTTTTGTTGTTTTGTAATTTCTTAATATTTTCTATCAATTATATTTTTTAATTGTACTTTAAAAATAAGCACGTGTGAGATATGATTTTGGAATTGGCATTGGTGAAATCATTTGACATAAAAGTGATTAGTGATCCTTTCGCAGTCAGTAAATGTGATTAATGTGTGTTTGCATACAAGAAAATGGGATTTAGTAAATTCAGTATATTGAATTATGTAAACTTTTCCTTCTGTTAAATTAAATATAACGGAAAAAAAAATTTAAATCATCTCTCCGTCCCATATAAATTGTTTTGTTTTCCTTTTTCGGTTGTTTAATAGAAAGTGTCATGTTTAAAAAAAAAAAAAAACAATTTGTGGACCAAAATTAACAACCTAAAAGTCAAACAACAGACACCACACAATACAAATTTTTTAATCTCCATGCCCCATAGAAATAAGATACTTTCTATGGGACGGAGCGAGTATAACGGATTAATTCAGCTGGAAGTTGACATAAATTACTTTTTCATTGTCACATTCTTAAAGGTTAACTGCGTCTTTTATAGTTGTTCTGTTTGCATGGACTAAGGTAATATTTTATGCACACATGTTAAATTAATTTAGCATTTTCAAGAATATTGTTTAACAATCTAATTTCACTATTTTGCTATTTACCCATCATTGAGATTCTGAAAAACATGAGTAATTAAGAGCTAAGCTAATTATAGTTAACTTACTTTCTCCGTTCCATAATTTATGTCCACTCTCCTTTTTTAGTCGATTCACAATTATTGTCTCATTTTCTAAAATAGTAAAAATTACAAAAGACTTTATTAGAGGGTTCTACAACTTTATACACAACTAACAACTTTTCTAAATTATTTTATTAAAAATATTATTATCAGGACTCATATCGGGACCGAAATAAATTATTATTTTAACGAGATTATTACTTTATCAAATATTATTTTATCGAGATTTAACTGTACTACATACAAAACTACATGGCAATTCCTAAAGAATAATTTTTTTACCTAAAACTCGAGAGCAATCCTACATTCGAATCTAAAAGAATTCAAATTAGCCACTACATCAAATCTACAAAAAATAATAAAAAAATATTATTATATTCAATCCTACGCGCTTTGAACATTCCCGCGCCCATTAGCAGAATCCGATGAATCGCCGTTGTTGAAATCCATCATCATCATCCACTCTTGAATATCATCTTCCCCAATCGTCAAATCCCAAATATTCTTCTGATAGCTACTCGATCCCACTTTACTCTTCCTCTTCTCTTCGACCGGCCGCGAAGACGAGCTAGCGGTGGCAGGGGAAGGCGCCGCCGCTGCCGCGGCCGTGTACTCGGAGAAGGGGAAATTAAGCTTCGCTCTCGGCCCGCGAAACTCAATCGCCGCCCTATCGTACGCACGCGCCGCGTCCTCGGCATTCTCGAAGGTCCCGAGCCACACACGCGCCGCCTTCCTCGGGTCCCGTATCTCCGCCGCCCATTTCCCCCACGGCCGCTGCCGCACGCCTCTGTAATTCTTCTTCTTCCTCTTCTTCTCCTCCGCCGCCTTCACCGCCGCATTCCCACTCCCTCCCCCCTTCTTCTCCCCATCAAATAAATTACACCCCAAACAACCCTTAATCCCGCAAAATCTGCACGCCTCCATATCAGCAGAAACAGAGAATCTAAACCCATCGGCCGCGCCGCCCGGAAAGAATCTATAATCATGCTCCCCATTATCCGCGGCGCCGGTGATGACATTCTTCAACGCCGCCACCATGACCGAGACCTCCTCTTCAGTGCTCATCCGCGGCGGAGGCGGCGCGAACGCCGCCGCCATAGCTGCGGCAACGTTGTTAAGTTCCTCCTGCTTAATCCTCTTCGTTGACCTCTGCATGTCTGACTCTCTCCGAGAACACTAAGGTTGTTTCTTTTTCTTTTTTCTTTTTTTGTGCGTCTGAAATTGGAATCAATTGATTGAAGGAAACCAAGTCAAACATATATATACATATGTGCGTACGGGCGAGGGGGCGGGGGGCCGGGGGGCCGGGGGGGGAATGCTGCCAGCTCATAGTCTCCAACGCTAGTTTTACACGGAGCCTAATAAAAACTGTTGGTGTGGGCACGTGTGGATTTTATTGAAGGTGGGGCCCGCCGGAGTGATATTCTTTGGCTGGAAAGAAAGATTCAGGTGGTTGCTGAGCTGGCGGAGGAAGGAGCGTTCACACGGTAACGTTGACCATCTGGACGGGGCCGGTCAAGGGGTCAGTTTACGTCATCGATTACGGATCTGAGCATGGATAAGGTTGATGTGAATTGAAGGTGAATGATTGCTTTGTTTTTATTTTATCCAACTAGTAATTTTTTTTATAATTTAAGTTAGGCTAAATATTAACACATGTTCGTATTTTATTTATTTCAACTGTAAATGGGAAAATCATTTTTGATTTTTCTTGTAATAAACTTATTTACTTTTTCATTGCATAATTAACTTTTTAAAATTCGTAAAATTTGTTTTTATGCTAGCTTTTCTAAAATTAAGCAGCTAAACTGTTTAATTAATTTTTTTTAAGTATTTATTGAAATACTTTTGGTATTTAAAGCACTAAAAATTTTGTAACTACCCAAAAATATCTATTTTTACATTAACTCTAAAACAACCTACTTTTGCTTAAAATTAATTACTTTTACTTTAAGAAAAAAATAAATAAGCAATACTTATAATAAACAACTGCAAACGTACCCTATATATGTGTCGAGCAATCATAAATTAACAGAAAGCATATAACTTAGTATTTTTTTATCTGTGAGCAAGTGGTGGCTAATCTAGGTTTAATCCTTATTAAGAATATTAAAAAAATAATAAGAATCTAGGGTGCATAAACTAACTCATGTAAATATTTCTTTTATCAATTTTGATTAATTAATAACTACACACAATACAGTTTTTTGTAGATTGTTTTACAACTTCACTAGCTTTATCGTCTCAAAATATAAGGTCAGTGTTTTTGTGGGATGGTAGCGTATATTGATTTTTTTTTATCATACAATATATTGTATTGAAATTTATGGTACAAAAAACTTACTAATACGATGCCGAAGCATTCGACATACTAAAAAAACCGGTTTATGATGACATTCCAGTATGGAACATATCATATATTTACATATTGTCATTGGAGGAACTAGAAGGGGGTCGGGAGGGTCAACCGACCCTCGGCCGACGGAACTTCGACTAAATAGGGTATAAGATTCGTATTGCTTATAGATAATTTTAGTAAAAAATATAATTAATTATTTTCTTGTAGTGCAGTTGGTTAATGACTTTATTTCTATTTCTTTTAAGAGAGGTCTCATATTCGAAACCCAATGCACTCATTTGATCTCTATTTTTAGACTTTTAAATTATTTTTTCTAGTTTTCTTTAGTTTTATTATAAATATAATTAATTCAATATATATGCATAACTCTCTCACATGTTATAAATAGTTTTCTCTCTCTCTTTTTTCTACTAGTTATATAAGTATCTTTCTCAGCGTAACAAATACAAGAAATAATATATATTATATCTTTCATATTGTGTTTGTGTTCGAACCATTTAAAACTATATTTAGCAACTCTCGATTTTTTCTCTGTCTTCGGCCACATTTGTTCCGCTATTTCGACCCCCAACTTCATAACTCTAGTTCCGCCACTGTATATTGTATCATCTATTTAGTATACCTTGACTGTTATGGTACCAAACACTACAATATTGCGAGAATCTTGATATTTTTCAACACAATAAATACGATTTATCAAATCTTTGATATTTTCCACCATCCCAAGCTCTAGAACTTAAAAGAAAAAGGGTTATTAGTGAAATAAGGCACGAAATATAGCCGATTTGCATATTTAACACGAACTTTTAACTGTGCCGAAATAATGCATAAACTTTCATTTTTTTGCAATTTAAGACATGGTCGGATTCCCAATTTTTTCCGGCCGCCGGAGTGCTGAGTTAGACGTCTACGTGTACTATATGAAACCACGTCATTTTTTACCTCAAAAAAATGGCAGATTAAATCATAAACTTTGTAAAAAATTCAATTTAAGGCATATCACATTTAAATAATCACAATTTAAAGCATAAATTTTGTTTGTTTCGCTAGATTATTCCATAATAAACCTTTGATTATTTGAATTGAATTCCAAAAAAAATCCCAAAAAATCATTACGAGACCAATAAAGATGTGACCAAAATAGTACAAAAAAACAAAAAGAACACAAGCATGTACTACCAGAGATTAAACATTAACCGACATAGTGCATAACATAGCAAAGTTAACAAACTATGACCAAAATAGCAAAACAACGTAGCTACCAAATCCTTCACAACCTTCTACCTAATAGAAATTGTTGGGAATTAGGTTCACTATGATAGATTTGAAGATCCCAAAACCCTAGCAGGATGATGAGCTTTCGATATTGTTATAGCTTAACTGAGTTCACCGTGTTAAGAACTCAGTAGATTAGCTAAAGTTCAACAGCTGTGCATTCAGTAGAAGACTCAGTAAATACCGAACCGGCGGGAGCAAGATATCGAAAAGGAGTCGATCGAACCGAACTCGGCGAGAGTAGTTCACTCGTACTCGTAGTTGATCTTCGGCAAAGCGGACTCGGCAAAGTTATCTACTCGAATCAAGATCGGACTCAAGAACGGTCGGTCGGTTACTTTAACCGACCATGGACTTCTTGAAGAACAATTCAAGTAGAGTTGTCTCGAGGTCGTACATCCGAGAAGTCAACTTCGGTATCACCTTGAAGTCCGAATAGGTCTCAACCACTCTGCTTACCTCGACCCAATGACAATTGGCGGGAGTCTCCGACATAAAAGCGCAAGTCAACCACTTTCATTAAAGTTAGTGGACTCTACGGAATTCAAATAAAGCCGTTTGCTACCCCATAGAGTGACACTTGACATCGTCCTCTCCAACGGACATATGCCTAGGTCACCTCTATAAATAGAGAAGAGTCTTCACGCAGAGCAGAAGGTGTGAGGTCAATCATGACGATGATGGACACATCTAAGGAACCGAGCTCAACCGAACAAACACTCTAGAAGATTCAAGCCATATCCAGAGAAGAACTTAATCTTTCATAGATATATTCTTATAGTTCTTCTCTCTAGTGTTCTATCTCGTTCCTTATCTAATCTAAGCTGATCTTATTGTAATATCCATAGCTTAGACGAAGGAGTTCATATTTGAACTTGTTCCTTATTGTAAAATGACTCCTTCATAGTTGGAGAGTTTGTCAAACGCTTCAGTTTGATAACTGTGTAAACTGGGACTTGCTCAGTATAATCCCCAAGCCGCAGTTTGTCATGTGTACAAGCTGACTGAGACTATCTCAGTATAATAAATAGCCTCCTGATCTTTTCATGACAGTGGACGTAGGATCATTTGATATCCGAACCACTTTAAAAACTGTGTTGATTTATTGTCGCACTGCTTAATTGTTCACTTGCATAAAACTGACTTTAAATCAAATAGCATAAAAACGGTGATTTCAGACTTAGACGAATATTCTTTTGGGCCTACTCTTCCGCACTCGAAACCTGATACTGAACTACTGTTCTACTGACTGAATTCATTAGACCGTACTCAGTAGAAGGATTCTCTGCCCACGCGTCCGACTCGATTCAGACGATCGTTGGTCGCGCTCGTTGCTGAACTTTGACTCAGGTGTATTCCACACCTGAAGACTCGTCTACTCTCGGGACCAACAGAAATTGTTTAAAAAATACTTATCAAGTCCAATCAAATAAAGAGGAATATAAAATCCAAATAAAATAATTAGAGAATTTATTTAACTCACAAATATTTATTGTACAAGTAATTCCATAAATCTTTTTTAGCAGAAAACAAGCAAAGAAGATAAGATATGGAGTTATTGAAGAAGAAATCAATTAAAGAGGAACATAAAATCCAAAAAAGAATCGATTAAAGAACATAAATTCCAAAGAAGAACTCAAATTAAATTTTAAATAAATTCAAAATTTCTATTTATTTGGATTTTATGTTTCTCTTTATTTGATTGGACTGGATAAGTGTTTTTTTAGATAATTTCTATTATGTAGAAGATTGTGAAGGATTTGGTAGCTAAGTTGTTTTGCTATTTTGATCAAAGTTTGTGCTTTAAATTGTGATTATTTAAATGAGATATGCCTTAAATTGAAACTTTTACAAAGTTTATGCTTTAATCTGCCAAATTTTTTTAGGTACAAAACGACGTAGTTTCATATAGTACACGTAGACGTCCAACTCAGCACTCCGGCGGCCGGAAAAAATTGGGAATCCGACCATGACTTAAATTGCAAAAAAATGAAAGTTTATGCATTAATTCGGCACAGTTAAAAGCTCGTGTTAAATATGCAAATTGGCTATATTTCGTGCCTTATTTCACTAATAATCCAAAGAAAAATAATCAAGTCGGAAGAAACATTTGGGCAGGCCTCGACGCTTCAAGGGAACAGGTGGGCCCGAGTGGCAACTTCGCAGACTCGGACATATATTCTGTATCCTCATTAGTCAGCAGCGCGTAAGTGTGTAGAAAGTAGTTCATTTCCATCCCGTAAACCTAGGGGTGTTAAAAAATATCGAAAAATCGGTATACCGCCCATACCGTATCGAAAATATATCGAAATACCAAAATTTTTTGTATACCGAGATTTTCGGTACGGTATGATACCGTACCGAAGTTTTTGGTACAGTAAAGGTATGTGTTTTCCTATACCGCGGTATACCGTAGCATACCGTGGATACGGTACATACCGAAAGTAACGGTACATACCGTATACCGATAGATACCGTTTGAAACCGAACCACCGGTATGTACCGATGTTCGGACACATACCGTTTACCAAAATATACCGATCACGGTATATACCGTATACCGAAATGAT
This sequence comes from Lavandula angustifolia, assembly GCA_028984105.1. Classification (NCBI taxonomy): domain Eukaryota; kingdom Viridiplantae; phylum Streptophyta; class Magnoliopsida; order Lamiales; family Lamiaceae; genus Lavandula; species Lavandula angustifolia. The sequence continues at coordinate 21,852,775 of CM054822.1, forward strand.
ACCGAATGTCGATCTATACCGATCACGGTATATACTGCATACCCGAAAATATACCGTATATATCTTGTAATATAGTATCTTTTAAATGCAAATTTAATATTTCAGAATTTAGATACATTAAAAAGTGGTACTTTACTTACATTAGTCATTACGAAAATTATAAAGAGTTCATAAAGTATTTCATGATATTATTATAAAACTATGATATAATATATACTTTTGTATGAAATGATCAATTGAAATTACTTTTAATTTTTGTGTCGAAAACGGGACACAAAAAGTCTACTACGAAGGAGGAATTGAAAATATCATGAACAACTTTGAAATATAATAATATAGATATATAATTAAAGAAAAAAGAAAATATGACTTTTTCATATTTTCCGAAAAATGAGTTCGTTTTTCAAAAGAAGAGATATCTACTTCCATGTTTCATAAATAGTTCATATTTTATTTTTTAAAGGTATAATTATATTATAAAGTATTTCATGATATTATTATAATACTATGATATAATATGTACTTTTGTATGAAATGATCAATTGAAATTACTTTTTAATTTTTGTGTCGAAAACGGGAAACAAAAAGTCTACTACGAAGGAGGAATTGAAAATATCATGAAGAACTTTGAAATATAATAATATAGATATATAATTAAAGAAAAAAAATATGACCTCTTCATGTTTTCTGAAAAATGAGTTCGTTTTTCAAAGAAGAGATCTCTACTTCTATGTTTCATAAAGAGTTCATATTTAATTTTTTAAATGTATAGTTATATTATAAAGTATTTCATGATATTATTATAAAACTATGTTATAATATATACTTTTGTATGAAATGATCAATTGAAATTACTTTTTAATTTTTTTGTCGAAAACGGGATACAAAAAGTCTACTATGAAGGAGGAATTGAAAATATCATGAAAAACTTTAAAATATAATAATATAGATATATAATTAAAGAAAAAAGAAAATATGACATCTTCATGTTTTTCGAAAAATGTGTTCGTTTTTCAAAAGAAGAGATCTCTACTTCTATGTTTCATAAAGAGTTCGTATATTTTTTTAAAGGTATAGTTATATTATAAAGTATTTCATGATATTATTCTAAAACTATGATATAATATATATATTTTTGTATGTAATGATCAATTTAAATTACTTTTTAAATTTTGTGTCAAAAACGGGACACAAAAAGTCTACTACGAAGGAGGAATTGAAAATATCATGAAGAACTTTGAAATATAATAATATAGATATATAATTAAAGAAAAAAGAAAATATGACCTCTTCATGTTTTCCGAAAAATGAGTTCGTTTTTCAAAAGAAGAGATCTCTACTTCTATGTTTCATAAAGAATTCATATTTTATTTTTTAAAGGTATAGTTATATTATAAAGTATTTCATGATATTATTTTAAAACTATGATATAATATATACTTTTGTATGAAATGATCAATTGAAATTACTTTCTAATTTTTGTGTCGAAAACGGAATACAAAAAGTCTACTACGAAATAAATAATGGTAGTATATTTAATAGTAGTTTGTTGGACGAAAATTGTATGTTTTCTGCATTTTTTTCCAGTATACTTTATGCTTCGGTATACCGGTGTTCTTTCGGTATACCGATATGAAGTAAGACATACCGCACGGCCGGTATGGCAACGGTATGAATATTTGTTCATACCGCACTTACGGCATACCGATCAACGGTATACCGCAATGACCGGTACGGTAACGATATGCAATTTCTCATACCGCACGTTTTCGGCACGGTATGCGGTATGAGAAAATTTGGACGGTATGCCGTACCGTAACACCTCTACGTAAACCCCTTGCCCTGCCCTATGATGGGATGGGTAATATTCAGCCCTACAAAAGCACGGTGCAGGTCCGGAATAAGTCTGGGTTCAACTTCTTTACGTGCCCCACTTGCCCACCCTGCATCATACCCATGTTATTAATTTTTTTTTATTTAATCTTATTTTATGTTACTTAATTTTTTTTATTCTTCAGTTTATAATTTTGTGTTAAATAATAGATACCGGCTGTAAAAAGAAAATTCGAACCACCAACAAAAATTTATAACAAAATAATCAACCAATTCAAGTTAGCAATTCAAATCCTCCCTACTTGGGCCCAAATTTCTGGATCCATGTAAATTTGGATCCCTATCTCCATAATGCGGGATGGGTTGGGTCCGATACTATCCGTTCCCAATCCGCTTCCTCTGGCCCATTTCGGGTGGCCCCTTCGGTGGCCCACCAATCACGCCCCGCCACGCGTGCATTGGTGGGCCATGTTAATAATAAAAAAATATTTAAGTTATAAAAAAGGTGGCCCACCAATGCACGCGTGGCGAGGCGTGATTGGTGGGCCACCGAAGGGGCCACCCGAAATGGGCCAGACGATTTGTAGCGTCCGTTCCCGACTCGTAAAATTGTAATGACTGTATATGAGGACCATTGATCCTACCATCAGATTTTCGGCGATGTGGTAAATTAGTTTGCCTTGGCAGTAGCGATGTCACGCATAGTAGTTTCTTGCTAGCTTGCAATTTGACTGGGTACTATTGACTAGGCTTATATCCGTTATTAGACTTGTAAACAAAATCCCAAAGCTACAGAAAATACACGTAGAAAAGGAAAAAGGGGAAGGTTTGACGACTTGGATGTCATTATCGCACTTCACAACTTGCACCTCAGAAATATCTATGTTTCAAACTACATCAACATTCTATTGTCCCAAGAAGCTTCTAGACTTCATTAACATTATCATCCCTCTTGTGCTGTTTGCAAGCTAGAGCACAGAAGTAGAGTTTATTTAGTTCAGGCTTTGATAACGGCTGCGGATTACTCTCGTCATTAAAAAAAAAGTTTCTAGACTTAATGTAGCCGCCGGAATTTAATTCTCAGTACAAAAACTTAGGTGAGGTCGACTTCACTGTTGAGTGTTTTTGAAATTGAAGATTAATTAAATTAATGGATCAATGGATTCGGATATGTAGATTTGGTCAAAAAGTATTAAAGTAGGATCCTATCTGATTTTACGTGATCGGTCGAAAATACCTCGCGGGAGACCGGCTGAATTTTCGACCCGGTACACATTTTCGGATCCTAAACAAATAATATGTAGATGAGATTTTTATTTATTATTGGGCCTTCTTTTGAAATTATTCATTAAATTGGGCTACCTTGCAAATAATCGAGAACACAAGATTATTGGGCATGTACGGACGCTGCCATCTAATATATTGAGAAATAAAACCAAAGTAAAAATTCGACAGCCCAATACACTTTTCAACAACCCATCTTGCTCTATTGAGTACATAACTCGGGCAAATTAGGGGTTTAGAGTTCAGGCCCGGCTGGATCCAAAATTACAAGAGAAGCCGAAATTGGAAATTTCGATTGAGAGGGGGAGCGGAATGAAGAAATGACATAAAATATCGGGTTTGGACACAATCGGGCTCATGAAGCTTGGTACAAGTATTATAACTAAAACTACTACATATACATGCACGTAATATGCATTCCGTCTCATTCATCTTGTCTCACTTTTTTAATCGTGCTGTCACATTCTTTATATGGTAAGTTTTTACTTCTTAATTCAAACACTAAAGCAGTGAGATTCACATCTTTACTAACCCAATCTATTTTGCAAAATAATCGCGATGAAAAGAAATGAGTCGAGCTCTATAAGACAGAGGGAGTAATAAGTAAATGTACTCATATCGAATAAAATAATTTTCACACTTCTTATCAGGTAAAGAAATAAAAATAATTACACTTAGTATACATCAAAATCAAATAGTACTAATAATTACTCCTTCCGTCCCGCCCGACTTGTCTTGTTTCTTTTCGATATGGAGATTAAGATAAGTGGATGATTGTGTGTAAAAGAGTGAGTAATTGTGTGTAAAAAGATAGGTCCTACAAAGAAAAAGTAAAAATTTGTATAGTAATTATTTTTCTTTTTAAAAAACAAGACAAATCATTTTTCTTTTTAGAAAATAAGACAAATCAAATAGAACAATTAAAAAAGAAAATTAAGACAAGTCAAGAGGAATGGAGGGAGTATATCACTTCAAAATAGAGAGAAAAACAAAACTAATTATTTGGCGATGGAGGGAGTATATCACTTCAGCACTTCTTTCCAAACACCTACAAATTCTCAAATCAGTAGCTTTCAGCCGCTTTCAGCACTTATCAATAAGTTTCAACTACTCCAAACACCCACTAAGACTTTAAGCATCCTTTAAGGGCCCCACCACTATCTGGAAAGGTCCTTTTTGCCAACCCTAATAGTGCTAATTAAACTTTCTGATCATGCCCAAATTTGCAATAATTCTTTTTCAGTCCGTCAACTCATGTGGTCTTGCTAAAAGCGGGCATTATTACTCAATCTAGCCTACAATCAAAGTACCTAGTATCATGGTCGGATTAAGGTTATCATTATAAACAGTGGCGTAGCTAGAGATTTATATTATTAGGGGTCAAATAATTAGATATTTGTGGTTTACCGTAAATTAAAAAAGTGATGACAAAATAGAAAATGAGAAAAGAAAAAAGATAGAGAAGAAGAAATTTGGCATATTCAGAGATTTACATCAGTAAGGGGTCAAATAATTATGTACTTGTAGTTTACCGTGAACTAAAAAAGTGATGATAAAATAGAAAATGAGAGAAGAAAAAAGATAGAGAAGAAGAAACCTAAAGGAAAAAAGAGAGAAGGAAACTATAAGAAAAATGAAGAGAAAAAGAAGAGAAAAAGAATATTTTTTTCACAATTTCGAGTTCAATTAATAATATAAAATCACAGTTAAATATCTCAAACTCAATGGGGTAGTGGCCCCATTGTCCCACCCCTGCCTGCGCCATTATAAAGATCTCATATTCAAATCTCATTAATTTATGATCAAGTTTTATCGTAACTAATATAGTAGTGCGCATTCTTAATTAGTGACGACTAATAACTCTCATTAAAAATCACTACGCTACGAGTAATCCTTACTTAACGACAACTAATTACTTCTAAACAAAATATTTCCATAAATATGATGCCGGATTAGTGAAAAATGTATTAATTAATCTAGAAGGTTCATCGTTCATGCATGTGGTGATCATGTTTAATTGCCCAATTTAGTGGACGACTGATCTATCTCATTAATCACTAAAAATGGTGCTGTTAACTTTGTGTTTAATTAGTCTTAATTATGGGCAATTATCTAGTTGACTTGTCAACGTCGTTTCGGTTGTGTGTTTGCTTTTGTTGTTTTCATGTCACTTTTGCTAGCCGACCCCTCTTGATACTTGTTGATTGATCGATCGAGATTATTGGTCTAGCATTTCTCGAAAGTAATACGAGTTTGAGTTGTACATTATAAATTTTTTTTCTCGATATTTACATATCATATAATATAGACAAACATTATAATAGTATTAAAATAAATATATTGTAAATTCATAGCTCGTCCATGTATGGAATATTCTCTTGCAGATGCTACATCTAATGTACGCAACAGAAACCACTAATATATGTGTCACGCATATTATATTATATAAGCAAATAGTATAATAGTATTAAGATAAACATAGTAAATTCATAACTTGTCTATATATATATTATAATATTCTCTCGCATAAGCCACTCTTGAAATCACTGATTTCAAAGTACATATTTCCTCTCCTCTCCACAAACGGAGTGCGCCGGGGCCCATTGAACAGCTAGAAAAAGTCCGAGCCCGCTTACGGAAAGTAGAAATGGAAGCCAATCAGTTTCGTATAAATAGATACTCTGAAATAGATACATTTAATGTACGCAACAGAAACCACTAATGTATATGCGTCACGCATGTGAAACTATATAGCAATTAAAATTTGATTAAATAAGTTTTGAATTTTCAAATTTCTAGTGCTTTCTTGAGGTTGTTTAGTTATACTAGTATGTCATGTCAAAAATGTGATGGGAAGCAAAGTAGCTATCATTCATTCATTTGTTACATGATATTTGTATCATTTATATATAATAACAATAATATTAATAATATTTGACGTACATATAATATGTATCGATGAAGTGAGGTTTTACGACAAATCAAATCAGAAATATTACGTATCCCCTAAAATAAGGGTAGTCATAGATAGTGAAGGGTTGGGGTTGAACCGTCACGTGATAGCGGTGCGCCGGCCTTCAGTACATTTGCTCCAAAAATCAACACGAAGGCGGTGGCCACAATTTTCTGTAACAGAATTAGGGTTCCCTTGGCCCCAAGGCATTTCTGTTTTTATACACCAAATTAAATCAATCATTGCTTATTTCTTATTTGTTTTATAAATAAGAAATATTATCTCCGTCCAGCTTTAAGTGACCTATTTTCCTTTTCGGGAGTCTCGCTCCAAGTGACTCGTTTTCATAACTTTAAAAAAAATCACAAATTATCCTACTTAATCATTCTCTCTTATATTTTATCATTTATTTATCATTTCTTTCTCCTACTTTATCATTTATTCTCTCACTATCGCATGCATCTTCTCTCTCTTAATTTATTATCTACTTCTCTCATACTTTATCATCAACTTTTTTTATTCTTGCGTCGAAAAGAGGATCGCTTGGAGCGGGACGGAGGGAGTATACGCTTTCTCAATGATAGTGCATCGCTTGAATATAGTTTCATTTAATATAATTAATCGAGTCCAACACGAACGGAATGAGTTGAAATCGATTTTCGTTCTTCGATTTATAAATATTGATGTGAATTAAACTCATAACTAGCTTATTCTACAAACTTGTCCCAAATATATCGATCCTGCAATCATTAATTATATATTTCTATAACGAATGACATAATTAATCAATAATATTTTTTATTTTCATAATAATAATAATGATAATAATAATATATCGCATACAATTACAAATAAGTACAAGATGGATATTTGCTAAAACTATATTTTAGAACCCTTTAAAAAAATACACAGGGTTCTTGGGTACATGGTACTTATTTAGTTTGTCAGGTACTAATTTGTAATTGCCTGAATCCGAATAATAAAAAATATTCTAATCGTCAAATTTGTGGGCTGTCGGGCTGTCTCCAAAATCGGGCCCGTAGTCCGTTATGAGGAACCGGAAACGGGCTATATTCCACGATATCTTGTGGGCCCACCACTTCCCACCTGCAGTGACCACACGATGATGTTAGCACGACATTTTTAGAAAGAGAAAAATATAAATTCACAAATATAGAAAGGACTTATGTAATAGTAGTATAAATTCGATTATTCTTTGAATATTCTAGAAAATCACATAATTGTTTGTTTTTTTTCTAAATTTCGTAGAATTATAGAAAAGGTCATTAGAAAATGACTTGAGAGGAATCTCACCTCAATTTGTTAACCAGATGGTGAATTAAAATCAGAATCTCAAGCTTTGCCAGCTCATTTCCCGGACAGGAGTGGGCCCCGGTGCCAAATGGCAAAAATGTATTGGGTTTTGGAGCAACCTGCATTTCCATGTCCACCACAAGAAAATTTAATAAAACATCACCTCAAAAAATAAATTTTAAAAAAAATATAAAAGAAGAGAAGAATTCCTCATTTATGTTAACTTATTCTACTTCTCTAGAATGATATCGAATTTTTTATATTAAAATAAAAAAAAAAATTGGTTTTTCATACCTCAAATCTACAAGGATCAAAATTATGAGGCTCATTGAAAAATTCAGGATTGTGGTGAATATTTCTGAATAATGGCATAACCTTCCACCCTTTTGGAAAAAGGTAACCTGCCACAAAATTAAATAAATAAATTATGATTTTAATTATTCATAAAGGAGAAAAATCCAAAGAAATAAAACAAATTAGAAAACGTGAGAATGTTACCATTGTATACAACATCAACCACAGCCTCTCTGAAAGTGAAAGACACAATGCTTGCCATCCTTAGGCTCTCTAGTATAACCTACATTTCACATAAATCCACTAATTAATCATGCATGTAGGCGGTTGTATAAAAAATGAGTATTTCATTCAGTGTAGCATCTAAGATATTATATATGGAGACAGTTGTGGATCTAAGAGGGGGGCGCCCGGCGGCGGCAGCCCCCCAAACTCGTGTCGAAACGCGATTTTATATATGTAATAAATTTTGTATTTCACCCCCCAATATACACTTCACCCTCTTCTCTATCGAATTTTTTAGTTTCGTCCCCCACTCGTAATCCTGGATCCTCCCTTTTATGGAGAAATCATGCATACCTTATAGGTGAGGGGCATGCTTCTAGTTTGAGTCCATGTGAGGCTCCTATTGCCCTTTTCATTTGACAGGTAGATTGCCTTCTGTTCATCCTATAGTGATTGTGAAATGAGAAAAGATTATTATTAATTTTAAAATAGAAGAACATTCTAGAAGATACTACATTACTATTAATTAATTAATTACCTTAACAGCTTGTAATAGTTTGGGATGATCATGTAGGTACTTGATGATCCATGTTAGTGCACTAGCAGTTGTGTCTTGAGCAGCAAATAGTATTCCTATGACGTTGTCGGAGATTTGATCGTCGGTCAAAGTCTGCCCTTTATCGCTTTTGTAGTTGAGAAGATGGGATAGAAGATCATTTTCCAAGAGTTTCTTCTCCTTCCTTTCATTGATGATTTCCTCAAGTATCTGGCTCAGCCTTCTTCTTGCCTTTTTTTTTTTTTTTTTTCATGAGAGAGAGAGAGAGAGTTAGTTAAATGGGATTTAGAAAAAAGATAAAATGAAGATGTTGATTTTATAATTAATATTCTTACAATTAGAGCCTTGTGATATGCTGTTCCTGGTAGGTTTGTAGGGAAGGAATTGTAGCCCTTATCTACTATGCAATAATTCTTCTTCAATTCTTGCTTATGTTGTTTTCCCAACTCGCCAAAAATAGCTAAAATCCCCACTTCAAAGGAGAACTGCAAATACCAAACAAAAAACATGATTAATCACACACACACACACACAAAAAAAAAACTAAAATATATACAAAATACAATAATTAGTATATTGAAGTCCCTATTTATTATCCCGCATTCATAGATCTAGTTTTTGAGAATGGGGTGAACTGTAGAATTTCGAAAGGAAAATAAAAATAAAAATCACATATACATAAAAATTGGGTTTCGACATGATTTGAGAACGACCACACTTGTACCCCTGCATCCGCCTCTGCCACATCGACTTAGAATTAATCATGTTGTATGAGTACAAATTGGATAAACCTCCTTTATGATGCCCTTTAAGTAGTAGCATACTCGTTCTAACATGATATGAGAACGGACCCGAATTGACAATAATAATAATAATAATATTTTATGTTCACATATTAAAATCGATGATCAAACCGGCCTACAATTCCGATAGTCCTATATTATATATATATATATATATATATATATATATATATATATACCTTCTTCATTTGGTGAAAGGTGTTGATGACTTCTCCATTATCCCATGAATCCAAAGTGGAGACAGCTATGGCTTCAATCCCGGGAATGAATTTCTTAATAGCTTCAGGAGATAAAGAATTCACAACAAGCCTTCTAAGCTGGCGATGATATTCGCCTTGATGGAAAAACAAGGCCGCCGGTCCGATCATCTTCTCCTTGCTCCTCGGATAAGTCGGCCTGAAGAGATCGGCATTCGTCACCAGCACGAACCGGGCAGCCTCCGGACTGGCCAGCATCACGCACGGGCAGCCCAGGATGTGGGTCTTGAAAATCTCTCCATATCTGAAACATTCACAGATAATATTATTAATTTAAATCGACCTAATACGGATTGAATACTTGATCAGCTCTAGATTAATTTAATCAGTTATGCAGAATTAGTGAGAATACCAAATACACTACATGTTATCCATAATAACAATATGTCAATCAAGAAATTGACGAACCTCTTCTGCTTGTCGGAGAAGAAGAAGTTGGGATCTTTGTAGTAGAGTTGAAGAGTTTCTCCGAGGTACGGCCAGCCCATTGAACCGGGGGGTAGTTTCGGTATTAATAATTTGTTTCTCTTGTTGTTCTCTTTGGAGAAGAGGTAGTAGAAAAGAGTGGCAAGAAAGAGGAGGGTGTAGGTGATTGTAGGAGGAAATATTTCCATGAACAAGACAGTTGAGATGCAGTTTATGGGCTAGCTTCTCTCTCTAGACTTCTTGATTTTCTTGTTATTGTAGTGCTAGAGTGTCTCTCTCTCTCTAATGCAATCTTGGAATTAAAGACAAGTGTGGTGGTTTATATAGGCAAGAGGGGGAGGGAGAGGGAGAGGGAGAGGGAGAGGGACGCATGATGTCTTAAGGAAGTGAGTTAATTACCATTACATTAAGGATCGATGTCTCTCGCCCCACTGTTACTGTGGTAGATTAATTTATGCATGTGGCAATATTGATGTGGACCACTTTTACCATGTCCATCTAATATAAGTAAAGATCATTTATTCCATTTTTTATATCTCATTTCACGATTTACTAATAAAATGGTGACATGTATTTCTTTTTATTTAAAATAATTTTTTTCTAGTTTTAAGTAATTCAAATTGAGGTATATAATAATTTTTTTTAAAAAATACACATTGTCTTAATTTGCTACACTAATTACTAGCATGGTTTTACCAAGAGTTGATAAAATATAGCAACATTTTTGGTAGATAAATGTGACAGACTCGATATAAAATTATTGATAATAATATTAAATTTATAAAAATTTCAAATTTTTTACCACTAAACTATTGTAAAATGGGAAATCGAGACAGCTACTTGAAGTGTACACGGGATAAATCCGTTTATCCAATTAATAATATGGACTAATCCAAAGCTCTTTTAATTTAATGCAATTTTTAATGGCTCTAAATTGTCAATATTTATGAAATGTAAATGAGAGGGCGGTGAAATATATGACGAGACAGTTGAAAGATAGATGAGGAATACCAACCAATCTTGAATAATCTAGAGTCGTAATATATATAATTTAGGTTTCTCACATGTGATATAGTTGAGATTGACTTAATTAAACGATGGTTACTTTAGTTGCCTCGTGCAAAAAGTCGTCCGATTTCACCACGTCGACTGAGTTAGAGATTCGGAAAATTCCAATAAAAGTTTCGTCAATATTCTAAATTACAATTAAACTTCGATAAAGTAATAACTTTGGGATCGAGAAAAAATATTCATTTAACGAGGTTATTATTTTATCAAATATTATTTTGGTGCAGTGATCCATATCGGGACGAGAAGAAATCATTATTATTTTAGTGAAGTTATTACTTTATCGAATATTACTTTATCGATGTTTAAATGTTTATGTTAAGTAAACTCTTGCTTGTATGATTTTTCTATGCATGTGTGGTTACCGATCTTTGTAGATGTTGTGGGAATGGGTGGCGGCCGAAGCCAATGTAGGAATATTAATGAGACCGTTTCGGATATAAGGAAGATGAGAGAGAGGAGAAGTCAGCAGAAGGTGCAAGATGCCATAGAAAAATGGAGAGAGAAAGAGAATGTGAAATACAGTATGTGATTTATGAATAAAAATTATAAAATGCATAATTTTATAAATCGCATTTAATTGTATGAAATATAATTAAATCTCGATAAAATTATGTTTGATAAATGATAATTTCACTTAGATAATAATTTTTTCAGTTTCAATTTCGATCGATACACTAAAATAATATTTTATAAAGTAATAATCTAATTAAGTGAATATTTTCATCGGGTCTCAAGTTTATTACTTTATCGAGATTTAACTGTAGTACTATATGTGATTCTTGTAAATACAATTCATAATAGATTTTAATATTCAATTTTATACACTCGTTATTATTGTCCTACTTTCCTAATCGGATTGTCTCACTATTATTCTCATCTTTTCTAAAATAACAAAAAATTACTCTTAGACGTAAAATGAAATGACCCCCACCTACTCACTACTTACCCCCCCCCTCACATTATTATACTATCTCTCCAAAAAATTATCTCTCACATGATTTCATTTCACTCATAAATTTATGATTTTTAATTTTTTATAAATTTGAGATTATTTCTTCAATTACAAAATAAAAAAATTAAAAAAAAATCGATTGTCCCAACTATGTCTTTCAATAATTTAGATAAATTCTCATTTTTTCCCACCAACTACTCCTTGAAAATTGTTTCATTCCTTAGTGTTGGGTTATGAGTCAGTAGATGATACTTAGCATTTTATTGGGTAATATAAAATTGGGGGAAATCATAGTGTTCATACTATGGAATTGAAGATCTCAAAACTCAGCTAGCTATCAGTAGTGTAGTGTTAATAGGACTAGATGATGTAATAGGCTAGACTGATTTTGATTTCTTTATCTCTTGTGTCTATGTCATGTACGGGGTAAAATGTTGGACTGATCTTCACTAGGAAGTTTACTTTCCAGAACCCCACGTCATCAGTGTAAGAGCTTGTGTTCTTAAGTTATCAGCTGATTTTCACTCAGTAGAAAACATCTCATCAGCTGATAGACATCAGTAGAATAACTCTCATACAAAGCTCAGTACCTTCGGAGTCATCAGCTAACTACACTCAGCAGAACGTCTCTATCAACCGACTCAGACGAAGAAAACAGTGACTGCATCAAGTCTACTGTATCAGACAGGAAACGACCCAGCTTTTAACATCACTCGAAAGTCAGCAGAAGATCATACGAGGATAAGTGAGAGTCAACTCTGATGAAGATCAATGTCTGACAGATCTCACCCACCGCAAACCTCGACCAATGAGAAGCCGCCAAAGCATATCTACTCTGATCTACTAAAGCTGCTCTCATGCACAGTAACCAACAACTCTGCTGCAACAATTCAAATTTATGGTCATTTTCTTTGGAAGCTTGTGACACGTGGCATCGTCATCTCCAACGGGCAAATGTATGGGTCACAACTATAAATAGAGAAGGAAATCCGAGCTCCACGCACGGGATATCAAGGGATAAAATGCTCAAGCTTTCGAAACAACTCTAGCGCATTCAAGATAAATCCAGCGAAGAACTTACTCAATAGAATACCTTTAATTCTTCTCTCTAGAGTTCTTTAGATCTCTCTTCTCTAGCTAAGCTCAAAGTTCATATCTATAGCTTAGATTCTCGAAGGAGTTCACTTTTAGTGATTGTTCTTATTGTAAGAATTCCTTCCTAGTTGGAGAAAATCCCCTCCCCTTCAAACTCGGGTTTGATTTGTAAAAGTCGCTAAGGACTATAACTTAGAAGGGTATGTCCAGTGCACAGACACCTTGCTGAGGCTTGCTCAGATTAATCAACAAGACCTCATGTTCAGCAGGACCGTGGACGTAGGATCTTGCGTATCCGAACCACGTTAAAAATTGCTTGTTTTGTTTACTGTTTTATTGCATTGCATACAAACTGCTTACAAAGTCATATCTTGCATAAAATGTATTCATAAAGAGCACTAGCCAAAATTATTTAATGTGTGAAAATCACGTTTTTCAACTGAGACAAATCTCCGGGCCTCACACTCTTATCCGCACCAAGTCTTCGACTGAGAATCAACCACTGACTAAAGTCAGTAGAAGAGACTCAGTAGCTGACACACTTTGACCCGCGATCTGGCACTATTCATCAGTTGCACCCAACAGCTCAGCTGTCCTTCGCGTTTGAGAAAAAGAAATAGTACTTAGGTGTATTCCCCCCCCCCTCTACACCTGACACTCGTCTTCGGACCAACAATTGGTATCAGAGCATCGGTGTTCTTCTGATCATCGGTTCTATAACTACTGGTCTTCTCGAACAGATCCTTGAAAACGTTTTTCACTGCACAAGCATCTCTTCATACATCATTATACTCTTACCCACAATGTCTGATATGTCAGGTATTAGGATGGTGTCAATGTTCTCCATAGAGAACTATATGGTATGGCGCGTGAGAATGGAGGCGCACCTAACATCGCTGCATGACAGCATGACGGATGTCCTCGAGACAGGACCCATCATTCCCATGATCGATAGCGTACAATTTGCTGTTGCGGGAGGTTTAGGGGCACAGACTGGTGCCAAAGTCGCAAAGGATAAATCTGCCTTCACGCCAGAAGAGAAAAAGCTGCACAACCTCGACCGAGATTGCTGAAGAAGCTTAGTGTGGAAAAGGACATCAAGATTCAGAGAATTCGCTCAGACAGAGGAACAGAATTTCTCAACTCAGTAGTAAAAGAGTACTGCGAAAAGGAGGGAATCAAGCACGAGACATCAGCAGCTCGCACCCCTCAGCAGAACGAACTTGCTGAACGTAAAAACAGAACACTTAAAGAGGCAGCAAGAACGCTCCTAGCAGACTCTGGACTACCCTCTAAGTTCTGGGTTGATGCTACTGACACCGCCTGCTACACTCAGAATCGCTCACTACTTACACAGCAACACATGAAGACACCTTACGAACTATGGAAAGGGAGAAATTCCTTCTATTTCTCATTTTTATGTTTTTAGTTGTCCTTGTTTTATCCACAATAATGGGAAAGATCAGTTGAAGGTCTTTGATAGCAAATCTGATCAAGGAGTATTCTTAGGATACTCACGAGTCAGTAAAGCCTTCAGAGTCTTTAACTATCGGACTCTTTGCGTGGAGGAAAGCCCTCATGTTGTTTTTGATGAGTTTGCTACTGAGGACAGGAAATCTAAAAAGACAAATACTGAAGATGTCAGCAGCAAGCTACAGGATCTCGCACTAAACGACAAATAAGAAAAGATCCTGCATTGTTGGGATGATGAGTCAGACAATGAGGAAATTCAGACCCATCTCACAGGCAATGTAGCTGACCTGGTTGATTCTACTGAACAGAATCAACAACAGGTAACAATGGTCGATGAGGAAGCCCCAGTGGTAACTGAGACCTCTACTGAGAATATAAACTCAGGGGGAACGATTAATGTTCCTAAGCTAAATGCCCCTGAACCTGGAAACTCAGTAGATCCTAATCTTCTTACTGAACTGCTACAGTCACATAACAACACGACTGAAATGCCTAACACACCTGTTGACTGTGCAGAAGTAGTTTCAGAAGAAGAAGCCAGACTCAGACGTTCATGGCTCGACGCTCACTCTTCTGATCTTATCATAGGAGATCCATCAGCAACAATCAGGACGAGATCTAGATTAAATCAAGGAGAAAGCTTACTCTACTCTTGTTTCTTGTCCACAGAAGAACCTCAGACAATAGAGGATGCACTCAACGATGCTGACTGGATCATTGCCATGTAAGATGAGCTGAACCAGTTCGTTCGAAACGAAGTTTGGGAGCTTGTTGACAGACCTAGACATCAGCACGTGATCGGTACTAAGTGGGTCTTCAAGAACAAGCGAGATGAAAACAACGCCATTATCAGAAACAAAGCTCGACTTGTTGCCAAGGGATACTGTCAAGCAGAAGGAATAGGCTTTGATGAAACTTTCGCTCCAGTCGCTAGATTGGAAGCTATTCGTCTGTTCTTAGCTTATGCAACGCATCAGAGATTTAAAGTATATCAAATGGATGTAAAGTCAGCTTTTCTGAACGGCGTACTGAAGGAAGAAGTCTATGTGGAACAACCGCCCGGCTTTCAGCAGGGACATCAGGTGTACAGACTTCGGAAAGCGCTGTATGGGTTAAAACAAGCACCCAGGGCTTGGTACGATACCCTGTCAGACTTTCTACTTCAAAAAGGTTTTCAAAAGGGGACAGTAGATCGCACTCTGTTCAACATAAAGTCAGGAGATGACATCCTACTAGTGCAAATCTACGTGGACGACATCATTTTCGGCTGCAGAAACGTGACTATATGTCAACGATTCGAGAAAATGATGAAGGAGAAGTTCGAGATGTCTATGATGGGAGAGATGAATTACTTCCTTGAATTTCAAATAAAGCAATCACCTGAAGGAATATTCATCAATCAAGCCAAATACACTCGAGACCTCCTGAAGAGATTCGGCTGCGACTCAAGCAAGCCAGTCAAAATCCCCATGAATACAAATTTCAAAATCGATCTAGTCAAAGAGAGATCTTCTGTTAACTCTACTGATTATAGAGCTATTATTGGTTCTTTATTATATTTAACAGCAAGCAGACCTGACATAACTTATGCTGTAGGTATATGTGCAAGATTTCAAATGAATCCCAAGCGAAGTCATATGGACTCAGCAAAGAAGATTCTGCGATACCTGAAGGGAACACCTGACGTAGGGTTATGGTATCCTGCTGATGATAATCTGATACTAACAGGTTATTCTGATGATGATTATGCAGGATGCAGGATAGATCGAAAGTCAACTTCTGGAACACGTCAGTTCCTAAGCAGCAAGCTAATATCATGGTTTTCAAAGAAACAACATTCAGTAGCGACGTCCACTACTGAAGCTTAATATATGGCTACTGGAAGTTGTTGTGCCCAGATCCTTTGGCTTCGACAACAATTGCGAGATTATGGTATATCTCAGAATGAAGTGCCCATCTACTGCGACTCCACTAGTGCAATTGCTATAACTCATAACCCAGTTCTCCATACGAGATGCAAGCACGTAGATATCCGACACCACTTCATCAGAGACCATGTCGAGAAGAAGGATATCAGGATGGAGAAGATCCATAATGACAAACAAAGGGCAGACATACTGACCAAACCACTAGCAGAGAACAGATTCAGAGAATTATCAGTTGAGCTAGGTCTACTGGATCCTACTGAACCAAGTCAGTAGAAGGAAACAGTACGACAAGTCAGAAGACTCGGTACTTGATTCAGTCGGGAGAATCAGACAGTACACAGTAAGGGGGAACGTGGTCATCAGCGCATCAAATGTCTCCTGAGTCTTAACGGTAACCAGTTGATCGTAAAAGTTCAGCTGAAGAGGTTTGCGTAGTTTTATATACTTAACCTTCTCAGAAGCAAGCTCGCATTTATTACATCAGTCGTTTGCACTCAGTAGTTAATGAGCATTTATTTCCCGCCATTAAGTTTTTAAGGTTTAAGTCAGTAGGAAACCGTTTTCATTTAAAATGCTTAGACTTTAATGCTGCCTGCAACGCATTTAATGCATGTCTTTTCACCTTACCTTAACTGCGCATATCTTATGTGGGTCTAAATTAGAGGCGGCATTAGTAATCATTCCGTTTACAACATCAAATCACAGTCGTCATTAAAAAGCGAGATTTAATCCCAGCCGTTCGATCAAAAACCGATTGATATTCAAATCTTATAAAATCTCTCGCTTATCACTCTAATATATTTTTCGCCATTTGTATCCTCAAAAGCTTTCTGTCTTCAGTTCTCATCTTCTCTAAACTGATTTCGCATATCATTCAAGCTCTTTGCATACGGTAATTTTTTCATTTCTCTCTGCTTAAAACTCTACTAACTTACTCTACTTTCAAGTGCTAACAAGTTTTTTGCAGATATTCATGGCGACCGTTATGACCCCACCCACCGTCGAAGAAATCATCAAGTCTAAGGTTCAGTTTGAGCCTACGATGGTTCTTCATCAGGCGGAGCTTCCCTACCTCGAGCCCATCTTCTCGGCTCTGGAAGCGTCCGGCCTAGAGCTTCTCGTAACGAAGCATCCCAAAGCCTATCTCCCCCAACAAGTGGCCGAAGTTTTCTACAACTGGAGGTCGGTGGAAGATACGGACGGGGAAGTATCCGAACCACGTTAAAAAATTGCTTGTGTTGTTTACTGTTTTATTGCATTGCATACAAACTGCTTACAAAGCCATATCTTGCATAAAATGTATTCATAAAGAGCACTAGCCAAAACTATTTAATTTGTGAAAATCACGTTGTTCAACTGAGACGAATCTCCGGGCCTCACACTCTTATCCGCACCAAGTCTTCGACTGAGAATCAACCACTGACTAAAGTCAGTAGAAGAGACTCAGTAGCTGACACACTCTGACCCGCGATCGAAGGTTACTATCTGGCACTGTTCATCAGTTGCATCCAACAGCTCAGCTGTCCTTCGCGGTTGAGAAAAAGAAACAGTACTCAGGTGTATTCACCCCCCCCCTCTACACCTGACTCTCGTCTCCGGACCAACACTTAGTACAATTAAAATTCATAAAATACACACTAAACAAAATTTCTTAATCTACGTGTCAAAACCATAAGGGACAGTAATAGCGGGAATGTATTCCACACTATTTATTTAAGATTATAAAAAAATTGTATTTATATTCTAAATAATACTCCATTCGTCCCATTATACGTGTTCTCTTTTTCTAATTGAGTTTTCCTATTTACAGTGTCACCTTTCTAGAAAAATCAAAGTACGTGTGTATATAAATTAATTATTATAAAAGTCAAACAGTATATAACACAAAACCATTTTCTTTATCGTCATGCCGAAAGGAAAGATGATACTTTCAATAGGATTGAAAGAGTATGAGTTAATATTTAATAAATTAAAATTTTATTTACTCAATAAATACCTCATAACTATAAACTTTATATATTTAAGGACGAAATATATGATAAAATTTAAAAAAATTATTATATTATAGAGAATGGGTTAGTATAGTAAAATCTTTATCATGATATAGCGTAATCTTACGGCTTTAAATGCGAATCTTCGAAAGCCGCGGGCCTACATGGTAAATAGTGTGGGACTGCACGAGTGCATTCCAGCTCACGCAGAGGATCTCGGCTTCTCGATCCAACGGCCGCAAATGTCACGTCAAAGCATCTAATGGCCCGACAACGGCTGTCGGTGGTGTACGGATGTGAAGTTTCGAGACTGTGGGTCCACCAATAGTGGCGAAATCACGAATGATCGAGAGACACGTGTTATGGTCCCAAGAAGGACCTGGTAGCGTATGGTCGAGATCACAGGAACAACCGTAGTTGCCTGATTTAGCAACATGTCGGCGCCACCATTTTGCCTAATCACGCACTCTTCCTTATCAATGATGCCAAAGTCTAACACCACAAATTTTTACATCTTTAGTTCTTGGATTATGTAATTTTTTGTTTATTATAAAATATTTAGAAATTGGAATGAGTTTATTTTCAAGTACACGTAGTCTCCTTAGCAACTACTCCCTCCGTTCCATAAAAAGTATTGTATTTTTCTTTTTGAGTTGTTCCATAGAAAGTGTCTTTGTTTCTTAAAAAAATATATGTGACCAAAATTAACAAACAAAAATGTCAATTAATATACCCCACATAATCTTATTTTTTTAATCTACGTGCACTATAAAAATGAGACACTTCTTATGAGATCGAGAGAGTATCAAACTCATTTCGTTCCTCTAACATTCATTAGTAAGCAAATAACTCGATGGATTATTTATCGCGTCGAGGTTTTCAAATACTGATGATCACATTATATGTTTTAATTTCTATAAGTTAGGATAATTAGTGAGATATCATTTCTTCATATTTCCTCATAACTAGTTTCGTTGTTTTTAGCGATAGTCCTTTATTTAGTTTTTCTAAATGATCTCTTTGGGACTATCTCGAATTGTTTAATTCATATTCGTGTATTTCATGTTTTGACTGATTAGTGTGTACATCTTATTTTTTCATTAGTTTGGGCATATTTTGCTATTCCGGATTGTGCAATTTTTGAAGACTTTATATAGTTTGGTTTACTTTTATGGTACCATATAGAGGGTGGGAGTCTCTAATTTTACCTCCAATATAAGTGGGTGCATGGGAGAAAATTAACTTTATTATAATTTGTTAGTATACTCAAAATGAAGAAAGTTAATATATTAAGTACTCCCTCCATCATAAAGATATTGTCCATTATATCATTTCGGACCGTCCCAAAAATATTATTAATTTTTCATTTTCGATAAATTATTATATAATTTTTTTATAAGACCTAAAACTTTACAAACAACTAAAAACTCTTATTAAAAACCATGATACAAAAATCGAGTGGACAATAAAATTGGGACAAAGAAGTCAAATATAATACAAAAATATTAGATAATATTATATATTTCTATTGCATCATGTCATAATCGTTACACACATCCAAAATCTTTTTCCAAATAATATTCCATACGGAAATAAATCTCAACTGTAATACAAGATTCGATAAAATCGCAATGAATATCTTTCATGATATGGTGACGAATTGAATGACAATACTCGCATTTTATCTTGTCGTGTGACTCTGTTGATAACTTATATTCCAACCCTATCTCATTACTCAATTCCAAAAAAAATTATTAAATTAATAAACAAAACTAATAAAAATTCTAAATTTTTACATATTTTCATAAATTTACATATTTACATATTTTCATAAAATTTTTACAACAAAAGATTTACATAGTTCGAATTTTTTTACATATTTTCATAAAATTTACTACTTCACCTCTTCTCTCTCATCCTTGTACACTCAAACTTCTAAAATTGTAAATTTAAGTTGTCACGTTATAAATTTTGAATCCACCCATGTTGGAGCATACATACGTGTGACTATGGTATTCAATTGTGCCCCAAGAAATATTATTCTCTCTCATAAAAATGACATGCATTTTCAAAAGTTGGCCAACAAACTAAAGCCACATAGTATGAAGTTTGAGGCAAGAAATTCAAGATACATAATGAAAGTTATAATAAAAAAGTTGCAGCAAATGTAAGAGAAGCACGAAGAAGCATATATGTGGGAATTTAATTTTAACCACTAGTGAGAAATAAAAGATAGTACGTCTCGAGATTTGCCTCTATCATTTATAATTTTACGACCATATCAAGATTGTTGAAGATAACAAATTAAAGGAAAATGCCTTTAGTGTACTCATTCATGTGGTGATTCATATAAGATTCACAATTAGAATAATACCTATGGATAATGTTACTATAAGCAATACTATTAATTATTCATTGCATATTTTTGATTAATAAAGTAGTATAAAATAAAATTTCATTTGGTAGTGAAAATTAGATCTCCTACAAGCCTCAACTTTTCCGTAAAATATTGATGCTTGTTGATTGAAATGCTTGTCGAGTGGATTTACTGATTGGGTTTTTCGCTACTATTTAGTTTTTCATTGATTGTACCTTATTAATCAACTATTAAAGTTTATAATCATTTAACTTTATTTTGTTAATCATATTGATGTATATGATTGTTTGTGTAGTGTTATCGGAATATCAAGAAAGGGCGAATTCATTATTAACTGAGAAGCACAAAAGCTTGTATGTACCACTTTCGTATACCCTTGAGTGTACCAAATCACAAGACAAGAGTGCTGACATGTGTTAAATATGACCCAATTGATTTAATGAGAAATGTCACATGTCAATACCCTTATGGTGTGGACACACAAGGTATACGAAAGTAGTACATACAAGCCGCTCCGACTGAGAAGGGACTAAATGTTAGATTTTGAGGAGATAAATTTTAAAAAATAATTACATATGAAAATCGAGTTTATGCACGAAGTGGGCCCGCCCTCTGCATCCGTCAATGGGAACACATGTGGCCTTGGAAAAATTTAGTGGGTGTTTGGAGTAGCTGAAGCTTATTTATAAGTGATGAAAGTTGCTTAAAGCAGCTTATTTGAAAATTAGTTAAGGTAGTGTTTGGAACAGCTTAAATACCCCACTTTTACCCAAACAATTTTTATGTTTATAAGTCTTCCCTTTTTTTATTCTTTTTAAGCGTCAAAGACTACCTTTTTTTCAAACTTTTTCTAATTTTTTTTTTTTCTCCCAACCTAATAACTTTCTTAACAACAATTTTAAGCCTTTAAGATAAGCACTAAATCTTATAAAGCTCTTCCAAACCTACCTAATAAGTGCTGAAAGCAATTGAAATTGGAAAAATAGTGTTTGGAATACTGCTGATAGATGTAGTTTATTGTAATTTTTTAGAAGAAATATTTATTTTGCCCTTAGTGTTATTAAATAATTATAATTTATAATAAATAAATAAAATTCAAAAATGGTTCTTATTCTATATTTATTTTTTGCTTTATAATTTTAATCTAATATTTTAAAATATTAGATTAATATAAATATTATATAATAGTACTATAATTGATAGAGAGAGAGGAAGAGACACGGCTAGTATGTTGAAAAAAAAAAGAATACTAATAAATGTTAAGGTTAGAGATATTTTTGAAATTAAATAAAGTTTTTAAGGGTAATTTGGTCCGGAAAAATCATAAGCAATAAGCTGAAGCTGAAAGCTGGGGTGGAGCAGCTTTAACTGCTTCTCTATTTTTGACTCAATTTTAGAGAATCTCAGCTTTAAACTGGATGTCCGAAACACCTCCGCACCAGCTTAAAGCTGAAAGCAGCTTTCAAAAAGTTGTTTCAAACACCCACTTAAAAACGCGATTATTCTGGTCCAGCATAGAAGTAGGGATATAGTTGAAATCAAAATCAAGAATATCCGGAGTTATCCCTAAAACAAGACAAATCTAGAAACAATTAAACCAAACGAGGAATTACATCGCACTCCCCACGTTGTTCCATTTTTGGCATTATCTTGTAATAAGTCTAAATTCCTCGAGCCCTTCTCGTATGGTGGTGAATGAAAGAAGAACTAGCTAGCAAGATGACGTGGCTCCCTACCCATCAAACTTCTTCGATCATTTTACACCGTTATTCAAGAACGAGATTTATCCCGTACAAATTCAAGATAGTGACCGTTAATTACTCTCGTATTTGAGCAAATCCGATAATAAACACTCAAGGGTTCAATTTGTGAGATTGGCGAGCAATTCAAGCTACATGTATGTATGTGATAGATATTTGATAAATGTGTGTTTGGAGTGTAAAGTAAAAAAGCAATGACGAGGAGAAGTAGAAAGCAACGTATGTGGCTGTGCGAAAACGTTGAATACCTGGGGAAGAAGATTCCCTTTCTCAAATTTAACATAATTATTTCCTTCTAATAATATCTAAATAAATAAGCTGCCTCACCGCAACCACCTTATTTATATCTCCAACATACCAATCATTCCCATTATAGTGTGATTATACAGTTAAACCCACGATAAAGTAATATTAGATAAAGTAATAATATCGTTAAGATAATTAATTCCCAGTCTTTGAAAGATGGGCATGTGGGAACACCGTCACCGTTTTCAACGGATATTACGTAGTATTGATGAACGGTGTCAAATAGTACCTTCGATCGCGGATATCGTAATTTTTCATTTTGCTCTAACTCCATTTGACGGTTTTCACAAATCAAGTAATTTTTGGTTTTGAAATACGTTTTATGCAAAAATGATTTTTAATCTTATGAAACAAATACCTTTACTTTGCCTCCCCCCCGCCTTTTTAACAAGTCTCTCACCGAGACCCTTTTAAGTTATATCCTTTGAGCGACTTTAAAATCAAACCGATTTGAAAGGGAGGAATCTCAACTAGGAGGTTTTACATTAGACATCACTAAAGTGAACTCCTTCATTTCTAAGCTATAAATTGGCATGAGCTTAGCTAGAAAGAAATTTAAAGCTTCAGAGAAGACTAATGTATTCTATTGGCAATTCTTGCCGTATTATCTTGAATCTTGTTAAACTTGCTTTTTGATATCCGTCGTGAAGCTCGTTTTTCTTCTCTATTTATATTTGAAGAGTCATCGAAAATGCGAATATATCATCATGGTCGAGGTTTGTGGTAGGTGAGAATGTGTACAAGGTAGATCCGAGTTGACATATATAAACCTCCCAACAAAAAAAAAAAAACCTCCCACACCAAACACCCAAAACCCCCCTCCCCGAAATCTTATTTTAATCGAAAGAAAATGAACCCAAAAAAACACCACAACAAAAAAAAACTTAAAAACAAGAAAATAAAAAACTTTTTTGGGGTGGGTTTTTTTTTTTTTTAGAAAAAAAAAAAAAAAAAAAATTTTTTTTTTTTTTTTTCCCCCCCCCCATTCGAGTCAACCGTTGGATTTCAAAAAAAAGACAAGAGATATGGCTTTAGGTGGGTACCGCTTTCATGACTTGCGAATGTACTCGAAGCTTGCATAAGAGTTCTTCTTCGTTGATGTCTACCTGATGAGGTGTACTTCTACAAGGGTATTCACCCTGTAGGAAAAAGAAGGCAAGCAATTACAAAACCACAGATAGATTGCGTGGAGATATTTCGGAAAATACCCCTTAGTGAACATTATCCTATTCAATCCAACAATTTTACCCCGTAACAAGACTTAGAAAAAAAACAAAAAGATAAATAATAAAAAAAATATATTAAAATAAAAAATATTTTTTTTTTATTATTTAAAAAAAAAAAATATATCAAGGGTTTTGGAATTTTTATTTTTTTATATAAATCATAGTACTACATTTTTATTTTCCTATTTATTTTTACCCCCATTTTTTTTTTTTACCCTTTCCCACCCATTGCTAGTTTTAATCTTTAAACATTCTATAAACCAACAACAAAAGAAATAATTTTTTTTTTTACCTTAGTTTATAATATTGTACCTTATATCTCGTAATTTTTTTTTTTCTTTACTAACAAAGACACATTTTCCTTTTTTAAAATTTTTTTTTTTTTTTAAAATAAACTAACAATTTTTTTTTTTTTTTTTTTTTTTTTTTTTTTCTTTAAACCTTCTTTACATCATTTGCATCTTTTCATTTGGAACTTTACATGTCCCAAATAATATTTTCAATTTTTTATTCACCTTTTTTTTTTTTTTTTTTTTTTTTTTTTTTTTTTTTTTTTAATTTTTTTTTTTTTTTTTTGTTGGTGAATTTTTTTTTTTTTTTTATAGATCATCAAATGCAATATATCATCATGGCCGATAGTCCAAACCTCTAAAATAATGTTCGATAAAATAATAACCTCGCTAAATGAATATTTTTCTCGGTCCCAAGATTATTTACTTTAACGAGGTTTAACTATATATTTATATATCGACCAAATAAGTGTTACTCCCTTCATTCAACTATTAACATCTTGTTTCTAAAATAATGCTCTTCAATTGTACAGAGTCCTACTACTTTACCCACCATAAGACAAAGATCTTAGTAACCTTGTAAAAAAAAAAGGGACGTTAATAGCAAGATGGAGGGATTATTACACAAAAACTATGGATGAAATCACTTATCCAAAAAAAAAGGACCGTTAATAGCAAGATGGAGGGATTATGACCATTCGGTGTCCAATTTAATACTGTGTAGTTTTAAATTGAAAAACTATAGATTGAAAAGAGGATAAAATAAATAATTAAAGAGTGCGATTTTTTAATTCAAAACAACGTAATTTTGAATGTGATACTAATTGGACATGAAATTATTGAATAGGTAGCGCCTAGGATTTTCCTCGTGAAAGAAAAGACAAATAAACGGTTGTGCTCGTTGGGTAATTAGTTGAATAAATTGATCAGTTGGCAAGTATACATCATAAGACAGCTGAAAATTCCTATTTTCAAATCAATTTACAGCCTCCAAATTATGGATGTTTTTCAGATTTTACCATCAGTAACTTTCTTTTTACTGCAAGCTTTCTACAACATCCAAACTAAGCAAAATCATTCACTTTCTCATATGATGCATGATGATGATGAAGATAAAAATTCACAAGTGAGAGTGGAGAGAGAGAGAGAGAGAGAGAGAGAGAGAGAGAGAGAGAGCCGAATTCAAAATGCAGATGTTTTAGTACTCAGAGAAGATCTACCAATCTACTCATATTTCACAGCTCAAACAATGCAACTTTCTGCTCCCTGAACATGACCAAAACAAATCAACACAACCGCAGCAACTGCGGTCTACGGGTAAGAAAAGAGGAGCAACGAAACCTGGACTCAATCGGAGAGAAGAGTGTCGAGCAACGCTCCTCTGCTGGATGTTCGATTCAGCCTAAACAAATACGACCTCAAACTTGGCACACGGGTGGCTCTCTATGTGATTCCTCAAACCCGACTCCCCATTGAACTCGAAGGCATACAACGCTTGCCTCTCCGTAAGCCCCACCGGGTACATCTTGTAAATCTTAAGCTCGTCCCCACCCCTTATGCTTTCCGGCCTCTGGGTCTTCCAAATAGGCACGTGTTTCATTGATCTAAACTTCTCCAAAGTAGCAGAATATAAGGCTTCAAGGCTTAAATTGTCTGACCTGCATCAAGACATTAGAAATCAGTACCAATCAAAATCAAAGGCTTGTTATTACTAGAAAGTAAAGAGTCCATCGAATAGATTCGTATTATACTAGGTAATGTTTTAAAAATCTAATTCGGGAATCAATACGTTTTTCTATGGTATCGCATAACGTAAGTACCGATGCGGATCGATACGTAAGTATCAATGAGCCACTAACCAAGCCAAAAATAATTAGGAATTAAAGTTTCACCCCCTATACCACCCACCTACTTTCTTGAAAAACACTAAAATAACATCTATTAAAGTTCTATGAACTAACCATTACTCCTACTCCCTTATAAACCGTAGCTCAATCGCAAAAAAGGCAATGACTCGTAAAAAGTTCTACCAAATTCATGTAATATATGGAGTTTATAAGAGATATAAACATTAAGTCCAGTATTAATTGATAAACATTTGATAGATGATTATATTGATTTTTTTATTTTAAACAATGGAAAAAAAAATTAGATTCCTGTCAAGAAAGGGATTCGAATCACAAGCATTTGAGTAGGGAATCTTTGACTAATGCGTAAGAATCAGTGGCCACGGTCGATTCGTAGCTTTTGATTCATTTTTCTAGGGAATGGAACCGAAACGGGAATTATTTGTAGGAATCAATGGTATTTTTAAACTATGATACTAGGTTTTGAAGAATTTCGCGATCCAATCAGAGCGAAAAGGCAAGTAATATGCATACCTTAGGAAAATGGATTCCATCTCAAACCTCCCTCTTTCCCGGACATATACGTGATACGTGGTTACAGAGCCTCGTGTACACTTGCAGGGACGTTTTTGAAATGTCGGGCTCTTTTCATCTTTTTCTTGCAATTTGGTTGCCAAGTGGATGCATAAGCGACACGATGAGTGTACTGCAGCCATATCGACAAGGGCTTTAAAGGAATCGGATGGCCCCTCGTATTTCCACCTAGAGGAAAAGAAGAAATGCAAGAAAAAGAGACAATAAGCTGTTCAACTTGTTTGATTAGTATGCATGTAGAAAACAATGAGCAAAGAGAAAATGCAAACTATATACCATGTTAGGTTTCATGTGGTTGGTAATTAAGTCTTTTAACAGGGGTCATTACTGCAATACAGACCTCAATGATTCATTAAATGCACTCGCATTGTTGGCAAGGTATGTCATTGTTTTGGCAACAGAATCGACGTCTTTGAGCTCCTTGACATGCAAAACTGAGCCGGGAGCGGGTGCGAAATCTTGGATATTAGGGGCGCCTATCACCACCGGAATAGTGCCTATCATGCATATCAATGCCCATTAGTCCCATTAGACTACTTTATATATATATATATATATAGGGAATGGTTCTCATGTGAACAGTCCTTATCGTGTGAACACTGCATTTTAAAGACAAACTTATTGCACTTTCAAGGTAAATATGCTGCACTTTAATACTGCACTTCACATACTGCACTTAAAGACAAATGTATTGCACTTTAAGTTTTGCACTTTAAAATGCAGTATCTTTGCCTTTAAAGTGCAGTACATTTGTCTTTAAAATGCAATTTTCACACGTTAACACGATAACAGGTTGTTCACGAACCTCCTTCTATATATAGGGAATAGTTCTCAAGTGAACAGTCTTTATTGTGTGAACGTGTGAACACTGCACTTTAAAGACAAACGTATTGCACTTTCAAAATAAAAATATACCGCACTTTAATACTGCACTTTATATATATTCATGTGTGAACAACCTTTATCGTGTGAACGTGTGAATACTGAACTTTAAAGACAAATGACTACACTTTCATGCAAAAATACTGCACTTTCAAAATGATGACTGTAATTAAGGGGCATGTTGAAAGTGCAATACATTTATCTTTAAAGAGCATGGTTTATATATGCAAAATTCATTAATACAATAGTTGGGTTGGTTAATCCCGATGAGCATCCCTTAATTTCATGTTGTATGTTCGTATAAAGTTCGTGTAGAGTTGATATACATAAACGATAATATGGCATACTTAACAAAAAGAAAATAAGAAACAATAAGGATTCAATTTGTTCATCGACCACATAACTATAAGGAGAAATGTAATACTTTACCAGCAACAAGCGACTGGAAAAACTTTTCGGTAACATAATCCTCCTCGTTGGAGTTTTCAAAAGCCAAACTAAACTTATAGCGCTTCAACGCTTCCACTTTGTCCACTGAAAACGTTAGAAAACAAAGATATTCATACAAATCCAATTCAGCCAAGTTCAAAAACATAATAGAGCGCATGAAAGACTTAATTATAATCACCTGTTCCATCACGATTACGATGGCAACCTCCGTAAGAATCAATTTTAATGCTTGCCTTCTCAAGCGCAATCAATGCTTGCAGGCGAAAGTTCTTTGCACCACAATTAGAAATGAAAGCAGCAGCAAGGGCACTTTCGGTTTTCGGTTGGGCCGGAGCCATTATATCATATTCGGCCCAAGAGAAATATCCGACAGGCACATCTGATGAAAGACTGGTTGTCATTACAATATCATATCCTTTACTGTAACATGAGAAACATAGCAGAACCGAATTAGTAAAAGGAGAACACCACGTACGGATGGCAATCTAGTTGAAGCTAGCTAGAAATCATACTATTCTTTTTCTGTTCTTTTGCCAATATGCAGTGGCAAAGATCTTAGTCGTCAATTATTAACTGATTCTTGTAATATCTTGATGTTTACGCCAGCAGAAAAAGAAGAGGCAAAAGCAACCACTTTATATTCTTACCCACCGTCGTGCCCTGGCAATATCATTCTCAGCATAATACGAAGCCGACTCCATTGACCTAAGCACAGCGGCAATGCCAGATTCCTGAGGAAATCCAAAGCCAGCATCAGGTTTCTTACCGGGTTCGTACCCAAACTTACATCCGACGGCACAAGTCCCCCAGTCCTACACATCAAACCATATAAGTCAAAGACTATAACTTTACCAAGAACACTGCAACAACATCTGCAGCCAAAATGAGTTTTTCGAATGAACATACACTCAAGAAAGCTAATCAAAGATTCCCACTTCGAAAAAGCCCATACGTATTACAACATCAAATTAAGGGATGCTCATCCGGATTATCCAGCCCAGCTACTGTATTAATGAATTTTTTGCATATATAAACATTTCCCCTTCCCCAAATAAAGGTAAATCAATATTATCAAACTTAACTGCAATTCAATTTGGATAGTTACAATAAATGATCAAAAACATCAGCTCAATCCTCGTACTTTTATCCACTTCCTAAACCATCCTCGTACTTTATGAAAGAAAGAAGCTCGAATCTATCAAGAAAGACATTTACCTCTTCAGGCCCGCCAACCAAGACCGGGTCTTTATTGAAATCCCTAGAATAAGGCATGAAGTCTTCCTTCTCCAACCAAGATTCGCAGCTATTGACATGCTCCACGACCCGCTCTGGATCCGGCACGGCATATTCGGGCGTGCGGGAGGACGACGCCGTTCTGGTGAAGTGGTAGAATGAGTCCGCCCACGAGTTGACCATGTCAACGTTCTTGACCATATCGAGGCGGCCCAGAAACGCAATCTCTCCTATCACCACCAAACCCACCAGAATCGGCAGAAGATTCGACCATTTTCTCTTGTTCGAAAAATAGGACGACGAAGATGAATACGATGTATATGGGATGTCCGGATCGGGCGAAGCTTCGGGCCTCGGATTCTGTCTGAAGTTAGCAGCAGCCATAAATTCAAACCTTGCGGCAAATCCGGCCCTAATATAAAAATCTTTCAACGATCTCAACGTGGTAATGGCGTCCGAATGTTAGGACTCATTGACTCCGACGACTTAAACGGAAATCTCGCGCGTATTAGAGAGAGAAAGATTCAATATTTGGAAGTCGAGGCGTTCGAGGAAGGAAGAGGGTTTTGGTGGTAAGTGGGACTTACCTCCGTTGATTTTCTGAATTAAACCAATTTCTTTTCCTAATCTAAATTAGGTTTTCTGGGTTTGTTATTCAATTCCGCATTGATTTTTCTTAAATGATTTACCATTCGGTTTTTATGAGAAAGGTGAGAAAGAGGAAGGTGGAGCTGGGAAGACACCTAATTCACAACTTTTGTCCATTTATTCCTTCCCAAATAAAGTTTAAAATGCAAAAATGAATCTTACAAGATTTAGGCCCCACTTAATTAATATTCCTTTGTCTGATTGATAATGACTTTTTTTTCCTTTTCGATTTGTCTCTTTTCTAAAAAAAAAAAAAATACTCCAAATGTATTACATTTTCTTATATTATGTCCCAAATATATATGCCTTCTTTTTATTTTTGTCTGTTCCAAATGTATATATCTATTAACAATTTTTATGTGCCTCATTAAATATTTCACTAATTTCTAAAAATCTAATTAATTTGATAATATAGAAAAAGATTATCCAATTTTATAATATCAAATACAATTATGTTATTAATTTTTTTAGTAATTTACTCATATTTCAATACTAACATTTATCTAACTTTCATATCATTAATTTTTTTCTTAATATGTGTGAAAAATCAAATAGGCATATATATTCGGGACGGATAGAGTATTTTATTATTTCTCTTACTAACTTTACCATTCACTCTTGTTGGTCCGGAGACGATAGTCAAGTGTAGAGGGGGGGTGAATACACCTGATCACAGTTTCTTTTTCTCAGAACGCGAAGGACAGCTGAGCTGTAGGTTGCAACTGATGAACAGTGTCAAATAGTAACCTTCGATCGCGGGTCAGAAGTGTGCCAACTAATGAGCTCTCCTACTGACTTTTGTCAGTACTTGAAACTCAGTCGGAGACGTTGTGCGGATAAGAGTGTGGGGCCCGGAGATTCGTCTCAGTTTGAAAACGTGATTTTCACAAATCAAGTAATTTTTGGCTGGTGCGCTTTGAGAATACGTTTTATGCAAAGATATGATTTTTAATCAGTTTGTATGCAATGTAATAAAACAGTAAATAACACAAGCAATTTTTAACGTGGTTCGGATACGCAAGATCCTACGTCCACGGTCCTGCCGAACATGAGTTCTTGTTGATTTATCTGAGCAAGTCTCAGCAAGGAATCTGTGCACTGGACATACACTTCTAAGTTATAGTCCTTAGCGACTTTACAAATCAAACCGAAGTTTGAAAGGGATGGGATAATCTCCAACTAGGAAGGAGTTCTTACAGTAAGAACAATTCACATAAAGTGAACTCCTTCGAGTTTCTAAGCTATAAATTTGGCAATGAGCTTAGCTAGAGAAGATGGATTTAAAGAACTCTAGAGAGAAGAACTAATGATATTCTATTGGGCAAATTCTTCGCTGGATTGATCTTGAATGCGCTAGAGTTGTTCGAAAGCTTGAGCGTTTTTCCCTTGATATCACGTGCGTGGAGCTTGGTTTTTCTTCTCTATTTATAGTTGTGAGCAGGTATGTGTCCGTTGGAGACGACGATGCCACGTGTCACAAGCTTCCAAAGAAAACGGCCATATTTTTCGAATTGTTGCAGCAGGGCAGTTGACACTGTACATGAGAGCAACTTTAGTTGGTCAGAGCAGGTAAAGCGTTGTCGGCTTCTCATTGGTCGAGGTTTGTGGTAGGTGAGAATGTGTCAGTGGTCAGAGTTGACTATTCCTCAACCTCGTATGATCTTCTGCTGAACTTCGAAATAACTTTTGCGGCTGGGTCGTTTTCTGTAGGATACAATAGACTTAGGACAGTCTCTGTCTTCTTTGTCTGAGTCAGCTGACAAGAGATATGGCTTTGGTGGGTCAGCTCATGACTTGCGAAGGTACTGAGCTTTGCATTAAGTTCTTCTCGCGATGTTTATCGCTGATGTCTTGTCTTCTCGAAGGTAAAGATCACCGCCGATCAAGAACGCAAGCTTCTTACACTGATGACGTGGGGTTCTGGAAAGTAACTTCGACAGAAGATCAATCCAACAATTTACCCCGTACATGACTTAGACAAAAAGATAAATAATAAAAACAGTCTAGCTTATACATCATCTGGTCCTATCAAGACACTACACTACTGATATCAGTTGGGTTTTGGGATCTTCAATTCCATAGTACTACTATGATTTCCCCCAATGTTATTTTTACCCGTTAACATGCTGAGTATCATCTACTGACTCATAACCCAACAACTCTCTCATCATCTCACTCGTCTTCTCTCTATTACTTTATAATTAACTCTACTTTCTTAATTCTCCATGCCGAAAAGCCATGACATAGGCCCAAACAATTGTCATAGGCCCAAACAGTTGGGACGGAGAGAGTATATAAAAAAGTTTCAAATTTATTTGGGCTTGACATAGGCCCAAACAATTGTCTACTAAGGGGGTGTTTGGGATAGCTTATCTGAAACAGCTTATAGCTGAAAGCTATCTCGGGAAATGAATTTGGTGTTTGGGAAATTCCAGCTTATAGAGCTCTTGAAAACTATTTGGGTCAAAGATAGAGAATTTTCGTAAGCTGGTATTGGGCAGTTGAAGCTGATAGCTTATAGCTTTTATAATTTTAACCTTTTTAATTAATACATTATATTATAATTTTATAACTATTTTTTTAATTAATGATCGATATTGTTTATTTATATGTATAATTTTTATTTGTCATTTAACAAAGAATAAGTAAATATTTGTTTTATTAATATAATTTATAATCTTTTTTATTCTTGATTTGTAATTAATAATATTAATTATTACTTAATTTTTTTCAAATTTTTACTTTTAATATTTTTTTATTAAAATACTTTTTTATATGAGTGGAAATAAATCTTTTTAAATTTTATTTTTGTAAAAATTCTAAATTTACTTAATAAGTGAAAATAAATAAATTTATTTTATAAGATACCATTTTATTAATATTTTAAATATTAATTTTGACTTTGCTTTTTGCAAACACTTACAAATTATCAAAATCGGTTTTTTTTCTTTAACTTATTAACTTTTAAACCTTTACTCCACAACAATTAACATTGGTGTATATTTTGAAATAATTAATTTAGTCGTTAATTTCTAAAATATTTTGTTTTATTTAAGGTAACATACAACTAGATTGCAAACTAGAAATTTCGACCTTTTCCCGGGTGGTGCTCGATTGAGGTTTGGGTCTTATCATAAATTGTTTTTAATTTTTTTTTTAAATAATAAAATTAATATTTGAAAATATTAATAAGTGGTTTTTTATTAAATGAAAATCTATTTATTTCTCACTTATTAAAACAAATTTAGAATTTTTACACAAATAAAATTTAAAATTTATTTCCACTCTATAAAATATTATTTTAATAAAAAAATATTAAAATAAAAATTAGAAAAAAATTAAGTGTAATTAATATTATTAATTAAAATCAAGAATAAAAAATATTATAAATTATATTAATAAAACAAATATTTACTTATTCTTTGTTAAATGATAAGTAAAATTATACATATAAATTAGCAATATCGATCATTAATTAAAAAAATAGTTATAAAATTATAATATAATGTATTAATTAAAAATGTTAAAATTATAAATAGCCTTTTATATATTCTACTAACCTAAACCCCCACCGATACCTCCCCCCTAACTTCTCACCCTTCCCCCCCCCCCCCCCCCACCTACCCCCCCCACCCCCCCCCCCCCCCCCCCCCCCCCCCCCCCCCCCCCCCCCCCCCCCCCCCCTACCCCCCCCCCCCACCCCCCATGAACCAATATACAACAATAAAATCCGATTTCCCAACACCAAAAACACCTCCCCAACACTAACCCCACCCAAAAAACCTTTTCCAAATCCCCACCCACAAACCCCAACCACCCCCTTACCCGCTTAAATACTCCCTCCGTACATTTAACATGTCTCAATTTCTTTTTCGGGTCGTCACATTCAACTTGTCTTTAATTCAAAAATAAGAGTTTTTTTATTGTAGAATCCACACACTTACTACAAAATCACTTCATATAAATTGCATAATTCACACATTTACTATTAAATCATTTCATATAAATTGTAGGACCCACACATTTACTATTAAAACATATCCCACCTTAATAACCGCGATAGAAAGTTCGAAGTCAAGTTAAATGGGACGGAGGAGCACTAAACTACATTGACATAAGGTTTATTTTTGTAAAATTTTTAAAACGTAAGATTTTTTATGGCAAATCGGCCTAAAATGGTGCCCAATCTTTGCACCTTTGGCCAAATTATTCATAATATTTTATTTTTAGTTTTTTAGTTCCTAAACTATGAAAATTTGGCATAATTGGTAATTCCGTTAACTTTTTCGTCAGATAACGATTAGTCAATGATATTTTAAAATAATTAATAAAATATTCAAAGGGCATTCTCGAAATATATATTTTCGAAGAGCAATTCAGTCAAAACTTACAAAGTTTGAGGACCAATTTCACCAAAAAAAAATTAATTCAAAAGGTTATTTTAGATATTTAACTTTTTAAGGACTAAATTCACTAATTGCAAATAGTTAAATGACCAATCCCAATTATCAAATATTATGGACCATATTTGCAATAATTGAATAGTTATTGGTTAAAATTATACTCCCTCCCACCCATTATAAATGACATGTTTTCCTTATTAGAACGTTCCACTACAAATAACACGTTTCTTAAAATAACAAAAATTGTGTTGATCACATTTAACTACTTAAAAGTCAAAACATTATACACCACACCCTTTTCATTTTCAAAATTACAAATAAAATAAATTTCAAAAGAAAATAATTGTCTTGGGGCATGGAAAGATCTTTCTTTACTTTGATGAAAAAACACCACTTTTTTTTTCACGCCTAAAAGAAGCGTGTCGTTTCTAATATAAGCGGATCCAGAAGGCTCGACACGATTTTTGGGGCGGGAGGCGAATACCCATTTGTATCTGCCCCTAATTTGTGGTGGAACGGAGGGAGTAGCTTTTATAAAGTTAGGGGATTGAAACTGTAAACGAAGTGAATGAATTTAGCAAAATTAAAATTGCAATGCCAAATTTACAGAACCAAATCGACAGGTAGGTGAAATTTAAGGAACAAAAATGCAATTTTCCATAATGTTTGCCATGCCCTTCACTTCTCTTTTTGCTAGACTATACCATTTCATTCAGTTTTTCTCCCTCTCAAATTTTATTGACTTTCAGTGGTTAATTACTGTATTTTCGATGAAAACATTGCGTGCTTCGTGACATGAATTGAATCCTAATCATGAAGTATAGATACTTTCAAGGCGTCACCCTCTCTTATTAATGAATATGAGTATATTATAATGTCTCGTAATGTTAGTCTGATTTTGTTGCACAGTTGAATTTGAATACTCTCTCCGTCCCTATTTTATGTGCCCATTTATTTTTTTACATAAATTAAGAAAAAAATTTAATGATACGAAAGTTAGATAAATGTTGATATTAAAATTTGAGTAAATTAAATAAATTACTAAAACGTTAATGTCATAATTGTGTTTTCTATTATAAAAGATGGATAAAATAGTCTTTTTCTATATTATCATATTAATTAGATCTATTAAAGTTGGTGAAAGATTTAGTTAGATAAAAAAATTACTAATAGGCATATAAATTTTGAAAAGACGAAAAATGAAAATAGGCATATATATATTTGGGACGAAGGGAGTAGCAATGATCAGATACAAAAATAATAAAAACAATTACTAGAAGTTATCGAAATATCAAAACAAAATTATACTACTTGATTCAATTCCACATATAATTAGGGCAAAAACTTCTACTACCTCTATTCCGCTCGACTTATCTTGTATTCTTTTTTGGATCATCTCACCAGACTTATCTTGCTTCTTAAAAAGAAAAATAATTAATTAACAAATTCTCACTGACCTACATTTCTACACACAATAAAAAAAAATAATAATAAATCGGGGGAACAAAGGTTGTATTATATTCAACCACTATAATTAGTTTAATTGCAATTTTGCAACAAACGGAACAACCCAATCATAAGTTAGGCTGCGATTGGTGTACCGAACACGCCACCACCTGCGCCCAATGCTTCAATCTCGTTTTCATCATCTCCGGATCTTCATCAATTTTAAAAATCGAAACAATTAATTCATCACCTCAATTGATAAATCGATCAACATCACGGCTGATGCAACCGTTTCAAATCGAAATCATCAAGCAGAATTTGAAATTTCGAAGGAAGAAAAAAAAACCTGGATCGGTAAACGAGCTAGGGCTCTCGAGCGATGAAGAAGCCGAATCGCAATCGGAGAACGAAACCGAAGAAGAACGGGAGAGATTATTACTGTACCGCCGATTCACAGCGTAGTAGAAGTCGAGCGCGGGGAAAGTGGACGAGAGTTTCGGATCGGGATCGGGCGAATCGAAATCGAATCCTAGCTCGAAGCAGGCGCGCAGCTCGTCGAGATCGTCGTCGGTGACGCTGCGGCCGCACCGGACGAGGTGACTACGGCGGCGATTCGTCCACGCCTCGTCGCGGAGGATGTCAGGGGACCACGAGTTCTGCTTGCAGAGAGGCGGCAGGTCGCGGCGGCGGAGGCGCTGCTCCGATGACGAAATGGAAGGAGACTGTGCCGCCATGTGGGGATTGGGCGGTGGGGGGTGATTTCGTCGGAGTAGTTTATTTGTGGGGACGAGCGGGAGTAGTGGGATCGGGAAATCTGGGAGTACCCTATTTATATTAAGTGGGGTGAGGAAAGTTGTCAAGGGGCAGGAGGATTGTGGGGCCCGGTCGCGTTATGTAGGGTCCACGCAACCTGTCGCCGCCTAGTTGTTTGTCTGCTTTCATATATGCGCGGGAATATTCTTGAAGCTGTGCATGAAATTATGAATTAAGGGTACAGGAGTTAAAATTCAAACTTTACACTACCATGGAGTATCTTTTAGGTATAATTAAAATATTTTAATCATTTTTATAAATTAATAATTATAAAATATTAATTTTTTAACTAAATTTAGTTAATCTTAATTCCTAAGACTATGGGTTTTTTTCATCATTTTCCAAATATTTCTTCCGCCCCATTATTGTTGACATACTTTCCTTTTTTATTGTCCCATTATTATTGGTCTATTTTAAAAAATGAAAATAAATTTTAATAAAAAAGTGAATTCTATCACTTTAACACGTATCATTTCTTAATCGTGCCGAAAAAACTAAATCAACTATAATGGGACCGAGAGAGTGTCTATTAGAGTGAGTTTTAAAATATTTATCACTCCATAAATTATTTACAATCCATTATACCTTTGGAATAAAGGAACTAGGTGAGTAATATTTTGGTAATTATTATTTTGAAGAGTAATATTATAAAATCTAAAAATTGTATTCCCTCCGTCCCATCAATCTTGCAACATTTTTTTCGGGTTGTCCCATAAATCTTACAACATTACCTAAAATAGAAAGAAAATAAGTGGACCACATTAACTTAAACAAATGAACCCCACTAGTTTTATAACTTTACACCACTACTTTATATCTTTACCTCATCTACTTCACTTTTACACCTACTATCTTAAAATCCGTGCCGATACCTCAATATTGCAAGATTGGTGGGACGGAGGTAGTATCTAATTAGAATTAGAATTACTTTTTAAAATAATTAGTCGGGTATTACGAAAATGCATTAATTATGCTATTTGTAAGTTCGAGGAAACTACTATGTTCCTGTGTCGGGCTGTGTGGAATAAGCTTGTGCTAAAAATAAATAAATAAATATTTTTTACTTATTTTCATAAGTGAAAATTAAGTAATAGTTTATCCAAAGGTAGTACATAGATTCTCTAATAAAATCTTCCTCCTTCAAATTTTCACATTAAAATTTTTCATAACTCCATTAACTAAAAATTTATTATTTATATTTTAATTTTTGTGAGTATTTTGTACTAGGGAAATATTACTAGAAGGTTTTTCTTAAATAGATATTTATATATAAGAGATATAATTTAATAAATAAAAATATATAACACTTGAAAATGTATAGTTTCATTTATAAACATAATTTAAAAAATACACACTCAACTTCACCGAACTTATCTCATTTTTTCCAATACGGTTATTAAGAAGATTTGTTAATTATATGTAAATAAGTGGGTCTCATATATAAAGTGATTGATTTATATTATAATTTTTTACCATTTTAGAAAACAAGGCAAGTTCAAACTTCGATGCTACCGTCCGAAAAAAAAAAAAAAAGAGACAAGTTCGGTATCACGAAAGGAGTATGTGCAATTCATAAATTTTAGAAGGAAAAAAAAGAATATACGCAAATCATGTTTGTATATTATGTATATGTTAGTTAAAAGGATCGATTCATGTATGTTTTAACGGTTATGTTATCATGAATTTCATTGTAATTCCAAATTACATTTTTTTCTACTTCCAACAAGTAATTAAAAAATAATGAACTAAAATCAGTGAAATATTCGTATGGAGTTGCGCAAAATGAAATAAACTGAAATAAACCAAATCAGAAAGCAAACTACATTGCAAAAATGGTTATAATATACCCAAATTGAAAGCAAAACAATACACTTAGATATATAATATAGATATTTGAATTTAAAACTAATTTTGATTATATATGATGGCAAATTCGTATGAATAATCTTTAAAAAATTAATAAAATATTATATTATACTATAGTTTAATGCAACAATTTATATTCACCCACAAATATGACATGAGAGGTCCAAACATGAAGAAACAATTATAATCTCTCCGTTCCAATTACATTTACCTTTTTCGAACAGTCCATTATTTATGTATCATATTGTATGTAATATCCCTAAAAAATCTAAATAAATTATAATAGGGATTTAATTCCGACTAAATCCGCTCCGAAAATAAAATTTCAACTAATTGAATTATTTCTCAATTTGCGGACGAATTCAGAGTATTAAAGAGATATTTTATCCCGCGAGATTTTCGGATAATTACGGGATTATATATAATACGTAAATTCTCCCCCCCCCTCTCCCGTTAGCTACCTAAACTAAATCTTTTGATATCAAATCTTAAGATTTATGATGAAATTTCGAGAAGACTTGCGCTTAGGAGAAGAAAACTTTCAACGTGGCTCTTGTTATTAGTCAGTTATCCCTTCCGTCTCTCATACCCCCCCCCACACGCAAGTGTGACCGGCGACAATTGGATTTCCAAAGAGGAGGAAGCTGCTGCTGATGAGCCTAGCTGAGACTGCACTGGCTGAATTCAAATTGGAATACATCTCCTCCACGTTACACTAATTGAGAGGCAAGAAGAAGAAGAAGAAGAGACGTTCTTGTGATGTGGGAAGAAGAAGGAGCATATATATCCTAGAGAGTAGAGAGAGATTTTTTCAGAAATTGGAGCCATGTCCCCAAGATTTTCTCCATCTCCCCAACCTTGTTTCAAAACAGTGGAGACATCAAACGAGCTCCTTAATCTTCACGAATCTTGTGCGAAGAATCCGACGGAACGCTTCTCTTCCTTTGGTTTCGGTTCTAGATTTGTGAGGTCTTCCTCTTGTTGACGCTGTAATACTTTATACTATGTGCATCTTCTTTTCTCTACGTTGATAGCATGACTTGGTGAATATATGTTTTAATAAATCTTTTGAAAGAGGAAATCGTGTGCGAGTGAGTTGCTAATGCTAATGAGAACCGATTCCTATTCTAATGCACCATTACGTAGTAGATGCTAGGATCTTTGTTTTGGAAGTTATCATGTAACCTCTTTACTAGAATGATTTTTGGTATGATCGAAATCTGTAAAAATATGTTAAACAATGAATGATCTTGATGTCTGATAGTACATGTTTTTGTAGCCTACTTTTCGACCCCACCCTCCTTAATAATATGAACCCTATAGATACATATCACTGTATACATTATTCCCATAGCGGTCCATAGCCAAACTCCGTTCGAATCGAAAAGCGTGAGCCAAAGGAAAATTTGCTTGCCAAGCCCCTCTCTATTTTTGAAGAACTAGACAACAACTTTCGGCGGATTTTTTCGAATAATCTACTGAACTTTAAATCCCAAACCCAACACCACCTTGACCTTGATCTTCTGGATTTCCATAGCCATCTTCCTCTCGCCAATTGGAGTTCATACCAGAAAGTTATGCACTCCGGAAAATCACCTTTTGAAACTACCGACTTTCTAAGCGGCCAGATCGGTGAAATTGCGACTCGATTTACAATCATATAAATGAACAAAAATATCCAAGGCTTATACATTTAGAAACCTTGTATTTCAAGCTTTATAACTCCACTTCCCGTTTGTTAAACGAAGCCCGTACCAAAGAGATACAAAGTTCGAAAGTTCAGTTGTTCGAACTCTGCACATAACGGAGCAACATTATTAATACGAAAATTTGCTTTTCTCCAGAAACTTAAACCTAACGAAAACTATACAATTGAAAAGATCTTTCTTTGAGCTTCTCGAAAATGCGTCTCGCGTATTTCTCGGAGCCCGGATCAAGGAGATACGAGACGTCAAAGTCAAGCTGCCGAAACAGCACATTTACGTTGAACAATTGACTTCGGCGCAAAGTCTGCTCGTTTTAACCTACTTTAAACCATCAAAAACCATATCGTTTGAAAGCTACTTCGTTGGCTTTCCAACGACGCCTTCGGTTCGCAAAATGGAGTTCGAACGCAAAAGATATGAGCCCCCGAAGCACCACTGACAGAACTGCCGCAAATTCGGGGACTAATTTCGATATTGAATGAGTACCCGATCGGGGCTTAAGTTCTACAGTTTGTACCTCTTCTGGATTAGAATCTAAAAATAAGTTCGACACCGAAAATCGATGGTCGGATCGTCCGAAACTGAGGCTAGAAGTCGCTGCGAAAACCACTCCAAA
This sequence comes from Lavandula angustifolia, assembly GCA_028984105.1. Classification (NCBI taxonomy): domain Eukaryota; kingdom Viridiplantae; phylum Streptophyta; class Magnoliopsida; order Lamiales; family Lamiaceae; genus Lavandula; species Lavandula angustifolia. The sequence goes on from CM054822.1 coordinate 21,893,693, forward strand.
CTATCTCTTAACTTGTTATAATATACTGTTAAATTCCAAATTTTTTGCCTTACACTATGGAAATCATTGAACGTACATGATTAAAATCGATACATATACATATCCAAGCAAGAAATAATTAAGACAAACTTACGGTCAATAAAATCAAGCGATTCCAAAGTCGATTGGAATAATTAGGGGTGTAAGTGGTTCCGCTCCGAACCGCGAAATCGGTCGGACCAAACCGAACCAAACCGAAAAATGTGGTTCGGTTCGGTTTCGCGGTTTGGTTCGGTTTATTTTTTTAGAAACCGTTTACATTCGGTTCGGTTCGCAGTTTCAAGAATTTTTGAACGGTTCGAACCGAAACGAACTAATATCCTATTTTTTTAATTTTTTTTATTTAATATTTATCTTTCTTATATGAGAATATTGTTGGATTTAGATATTAGATTTATGTTTAGATCAATTCTATTCTATACAAATGAAGAGAAAGACGTAACAACTCTATACTTATGAGTTCAGAATGAGTGACATCTTATAAACTATTATTCTTGCATTATTTAAGATTTAAAAAATAAATAAAAAAATAAAAAAGTGAACTGATGAACCGAACCAAACCATTTATAAGCGGTTCGGTTCGGTTCGGTTCCGATATTGAAAAATCCATCAAACCGAACCGAACCAAACCATTTTTATGTGTTTGGTTCGGTTCCTAAAATACATAAAAAGTCGAACCGAACCGAACAATTGTTACACCCCTAGGAATAATTGTAAAACCCCTTTTTCGCCAAATTGTGGGCATAAAAAGTTAAATTTTTAAGATAATTAGATTGAGCTACGACTAAAGTTAGGGTCTCTCTTGTAGGACCCGAGGAATGACGATAACCTATGTTATTAAACCCGGCCCAGTCATTGACCCGGAAAAGTTAATTTTAGTGGTTCAACCGGTCGAACCGGTGAGTCAACCCGGTGTAACATTATAAATATTAAATATCTTTTAACAATACAAATAAATAAAATAAATAACTTACAAATATAAAAAACTTAATATTAATATAATTTGAAGTAAAAAATTAACCTAGTATTTTCCATGTCCAAACTTTATAAATAGAATTAGTACATTAGAGATTTAGAATTTAAATTTATTTTTTTAATTAATATTACCGGGTCAACCGGTTATCGATTACCTAGTCAACCGGCCGGTTCTGCCGGGTCGTACCGGGTCAAAGGCCAAAATCGGTTTTTTATTGGCCCGGCCCGAATTTTTCACCGGGTCACAGTTGAATCGGGTCAACCGGCCGAGGCCGGGCCGGGCCGGCCCGGGTTTAATAACATAGACGATAACCCCGAGAATCGCAACAACATTAAGACAACACCACGAAGTGGGCTCTACTTTCTAGAAAAAATTATCTTGAGTTATTAAACTCTGCTACATATGAAATATTGTTATCCAATGAAAATTTTTATGCGCGTTTTGATATGTTTAATGCTCTTGTATTGATCGATCGAGGTTCTTGTTTTGACCTAACACATCAATTCAAGGATTGTGTACACCCCGTCAGCCGTACATGAGTTTGTTCTCCCCTGTGCGCTAACTCTACGGCTACAGAAAGGATTATCTAGAGAAATGTCCGATATCCTATTTTAAAAGAGTACTCTGAATAATGACTCGAGACTCAAATGAAAAAGCTCTGATGTAGATTCGTTCCGGAATCACAAGAATAACTATTAAAAGCTGCAAGCGCGCGCAAATGAATGAAATAATAAATATTTTATATGCTTACTGCTGCTCGCTCCCCACTCAACTTCATGGGACCCACACCAGGCCCTCCAATCAACCAATCAAAATCAGATCTCGCATCTCGGCCCCAAATTTCTACTAACTTCACCCTCCCTCATAAATTTCCCCCAAATTAACGGGCCGTACCCACCACATCGATGCGCACTGCGCACTCGCACCATAAATAGTGGACCACCCAGTCAGAGCCGCCATATTCGAGCTTGTCGGGTTGGTCTCAACGGCCCAGATCCCGCCACGTCGCGCAACGCGATTGGCTCTCCTTTCACGTTCGCGATAGCAGAGCTCCAGTGCGGAAATGGAATAAACAAATGAGGGGAAATCGACTTAAATTAAGGGGGGGAGGAGTCGTGGCGATGGGGCGGTAGACACTTGTCCACCAATCATCGAAGCGGCGGAGAAGAAGGAAACGACACGATCACGTTTTTTCTCTCTCTACTTCTCTCGCTCTCTATTAAGGGTAAAGCCTCTTCTTCATATGGTTCTTTTTCCTCCTCTCTCTACAAATCATAAATCTTATTTTCCCTTAAATTCGTTTAAGGCTCTCTTTTTTCCTCTGATTATTATTTTTTGTGTTTTTCCTAGTTAGCTTTTATGGAAGTAGGTGTTCACTCCGTATGCTTTCTGAACGCATCTTTACGCTATCTCGATATTTATGGAAATTCTTTATTTTTGAAAAATAAATAAATTAAAGTTCTAGTATGAATTCTTACTCAAGGATAAGTACTCGGGGTTTGCTTTTCAATTCAAAGATCCGAGTGTATTTTGAGTGATTTCAATGAACTGCGGAAATGATTTTTCACAATTGTAATGCACCATGACGCAATTTTTGATGTATTTTGGGTGTATTTTTACGGTTTACAAGTTGATTATTTGAAGTTCGATTTTGAGCTGCAAAATGAGCTCTCGGCAGAGGAAAAAGCGAAAACGAAGGACAATTTAGCATATGAATATGGAGTATAATGCAGATGATGAGGAGAGGCTGTGTTGGGTTTCTGGAGAGTTTCTAATTGAGTATGTAACTGCTTGAGGAATGTAGGAATTTACAGGTATAATTCACCTTATAATCATGATAGCCCTATACCGTGATCTAGAGCAGAAGTGTACTGAATTGGAAGCCATGGATTGGAAGTTGAAATATGAATCTGGACTTCCAAGAGTTACTGAAGCGCCGTTTTGTGAATTCTTGAGGAAGTGAAGCTATCTAATTTGTAATTTAATCCTAGTTCGAATTGAAGTTTTTAGGGTTTAGATCTGAGATTAAGATGATAAACTCAAGTGATGTGGTTTAATAGGACCCTTGTGAATCTCATCATGTGTGATTTGGGTGTTGAAAATTGGGAGATTGACCGGATAATTATGATAGAAGTATTCAAGTGAAAGCTTCGATACTATAGTTTTGTCAATGCTTTAAAGCTAAGTATCAACCTATCATATCTTGAAAAAATATTATTATATCCATGGAGTATGATCTGTCTTTAGTCTTTTGTTTTTAGTATTTCACCCATTTTCCTTGGTTCTCCCTCCTTGCATCCTTCTGCTCAATCTTTCTATCAAAGGTTTAAAAGAAATATAATGTGTAAGCTTATTGCTTTTACTAGGTTGAATGATATGTTCTTGATTCATTGCTTTATCTTCTTTGTAGTACAGAGAGAAGGGAGACAAAGTTTTATTGCCATGTTTTTATTTATCATTGTTGAAATACTAATTGTGAAATATGATGAATTTGATCACAGCTAGTAGGTGTACTGCTTCCGTACTCCGAATAATGGGTTCTTACATGAACTTCAAGAACTATGGAGATGATGATAGTGGTGCGAAGACAGTTGGTAATTATCCATTGGTTCGACAGTCTTCCGTATATTCCCTAACATTTGATGAGTTTCAGAGCACTTTGTGTGGGCCCGGAAAGGAGTTCGGATCTATGAATATGGAGGACCTACTAAAGAGCATTTGGACGGCTGAGGAGAGCCAGGCTGTAGTATCTTCAGCTGGTGGAGGAGATGGAAGTGTGGCAGGAGGGAATTTGCAGAGGCAGGGTTCTTTGACATTACCAAGGACTCTTAGCCAGAGAACTGTTGATGAAGTGTGGAAGGATGTGTTGAAAGAATCTGTTAGTGCAAAGCCTGCAAGCAGTAGTGGGGGTTCGGAAATGGGGCCAAGGCAGCCCACTTTAGGTGAGATGACACTAGAAGAGTTTTTGGCTCTAGCAGGTGTGGTTAGAGAGGATAATCAGCCTTCTGGAAGGACAAATGTAAATGCCACTGGTTTCTGTGGTGGTTTACCTCTATCAAGCACCCATAACTCTACTGTAAGTATAGGGTTTCAGCAACCATCCCGGGGCCATGGTTTGCTTGGCAATCAGCTCACGGAGCAGAGCAATATTGTTCTTAATTCCCCTAACTTGGGAGTCAATATGAGTAGTGTAAATGTAAACCAACCTCAGCCACAACTACAGCCTTTATTTCCAAAGCAAACAACCTTAGCCTTTTCCTCCCCTACACAACTTCAGCTGCCTAGCTCGGGAATAAAGTGTGCAGTGGTGGAGATGAAGAATGTTTTGAGTAACACGAGAGTTCCGGGTGGGGGAGTTGTGTTGGGTGGACTAAGCAGTGGGGCTGTCGGAGGGTCTCCGAATAATCTCTATGGAGATGCTACGGCCAAGAGTAATACAGACTCGCCACTGTCGGGATCACCTTCACCTTATAATACCGGGGTGGCTGGGGGAGGTAGGAGGTCTTCTGCCACTTTGGAGAAAGTGGTGGAAAGGAGGCGGAGGAGAATGATAAAGAACAGAGAGTCTGCGGCCAGATCACGAGCTAGAAAGCAGGTGATTCATTACTACAGATGTGAATCTTCCTTGTTATCTGGACTGCTATCTTTCATTACACAAATGTTATCTTTATCTTTCTCATTGTGGTAGTGTTATACTATTACTTGGTTCGCATGTCAAAGGTGTGTGCAGTTTTGTACTTAAAAATTAACTTGAGTATTTGACAAACTGAGCTCAAAGTAATACCACCTCTTGATTCGGAATCGTCTTGGAACTTATTAGATTGTACGTAGGTTGAAATCCATTCTTGGCTGACAGATTTTTACTTGATTGCTCTAATATGACAGCTAGTGGGATTTGCTCATGGAATCTCCACAAGTATTTTCATGTATTATCCTCGAGTGCACGAACTGTTCATGATATTCATCTTTGTGTTTGTTTGGATGGTTTCCAGTTCTCTTTCTGAAACATCTTTGAGAACTTTTCAGTTAACTCATTGTTCGTTCTCCATCCATCCCCACAACATAATGTGCATAATGTTATCTGAAAAATGCAGGCCTACACTCTGGAGCTGGAAGCAGAAGTAGAGAAGCTTAAAGAAATGAACCACGAGTTGCGAAAAAATCAGGTAAAATATATTTTCTTGGTCAGGATACATCTCAAACTGAAGTCTGATAATTTGACAAAAATGTTTTTTTTCCAATTCCAATACAGGAAGAATTTATGGAGATGCAGAAAAATCAGGTACTGATTCTCTGTCTACTTGGAGAAATGAATTCGCTACTCGGTATTTTCTTGTATATATCTAAAATTTGCCATCAAAAAGCATAAGAGATGGAAAGGATGAGAAGGATACAAAGAAAACTTATCCACTGCTTAGCTTGATCTTCTCGAATTATGCCACATTATTCTGACCAGCTTATTCCTTTTCGGTTTGTTAGATCTTGGAGACGATGAATAAGCCGTGGGGTGGTAAAAGAATATGCTTGAGGAGGACACTAACCGGACCTTGGTAGAGTAGAGCAGCAGCTTGTATTTGTACCGAGTTCGAACCAAGCTTAAGCGATCCTTCTTGGATCTCATTCGACGGGCGATATGATACGTGGTGAATAAGCTTTCGTGTACAGAAGCAAACGAGTGCCATGTTGTATGTATATTACGGTGCTACTCTAATTTACGTAAGGATACTGCTTGGTTCTCTGCTTTGTTCATCTACTGTGTATCTTAACTGCTGTTAATACTGCTTCTTGCTATTAGTATTCACAACCTTTTGGTTCCAGCTGTAATTATCAGTATACGTTTGATTTAGTCATGTTTTTGCATTTCAAAATATGTAGCAATGCCCTAGCGGTTAAGGTGGAGCTGGCCGGTTTTGGTTCTCGAATAGGTGGAATCGGAACCAAACTGTTAACCATATATCCATGGTCATGGTTTGGTTCGAACTGGCAGTTCTCTTACGACGAGGATCAATTATGTGGCGCGATTTAAGTCGTGGATTTTCAAAATTTCAAATTTTCAGAACTGTGGTTCCGGTTTCAAAAACTTGGAATTGAAATTGTACTGTGGAACGTTGGTAGCCGTTACGGTTCAAAACAGCAGTTAGTGATTTGGAACCGCACCGGAACTATCGATTCTAGGTTTTTTGGACTGCTCTAGGTTAAGACAGTGTTAAATAAGGTTTTTTTGGGTTTTATCGCATAAACATTTTTTTTTAATATTCAAAATGTATACTTTTGCTTTGTTGGACTTTAAAATAAATCAGAATAATTAGAAAGTGTTTGCATCACTATTTTTTTAAAAGCAAGTTTCTTATACTCCCTTCGTTCCAGCAGACTTGTCTTGTTTAATTTCGGCACATATATTTTAATGAGTGGGTGGTTGTGTTTAGAGGAGCAGATGATTGTGTGTAGAAAGTGGGAATTTGTGTAGTAATTATTTTTAATTACGGAAATGAATATAAGACAAGTCGGACGGGACGGAAGGAGTAATAAATATTGCAACCACTAATAACTTTTGCTTAAAAGAAATTGTAAACAACTTTAACCATAAGTAATATTCCAAACATTATCTAAGAAGTTTGCGTTGTGGTCAAAGATACGGGTTCAATTCGCCCGACAATACATCGAAAGCGACTGCGGATTTTCATCGTTGTATAAAAAATGAGTCGGGTCAAATAAAATCAAAATTTCTAATCAGATAAAACAGTTGTATATTTGTGAAATCATAGTTAATTTTTAATTTAGGTCCTTAGGATAATGGAAAACGTGGATAAGAAAACGTAGACATGGAGATGGATATGAATTACAGGTAGGACGGCATTTTTCTGATTATAATTGGGCACTCCTCTATTTCTCCTACTAGTATTAAATAGACTGACCAAACGACACCGCTGCGAAGATAAACTGAAAGTGGAGAGAGAGAGAGAGAGAGCAGATCAGAGATGCTAAGAAGCGTGGCTAAAAGAATTCCGGAAGCGGCTTCGAGCCGATCAATTTCATGGTGGCGGCGTCAGAATTTCCCCGCCTGCCCGACCAGAAACATGTGTTCGAGTAGTGTTTTGCCGGATACGCTGGACCGGAGCTCCGATTCCTATGCGCGTAATTCTGAAACGATGGCGGGCCTAATTTCTCAACTGCACGCGCATATTCGACAGGCATCACTCTCTCTTTCTCTCTCTCTCTCTCTCTCATGTCACTTGCTCGGGTGATTTGCTGCTTGTATTTCTCCGTCTGAAAATGGTGTTTAATTTTCATGAAATAGGTGATGAATGGCGGAGGACCGGAGGCTGTGAAGAGGAACAGAAGTCGGAACAAGCTTCTTCCTAGAGAGAGAATTGATCGTTTGATTGATCCCGGCTCTTCATTCCTCGAGCTTTCTCAGGTTTTTTTTCCCTATGATTCTGAATTGTGTTTATTATATTGCTCGAGCTTTTGCTGAATTAAATTGTTGTGTTATATTTATTCATTACTTACTGTAGTCTAATTCCAGTCTAAATCAAGAAAGTGTGAGTTTCATGTTTTGTTTCAATTGTCAATTATGTTAGCTTTCTGAATGTTTTGGGCTCTTTAGGAAATTAGGGGCAGGATTTTGTTGTATAACTAAGCAAAACAAAATGGTTTAGTGGTATACTTACTGAACAACATTGAAACTTAATCCACTTATGCAATTGATGTATTTCTGTGCATTAGCTTGAACTATGATAGATAGACCTGCATGATCGATCTCGACCACTTCGTAGAGGAACCTACACTTGATTTCATTATTGTGCATTTGCTTGAAATTAGATTGCACTATACCTGATTTAGCGTTTTCTTAAATTTAGCTTGCCGGCCATGAGTTATACGATGATCCATTACCATCTGGCGGAGTGATCACCGGTATCGGTCCAGTACATGGGAAGCTTTGTGTATTTGTTGCCAATGACCCTACCGTGAAAGGTGGGACATACCGTCCCATCACTGTCAAGAAACATCTTCGGGCACAAGAGATTGCCGCTCGGTGCAGATTACCATGTTTGTATCTTGTGGACAGTGGAGGTGCTTTCCTTACAGAGCAGGCTGAGACCTTTCCCGACAAAGAAAATTTTGGTCGAATCTTCTATAATCAATCTAACATGTCAGCAGAAGGCATCCCCCAGATTGCATTAGTAGTCGGCTCTTGCACAGGTGGCGGGGCTTATATACCTGCTATGGCGGATGAAAGTGTGATGGTAAAAGGGAACGGAACAATATTTCTTGCTGGACCTCCACTTGTAAAGGTTAGTTCAGACTTTTGGTAGTTCTCATCTTTATAGAAAATGGATTTGGTGAGAACTTAAGAGCTAAGAACCGATCTCTACCCTTAATCTTCTTATTAGATGGTTTGGATAAGATATACTTTATTCAATTTATTTCTTTATTTCCGCATGAATTATATGTTTGTAACAATAGGGACAAAATTTTCTCAATTATCCATAAGGTTTTATGGATTTAAAAATATGACGAATATGCATAGAATATAAATAATTTTGTATAAGGTTTCTAGTTCGTAGGTTCCTACGTGAACCAAACCTATGTATATATTTAGAGAAAATAAAGCATGTCTTTGAAATTTTTGTACTTTTTATGTATATGCAATGCATTGGTTCTTCAGTTTTTCTTGTATGCTCGCTTTTAAGAGACTTATTTGAAGTTTTAGTAGGCTGCTACTGGAGAGGAAGTTTCTGCTGAAGACTTGGGTGGTGCATCCCTTCATTGCAGGAGGTCTGGTGTTTCGGATTATTTTGCTCAAGGTGAAGCTCTTAAACTTTATCTTATCTTTCTAGTCACTATTCAATGATAACAGTTGATCTTTTCGTAGTATTTTTGACTCCTCGTGTGACACCGTGCAAGTCGTGTGTTTATCTTGTAGATGAACTGCATGCTCTTGCTATTGGACGAAATATAGTTAAAAATCTGAACATGGCTGGTAATATGGGTGGACAGCACCAGAGGGTACCTGATTTCAAGGAGCCTCTGTATGATGTAGCTGACCTTCGTGCTATTGCACCAGTCGATCTGAAGCAGTCATTTGACATCCGATCAGTTATTTCACGTATTGTTGACGGGAGTGAATTTGATGAATTCAAGAAACTGTACGGAACTGTAAGACCCTTTAATTCCCTTCAGACTTTGCTTCTGCTTCAAAATATCTTTTAATCCTGCTTGTTCACTCCTTCCTTCCTATGAACAGACGCTTGTAACAGGCTTTGCTAAAATATTTGGACAAACAGTTGGAATTATCGGGAACAACGGTGTACTGTTTAATGAATCTGCTGTGAAAGGGGCTCATTTTATTGAAATATGTACTCAGCGAAACATCCCATTGGTCTTTCTTCAGAATATCACTGGATTTATGGTACGTTCCCGATTAACCTGAGTGTTTATACAGATTTTATGATACTTAGTAGAAGTGAGTAACTACAGATTGTTGCTAATTATATTGTTTCCCTTTTCATCTCAAGTATGTGTATAAACTCGTTTGCTCAATTAGAAACTTGTTGTCATTTGAGTGACTTTATTTTCGACGAGATCATGAATTTGAGTTTGTCGTAAAACCTCTTAACAAGCGGATATATTTCAGGTTGGTTCGAAATCTGAGGCTAGTGGTATAGCAAAATCTGGAGCAAAAATGGTGATGGCAGTTTCTTGTGCAAAGGTTTGAGCTTTTTTCTATCTACACCACTCATCAATCCCACTTGTTGTCTTTCCTTTCCAAAAGAATTTAGGATAACCCGGTTCTTTTCTATCGATACGTATCATTTTTACTGTTTGGTTTGAATGATAGTAGAAAACTAACAGAACTGTTGTATCTACTCGTACTTTCAACGCTACCCAACTTAGGTTCCGAAAGTCACAGTTGTTGTTGGTGGAAGCTTCGGAGCTGGAAACTACGCAATGTGTGGCCGTGCATACAGCCCCGATTTCATGTTCTTCTGGCCAAACGCTAAAATATCCGTAATGGGTGGAGCTCAGGTACTCACCAATTCCATCTTGGATGAAGTTTGGATTATATATCTGTTTTGATCATTGATTCTTGAATCAACTTGTTTAGGCTGCTGATGTGCTGGCTCCGTTAGAAAGGGCCAAATGCAAAAAGAATGGACTCCCGGTAAGGCTACTTTAGTCATTTGACATAACATTCTGATCACCAAACTTACAGAGAATAATAATTCAGTGGGGCAAGGAAGAAGAGGAGAAGTTCAAGGTGGGAGTGATGGAGGCTTATGATCGAGAAGGCAGTCCGTACTACTCCACGGCAAGGCTCTGGGACGATGGCGTGATCGACCCGGCCGATACGAGGAAAGTGTTGGGCCTCTGCGTCGCTGCTGCTTCGGCTAACCGCAAGGCGGAGAGCACCAAATATGGCGTCTTCAGAATGTGAAGGTGGTAGTGATGAAATGTTGTGAAAGTGGTGAGGAGAATGATGGAATGGGACGTCTCAGTACCACGTTGTATACTTAAGTTTAGACTCGATTTAGGGTAGAATTTTTCGATAAATTATATGATCGGAAAAATTCCCCCAAGTTTATCCCTCTTTTTCATACATGGAGATTAACAAATTCTTAAGATTGCAAATCTTATTCACACATAAAGAGATGTATCTAAAAAGAATTGAATTTTCCAATTTTTGAGGTGATTTTTAAAATAACTACCTCTATATAAGCAAAATAGAAAAATACAGCTGACTTTTTATAATAACATTCATAACATAGCTATGATTACTAAGAACAATCTTAAAATTTTCATTTTCCTAATTTACTCGATCATTATTGATTCTGAGACTTCTGTGTTTTGCACACTACGACCATGATCGATTTTGTAAGAATTTTTTTTTATGACGAGGGTAATCTACGAGGTCTGTAGGATGAGCTAACCATTCTAGATTGTTAAACACGTTAATTGTTATGTCATTTCAAATAAATTATTTTTTTAAAGAATCTTGATTATATTATGAATATATAAAAATGACTATTTTTAAATAATAATAATTTATGTTTATGTTATCGTAAGTGACTATTTTTAAATAATAATAATTTTAATGTAATTTAGATTTATGTACAATCTATTGATAAAAATGGCACTATTGACCTTGTAAAAACCATAAGTAGTAGTATTAAAAATTAGAAATTTGTGTCGCCATGTGAAATGGCATAACGGTGAAGATGGGTGGTTCGGTACCGTAAGATCATGAGTTTAAATTTCACTGCTTACGCTATGTGGCTCTGTCACCAAAGGTAGCAACTTTTAAAAAAAAATGTTAGTTTTCAGTCACCATCTCCACCAGAAAATCGAAAACACGTGAAAAATTGGCGAGCGATCCACTGCCACTCCATTACTTTTGTCTGCTAATAACAAATACTGCGAATAAAATCTCGATCACCTCTCAATTTTCCACGACTCCGAGCCGCGACAAAGAACACGCGTATTGTATTAGGAATCACGCGAACAGATCAAGTAGTAGACGCCAAGATTTTCTGATATTTCAAGTGCGTTTTGCGTTTTCGTTGATTCGTTGTTGGAAATGGCCGCCTCTTGTCGCTCCACCGCCGTCCTCTCCATCTCCCGCCCCCAAACTCGGTGCCGAGTTGCCTCGGCGAACTCATTGAGTCAATTTCTGCGGATCGACCGCGTGGGGATCTCGATTTCGGTCCAGAGGCGCCTCCAGGCCCGGGAATCCGTACGTGCCTCCAGCATTGGTGATAGCAGAAGTAAATTCTCGAGTTTTGTTAAATATTTGGAAATCTTTATTCTTGAATTTGATTCGATTAACGGATTTATATGTGCTTTTGTTTTTTATCTGATGATTATTTCGTGATTGTAGGAAATATAACCTTTCTCTAAATGAATTGCTGTGTTTGCTTGTATGATTGATTACTTGATCTAAATATTTATATTGTTTTAGGATACAACATTAACATCTTGATCTTGAAAAGTAGAATCTGATTTCTTGACTAAATATTTCATGAATGGCAATTCTGCTTTTGTCAATTATATAGATTCCATTTCAGATCATATACCTATAGAGAAATGAACTTAGATCACATTGTATAAAGATTTCTAAGTTAGGTCTGATCTTGATACCGAATCCGAAAATGCTGCTGATTCTGAATAAGTTAGGTCTAACATGATTGATGAAAGAGATTCTTGATGTTCTAAACCCTTGTATCACAAAAGAATCTATACATATATCTTGTGCTTGGTCAATTATCTATTTGTTTTTCTAGATGGTAAGCATGGTTTGTTTTTGTTCACTTAACACCTTGCCTTCTCGTTCCGTTCTTTGATTTACTGCATAGCTAAAGTATGTAAAAGAGCCTATTTTAGCTGCTTCAGGGTAATATTATAGCTTGTTTAGTGTTATATTATGCTTGATGCTTCATATCTTTTCACTTTTGGAAATCAAAGCTATGAATTGTCTTCCTTGAACATATAATTTGGTGGTTTAGTGGTTATTAGGACTGATTATGATTACAAAACCTCACATACGAACTCGAGGTTGAGTACTCTTGTTTTGTCCACGTGTAGTAGTCTGATGGTCATACCGGCCTATACGTGAGGGGGCGTGTTGAAGCCCATATTGTTGTCCCACATCGACTCTTATAAGGCCTTACGGAGAGTGTAGCCCAATTTATCAAAATGCAGCAACATTCTCACTGCCCTTGTTTCTCCCTAAGGTTTACTGTTCTTAGATTTTTACACTGATACTAAATGCACTTGCAAATCAAGAAACAGTTTTAAGTAAAGTTAACATTGTATAGTTTCATCATGGTGGTATAGTTGGAAGGGAAAAATGTGGAGATTCTAAATGCTTGTTGTTCTCTAACATTGCAGCTTCAGCTGTCACTGCAAATTCATGGGATAAACTGATCATCGACAGCGAACTACCCGTACTGGTCGAATTCTACGCTAGCTGGTGTGGACCTTGCCGAATGGTTCATCGAGTAATCGATGAAATATCCACTGAATACTCGGGGAGACTAAAGTGCTTCGTTCTTGACGCGGATACAGACTCACAAATTGCTGCAGACTACGACATTAAGGCTGTGCCGGTCGTGCTGCTGTTTAAGAACGGGGAGAAGCGCGATTCTGTGATCGGCACCATGCCGAAGGATTTCTATGTGGCTGCCATTGAGAGGGTTCTGGCTTCACAAGAGATTTTTGGCTGTGAAGATTGATGATTTTTTGTGCAAAGAATTGATGGAAGATTGTTCTTCACCGGTTGAGTTTGTTACTGTTTTGTAGTGCTTGTTTGCTTGTTCTTTGAATATGAATATGAATTGTGGTAGCAAAGAAGAACATTTGTTCTTGAGATGAAGAAGCAAAGCTCTGTAATTTCAAGAAAGTGAAATAAGACTGATCTTTTTGTTTGTGGCAAATTCAGTTTAGTTTGGTGTAGTAAGGGTGTGTTTGGTGAGAGAACTTCGGGATCAGAAATGAATATGAATTCCATGTAAGGTAATGAATTAGGTGCATTGGAATCTAGATTTGAATCATATCTAAAAAATTGAAATTTCTCGAATTCTTCGTGCATTTGGTTGTAGAGAATTAGATAGGAAAGAAATAGAGAAGAAAAAATTGGAGATAAATAAATTGATAGAGACCACAAAGAGGAGTGGTCCCCATTTATTTTTTTAATATTTTTTTCTCACATAAAATTGACAATCCTATAATCGTATAAAATATTTGGTAGACTCCATGTATTATCGAATAAAAACATTTTTGTCTTTTTAATTAAACATCATTTCTCATTTCTCATTTTCTATAAAAACAAAACAAGGATTAGACCGAAGAAAATATATATATTTTTTTTTATCTTTTTCTCGTACCAAATAATATACTATTAAATATATCATATTTCTTACCTTTCTCTAACTCTTTCTCTACATTTTTTAATCTAATTTTTTCCTCTCATTTTCTCCATCCAACCAAACAAGAGTTTGTTCAAATTCGACATAATTCTGAATCCGATTCTAAGTTGCGAGAACGAGTAGCCCATAATTCAAAAATCTTCCTAATTTCCTAAAATACTTTTTTATTGGAAAAAGAAAAGGCGGGAGAGGCTTAAGAAACTTGGCTTTTAAGTTTGTCTATAAATATCACGAGTAATTGCTTTTAATTTTCTCGTCTTCAACTGAATTCCGAATTGTCTCGCTAATCGGATTGAGAGAGAGAGAGAGAGAGAGAGAGAGAGAGAGAGAGAGAGAGAGGGGTAGTGGATGAGACTTGCTGCTAATCAGAATTACGTATATTGGTACTTTGCATTTTATACATGTATGTAATTTTGTACCTATATATCTCTGAATGATTATGTTTTGGAATGGAAATACGGATGTAGGTGCTGGATAGTGATGAATCTCTGTATTCTTGTTGTGTTCTTCGCGTCTTTTCGGTTCGGTTATTCCACTGCCGTTAAGGTGATTTTCCGATGCTTTTCTGCAGTAATTTGCTCATTTCAGAGGAAGATACACGCTTCTGCTAGTATTTGCGTGTAAATCTCTCTCTCTCTCTCTCTCTCTCTCTCTCTCTCTCTCTCTCTCTCTCTGACTTGATGCAATCTAATTGTTTTCTGACGGTTACAGCGAGGAGAGATCTGCTTGACGAGCAAAAGCTGCGATGCAGGGCTGCACTGCGAGACCTGCCTGGCAAATGGCAACGTCAAGCCGCGGTGTACTCGAATTCAGCCTATCAATCCTCTTTCTAAGGTCGGTTTGTCCAGGTGTTCCTAGTATTCGCCGTTCTGTATGATATGCGGTGAAATTGTAAAATTCTAGAGTTATTTCTTCTGTCGTCGTCGTAATTCGATGAGAATTTTGTTGCGAGAAATTGCTAATTTTAGTACTCGTATTCATCTAATAACAATTGGATAGAGTTAGGAAGGAATTCAAATTTCTAAGTGATTGTTAATAATTTCTTAGGTGGTTAACCTTGATATGATCGGAATTTAGGTGAAGGGTTTACCGTTCAACAGTTACTCGTGGTTAACCACTCACGGCGCCTTCGCCAGATTGGGGGCGAGGTCTGCAACTGGAGACACAATTCTATCCCCGCAGACTCAGCAGGACTCCGTTACTGATCAGCTCAAAGTAAAGCATTTCATCGATCCTTTTTCTTTGCATCTACAAATGTTTGCTGGAAATCGATATAGGAATCGAATTTCACTTCATCTCTTTGTTTTCCCTAAATAGATAAGTAGGTGCCATTTATTAGGGGAAAGTACTTGGTTGATTGATCATGCAGCACCTTGATGGTTTCTGTTAATAATCATGCATTGCAGAATGGTGTAAGAGGATTGATGCTCGATATGTATGACTTCGATAATGACATCTGGTTATGTCACTCATTTGGAGGAAAGTGCTTCAACTACACAGCTTCTGTAAGTATATGGTAGATGAAGGCTGTTAATCATCATAATGAAATGTGAGTTTTGATAATTCTGATTTCTCATAGGAAAGTGCTTCAACTACACAGCTTCTGCAGTACATGATAGATGAAGGCTATTAATTATCATAATGGAATGACCAGAGTTTTCATAATACTGATTTCTTATAGGAAAGTACTTCAACTAGCTGTAGGCTGTTAATCATCATAATGGAATGAAGTGCATTTTGATAATACTGATTTCTTAGAGGAGATTTGTCATACATTACATGCTAATCGACCCGTCTATCCTTCAAGTTGATGTGCTTGCTTTGTTTGTAGGTACCAGCTATAACTGTTCTGAAAGAGGTTCAACTGTTTCTTGAAGCAAATCCATCTGAAACAGTCACCATATTCATAAAAGACTATGTTACATCTCTTAATGGCCTGTCAAATGTTTTTAATGCCTCTGGTTTGAACAAATACTGGTTCCCATCATCTAAAATGCCCCAAAATGGTGGAAACTGGCCAGCAGTTGATGATATGGTTATACAGAACCAGCGTCTAGTAGTCTTCACTTCTAAATCTTCCAAGGAATCTTCAGAAGGCATTGCTTACCAATGGAGATACATGGTAGAAAATCAATGTAAGCTCTCGGAAGTTAACTTCTGAGGTGACATATTTTGGTAAAAATCTTCTTGCTTTACTCATACTGTTGTGGACTTGCAGATGGTAGCGGCGGAATGGTAGTGAGTTCATGTCGAAACCGTGCAGAATCGTCTCTTATGAATGAGACATCAAGGTCCCTAGTTCTAATGAACTATTTTCCAGATAGCCCAGATGTGGCAATGGCTTGCAAACACAATTCAGCCCCTTTAATTGACATGATGAACACATGTTATCAAGCTGCTGATAGAAGGTGGCCGAATTTCATTGCAGTAGACTTTTACAAGGTACTTGGCATTTGATGCAATGATCTCAATTCATCAAAATCATGTGTCATCTTCTTTCTTGTACTCTTGATATAAATCTTGCAGAGAAGTGACGGAGGAGGAGCATCCGAAGCAGTAGATATGGCGAACGGCAAACGGGCTTGTGGCTGCAAAACTATATCACCTTGCAAGGTTTGCTCTTCAATATCTTTGTATTCACCTTACGCACATAACTAGGAAGGAAAGAAGCCTCATTCAATTAAGTCTATATGCAGGAAAATGTAGCATTTGGAGAATGTGATGCATCTGAGGCAACTGCAACTGATCCCCCAGTACCGAATGTAACCAGCTCTGGAGATTTCAAAAGGCCATTTGAATCACAATGGAAGGTTAGTATACTTGTTATGGCTATCCTATCACTATGAATTCTTCCAACTTACTAGCACTGTTGGTTCATTCTTTTTCTCTTGATTAATCATTTCTAAGGAAAGCTTTGTGTGATAAATGATGAGATCCTAATATGTGCTTAGTGTGTAGACTTGGATTGTAACCATAACTAGAAATTGTTGGATAAGAAAAGGATAGAAAGCAATACTCCCTCCGTCCTGTCAATAACATTCTGTATACCTTCCATCCCATTAGGTTGCCATTTTTGGAATAAGACAAAATAGACGGAATAACCCGAAAAGTAAAGTAAGATAAGATGAATGAGGCTGAGAAAATATAATTTTACTAAGGACACGAATTGGATAGAGATTCTTTGGGTTGATCCCATCTCCTTAAATATCGCCGAGGATCATCTGGCCCAAAAGACACAGGATCACTCAGTGGCCCACCAATCACGCGATGACACGCGTGTATTGGTTGGACATATAGTTAATATTATATTGTGAGTTTGATTTAAAGAATACATGTGGCACCACCTGATTGGTGGGCCACGGAATGGTCCTTGCAATTCGGGCCAGAAGATCCGGATTTGCTTAAATATGGTCATGCAATATCAGAAACATTTCAAGTACATGACAATCTCCAACAATGTCTGTCAGTAAAAGGGAGTATTATTTAGTCATATCCATAGGCTCCAATTTCCTTATGGAAGAACTCAAAACTGCTAACTTAATGACCAAACTTTGAACTTAAGACAAGTATCAAGATACACCACAGCCAAGCCTCCTAGCAAGTCACTCTCCCTGTAGTCTGTAGATTCATCTCTCCTCTCTCGAGTAGCACGAGCAAGCATCGACTAGAAAAGACAAAAATACCCTGCAACGGGGAGGGGTGAAAGAGACGGTTTTATGGTGCAGTGACATTATTTTTGCCCTTACTCACCAGATGGTTAGCCTTCAAGTTTTCAAGGCTGTTATTTTACAGATGGGGCAGAGGTTCTTCAGGGTAAGCCACTGTTCGATGCAACCGGTGTGGAACTCGTGCCCACAATCCAATACTCCAATGTCGTCCCCAGTTGCATATTCCTCCTGAGAAAACCCGAGATAGGAAGCAAAGCTCAATTTTCAATACATAATTATGAATGTAAAAAATAACGCCTGGATCTCCACCCGTTAACCTCTATTTATAGGCTAAGAAACGCGCTGCCAAACCTAACTATACTTCTAATAATTCTAAATTACTATGTGTAAGAAGAAGGAAAAGTTTAGTACTCCCTCCGTCCCGCTAATGTTGTCTTACTTTCTTTTTTCGGTTGTTCCGCTATTCTTGTCTTCATCCTAAAATGGAAAAAAACTTGTAGACCACAATCAATTCAAATAGTGGACCCCACCACTTTAATACATTCCCACCCACTTTAACACCTCCACTCACTTTCTTAAACTCCGCGCCGGAACCCACTAAGACAAGAATAACGGGACGGAGGGAGTATTACTATCCTGATTGTATGAAAACCGCGTAAATGACTCTAACCTGGCATATACAGCAGGGCTCCATCTTTGGCACTGAGCTTCCTCTTTCTTCATACTTGTGCTGTTTGATTGAGCTCCTGATCTGTTCTTCACCAAGTCCGGTGCTCACATTCCCAATCTGCTCCTCCAAAGCTAATAATTCCTGTAGAGAAGATCGAGTATGGAAAAGATACCAGAAACTAGGAAAAGATACCAGAAACTTTTTGTTTCATTTGTTTGAGTCCTAGAGAGACGTACCTCGTAAGACATACTGTCGACATCAAGCCTCATATCTCTGTGTCTGTCGTGCAACTCAGCAGATCCTATGAAAGGATCGATATGTATATAATCCTGAAATGAAGGTAAAGATGTTGGTATCATCAATCTGAGAACTATGAATATGATATAACACTTAGAGTCACAACCAAGAGAAGGATTCAAACGAACCTCAGATTGTGAACGGGCACCCCTCCGCATGGCACTCAAGACTTGACGTATCTGTTCATCAGTGTTTGAAAAGTTACAAAGTGACTATTTCTTCATTGATAACAGCTGTGTTTTTTCCGTAAGGGGATGTGTTTATAAAGTAGTTAAAACTCTGAGATCAAGAGAATCTATGAGTTAGTTCATCCATCTATACTATCATATACCACAGCATCAATAGCCTTTCTTTAGGGGCAAGAGGATTAAGGTTATGTAGGTTGATATTATGTTTTGGCCAATTTTTGCAAGTATCGGAAACTAATAATTGAAGACCGAAATAATTTACATAGTTATGCCCTAGACTACCCGTTAAACTCATTAAGGAAAGAATTATAATGTTAATGGTATGCAGTTATACAATAGAGTGAAGTTCAATGGAGGAAACATACCAGTCTATGTCTGCCCTCAACAGCTGTGAAAGAATGCCAACCACTAACATCATCATCCATCAAGAAGGCGGCTGCCCTTTGATCTAATCCATGTCGACTAGTATTAACTGCCTCATCGGATGAAGAAGATGGAGAAGGTAAATGCGGAAAATGACTTCTCCTTGTTCCAGATTCCGACACAACTCGATGTGAAGGAAGCCAAGGTGAAGATCCAGACAACCTTTGATGGTTTTGTGATGTCTGGTTCTGATGAGGCAACCACGCGTCTGAATAGGATCGGCCTCCAGCGCTGGGGCCGGTACGTGAACCAGGACGATCCCAAGAAGAGGCGGAACTCCCATGAGGATAACTCCAATCGACTTGATCGGGGAGAACATTTATCGTCTCGGGTGCAGAAACAGTCATGGGGTAGTCAAGATCGTCTCTACGAGAACTTGATGAACTACCACCTCGTGAACTTAAAGATCCACTCCAAGGGTACGGATGTGTTCCTCTCGACTCATTTACGGAGGCTAAATGAGGTTGGTTCGGGGCGTTGTAAGGGTTCATTGGCAACGTGACAGATGACCTCAACTCCGAAGAAGCATAAGCAGGGGGGCTTCTCACGGGACTAATAATAGGTGTGTCAAAAGGGGTAGGCTCATGACATCCATGATTATATCTTAATTCGAAACGTCGACCCGAGCTTCCTTCCCCTTCAAACCTTGAACAGGGATAAGGGATAGGGGATAGTCTATTCATACCAACTCCACTACTTGGATTTCCTTGTTCAACGAGGTTAGATGAAGACGAGTTCACCGGGCCGGAAGATATGTTTAAATTACGCGAAGCAGTGTAAAAGCCATGCCCCGGATGCTGCATTGCGTTCTTCTCCATTGGATGGTCGGAGCCCGAACTACCACCCGGGTAAAATTGTCCGGAAGTGCCCTCGAGAGCCTTCCTCTTGCAAGATGAACCCCAAGAACCAAAAGATGGACCGGCTGAATCGTAGTTTTCTGAAGTGCTAGAACTAGTAGAAAACGTTCCAACATTACTTGAAGAAGCATAAAAAGGCGGAGTTTGCTCCATTGCCGAATGACCGCACGTAAAGAAATTATGAGGTAGAAATGCTCTAGGCCCTCTTTGGCAATCATGACTCCACGGCGGCCCTTCGTTCAAATTTAAACTCATCGAACCTCTAGCCACAGGATTGACACGATTGCTATTATTGGATGGTGGAGAAGACCAATCTACCGATCTTGATTCAAGCCCGGAAGAAGCATTAGAAGATGAAAACCACCCAAGCCTTGTTTTTGAATCTCCGTCCTGCACGTTGTTCGCACTGGAGCTGGTTTCACCATGCTCCCAACGAGTAGGACACTGCAAATTGCCATGAGCAGCATTAGTGCAACTAACATTCCCATCATTGACTCCAACTGTGTCGTTCCAAGAAGGCGAGTGGTCCATAGAGGTGTTCTCGGGAGGAGATGCTTGGTTCAAATCGAGCAGTTCAGGAAAGGAGTTGAAGGCACTCCTTCCCCGTTGCATTTCGGTAATTATATGCCAGAAATTATATCAAACTACAGATGCTTTCGGGGCAAACAGTTGTGAAGAGTTTCAGCAGATCTGCAGATGAAGAAGAAACGACAATAAAGAAAATCAATTTAAAAGATACTAATAGAAATTGAACAAACAATACAGAAAAACCACGAAACTTGAGAATCAAATGCTTCAAGGAAACCAGTTTGCAAGCAATTGTCAGCCTCTTATAGATGAACAATTCAAGGATGATAAACTTAAAAATCATATAAAAGAACTTTTACATCCAGAAGGTGCAGCTGTTTATAAGAATACGTAAATAAGATAAAATCTTCAAGCAAATCCGTACACTTCGATTGTACAAGAAGTAGCGCAGCTACAGTAATCAATCAATATAATTCAACAAACCATATGAATCCCTACACTGAATTCAACAAAGATTCAGAACAACTGGTTGGTTTAACCAAAACAAACAGAAAAGCATTTAGAGAAAAAATTTATAGCATTGTGCTTAGTACATGTATCCAAGAACAGTAGAAAAAGATTACAACTTTGTGAATATCTCAACAAATTCACTACTTTTTACCAATTGAATTGTACTAAAGAAATTACTTTTAATTTTTATCAATTGAAGTCATAAACGATACAATCCATAAACACAATTTCATCCATCTACACCAACAAAACCGTACAATTTTACATAAACAAAAATACAATCCAGATCCTTTCATGAAAGCTCACGATCTTAATCTCAATTAATTCCCAACAAAAATTAATCAATCTTGAACAATTACACAAAAAAAAACTAAAACAAATAACCAATCTTGATTCTTAAAACAATAAATAAAATAACAAAATCGAAAGAAAATAATTTAACCAAACTCACTTCACCAATATTAAAATATTACTACAAAATTGATAGGTCAAGAACAAAAAACTCACAACAAAGAAAGATGATCCACCGATACACGCCGATCGAGTAGATGATTCTTCTTCTTTCTTCGTGGGTTGAGTTTATGCTGAAAGGCAGTAGGTGGACAGTAAAAGGGCAGTTTAATTATCAACAAAACCGATTAAATTTATATTTTCTTATTATTACACAAAAAAAAAAAACAGAGAAAAAGGAATCAAAAGATTCGACCTTTTTCCAGCTTGTGTTGATGATTGCTTCGTGTGTCACGGAGACTGAACAAAGGCTACATAGTTTTATGGTTGAAAGAGAATGTGGATTGTCTAGTGAGAGAGAACCGTAATACAGTGGTAAGTGGTTTGTGTGTGAGAGAGAGGAGAGAGAGAGAGGCGATGATGTAAATGTTTTTGCGGTTAGTTTATAAATTTATATCGTCATAAATATTTAGAACCAAAAATAATCAAATTGTATTAATTATTGGGCTTTTGCTTCTTCTCCACCTTTCTTGATCAGCCCATCAAAACTTGGATATAAATGGGCTTTGAAATTTGAAGCCGAAAGACAATTGGGCCTTCAAATTATTTGGGCCGATTATACTTGGGCTAAAAATCATGAGATGTGGCTAAACTCATCCACTAGATTAAATTATAATTATATAAATCTTAAATAAAATAGTAACGAAATAAGTATTATATTTTCAATTCATGTTATAATCATTTCTTTGTTTTGTGTAATTTAATTATTAAAATTTTAAGAAATGTACTCCCTTCGTCTTATTATTTTTGTCTTGATAATGGAACAACCGAAAAAGGAATAAAAGACAATAATAATGAGACGGAGGAAGTACATATTTTGGGATTGATTTGGCTCGATGACTCAGTATTGAAATGGATGCATTTTCAGCAGCCTCACTAACATTTTTGGTCGGGCCTGTACAATCCAATTTTGTAAAACTGTCTCATTAGGCTAGATCCGAATATGCCCGAATTGAAAACTTTGGCACCTCTAAACTCTAATTACACTTACACATAGATCAAAAGCTACTCCATTCGTTTTATTCATATGGTCTGGTATATTATATTGAATTGTCTCACGGATATTATTTCATATTAAAAAAAATAACAATACAAATCATAAAGAAGTCAGCTTGTATCATTTATGTAAAATAGTCGTGTTTCTTAAACTTCACATAAGTGATTAATTTGACTGAGGGAGTTTGTTTTTTTTTACCATTTTAAAAAAGGGCATTTGCTCCTATAGCCCAACCCTTATAGAAAACATAAATGTAGCCATATGATTCTCTTTTCGTCGAAAATCACATCTCTCCAAATAGCAGTGCTAGGCCGATGGCAGTGCTGAAGGCGATGGAGTTCGGCCCTCTAATAATTGACACGATTTAATATTTTATGAAATTCGGCATTTTATTCCTTCCCTTAGCTCCCCTTCGGCTCCCCTCAGCTCTCTACCAAATTTTAATGATATCTTGTCTTAGCACACAAGAAAAAGTCATCAATAATTGAATTTTGCCACAAAAGTTACTCTACTTAGCTATTATGTGTATATATTTTTAACAAATGACTAGATTTATAATATTCTCTTCGTCCCGCTCGATTTGTCTTTTTTATTTTCGGCACGGAGATTTAGATGAGTGGATGATTGTGTGAGAAAGGTAAGTCCCATATTATTAAAAGTGAGAATTTATGTAGTAATTATTTTTCTTTTTAGGAAACAAGATAAGTTAGGTGAGACGGTTTGAAAATGAATACAAGACAAGTCGGGGACGAAGGGAGTAGTAGTTTTATAGTGACGTTGGCTACATGTATATATTAGTACAACTTTTAAAAACGTGCTTCTTTGTGAGGATTGAGGAGAGCAGTAAATTAGAAGCTTCTGTTTCCTAAGTTGTCTGAGCGAGCGCCGAAATCAAGAGAAAAAACCCAATCCCCAAAACCGACAAAATCAAAACTCCGATGATGAACTCCCCATCCTTAGCCGCTCTAATTTCCTCCCTAATCACTCAAATCATCGTCATAATCCTCCTATTCTTCCCTCCCTCAAACACCCTCGCCATCACAACCGATCCCAATTCCTCCTCCTCCCCTCAACAATCCCTCCTCCCCTTCCTCCACCACTTCCTCGCCACCGCCGACGTCGCCGCCGCCCTCTCATTCTCCCGCAAACGCAAGCGCCCCACCCCCGATGACTCTGACAGAAACTCAGCCACCGAGTCGAAACTCGGCCGAGTCGGCTCAGTCCTCACCCGCAATCCGGACTCGTTCAAGCAGTTCTTCCGGATGAAGGCCTCCACCTTCGAGTGGCTCTGCGGCCTCCTCGAGCCCCTCCTCGACTGCCGCGACCCGGTCGGCTCGCCTCTCAATCTCCCCGCCGAGACTCGACTTGGAATCGGACTGTTCCGACTCGCCACCGGAGCCGACCACCGCAAGAGATCTCGTCCCGATTCCGAGTCTCCGAGTCCGACTCCAAATTCTGCGTCAAGCAGCTCTGCCGCGTCCTCTGCACGAACTACCGGTTCTGGGTCGGCTTCCCCGACGATTCCGAACTCGAGTCCGTGTCGACTCAGTTCGAAACCCTAACCGGCTTGCCCAATTGCTGCGGCGTCGTGACCTGCACTCGGTTCCCAATTGAATCAAATCCTCCAAATTCAAACCCTAATCGAAACGACGCCGTCGCCGCCCAAATCGTGGTGGATTCATCATCAAGAATCCTAAGCATCGTAGCCGGTTTTCGCGGCAGTAAGAGCGATTCCCAGATCCTAAAATCATCCAATCTTTACAAAGATATCGAAAAAGGTCAAATCTTGAACTCCCATAAACTAATTAGAGTGGATAATGTGGATGTACCTCAATACTTAGTTGGAAATGGTGATTATCCCCTGCTTCCTTGGTTATTAGTACCATTCATCGATCCTAAGCTAGGATCAATCGAGGAGAATCTCAACAATGCGATTAATTTGATGCGAACGGCGTCGTTTAAGGCCGTATCGAGTTTGCGAAATTGGGGTGTTTTGGATAGGCCTTTGAAGGAGGATCATAAGGCTGCAGTGGCTTGTATTGGGGCTTGTTCTATTCTGCATAATATGTTGATTATGAGGGAGGATTACTCTGCTTTTCGCGACGAGTTTGATGATCGTGGTTCCGATAATCGGAGTGTTGGTGGTTTGGAGGGAAATGAGGAGGGTTTTGTTATGAGGAAGGCGTTGGCTACAAGAGCTAGGATCTTGGATTCATAGAGGTGAGATTTTTGGATTTTGGTTTGGAAGAAATGGTGAAATAGGTGGAGGAGGAGGAGGTGTTTACTTCAATTCTTGATGAATGTAAAGTGGGAATTCTTTCTATTGATGGCCATTGATTTGTAGTAGGAATGTATATTCTCTTGAGTGAATTTGATCAGAGATTTGGATTATTTGGAATGCTCAAATGCGATTTTGGTTGGTTCCCTTTATTTGTACAAGCAGTATTCTTTTCATCTCATAGATTTAGTTCGGTATATCTTTTTAGACTGTTCTATTGAAATTGAAATAATCATGTTTTATTTTTTTGATAAATTATTACAAAAACTTTTTTTGAGAGACTTATAACTTTATACAACTTCTACACACAAATTGCGACGAAAAGAAAATGGATTAAATTTATGGGACGGAGGGAGTATTAGAAATCTAAGAATGATTTTGGAAATGAGAAATCTTTAAAGTTGATTTAAACAAAAATGTGGAATTGAAAGGTGCATTTTCTTGGAACTAGGCCTTACGCTTTCTCCCTCCCTCATCATGTATGTGTTGATTTGTATAGGGCTCATAATTTGCATTGCTTCTTAGAAAATTGTATTTTCTTTATTGATTAGTTTGATCATGGAAAGATTAAAGATTCTTGATATTAGTTGAACATGCCTCAGCTGAATTTTGGTACAGAATTATGAGGTTTGTGAGTAATTAACTTCATCCTCAAAAATACAAAACTATGTATGTGCTAATTATGATAGAGGGGTGAAATCTGCAATTTTAATATAGAAGGGAGAAAAATCTACCATTTCGAAAATTGATTTTCGATATACTAAGAATCAAATTTATAAACTATTTAGAGTGCGATGGTCAATACCTTCCTTTACATCAACCGATGTGCATATGGTGTTTATGTTCTCTTTCTCTGTCATCGTTGCTTATGAATGTAGAGTGGTTTTCACTATTAGATTAATTAAGACTGACTTGATAATATATGTAAAAACTCAACTTATTAGAAGACATATATTATGTCTTGTATAGTTTTATATTAGAAAGTCAACTACTACGTAGATACATATGTATTGCATTCTTTAATGATCATAAAATAATCTACGCGTTTAGGAAAATAGCTTAAATAAGTGTTTAAGATATAAAGTGTTTTTCGTTTGGATATATTTATGTATAAGAATTTAAATAAAACAAATAAAATATAGTTTAAAAAAATATTGTCGTGGGATTTAATACGAATACCTATTTTCATAAATTATTCCTACTAAATTATGAAAATAAACAAAAATAGCTTATTTTTTTAAAATAAGTTGTTTTCATAAGATCAAATAAACAGGCGTATAAACTCTTATTTTTATAATAAGTTGAAATAAATTGTTGATAAATTTTTCAGATGGGTAGAATTTTTTAATTTTAGTTTATAACAAAACTAAAATATAAATAACTATACAATTAAAAACTTGAAATATGCTCAAATTGTGAAAAATATAGTTGATCAAAATTGACTAAATCCCTTGTATTATACTCACTCTATCCTAATATTTGTGGCTCACTTTTCATAAATGAATGTCCCATTATTTATGACTCACTTCTAAAAAAAGATAAAATTAACCTTAAAAAGTTAAACAATCTACACTAATATCACATTTTAAATTTTCGTGCCGAAACCAATTGAGTCACAAATATTGGGACGGAAGGAGTGTACTTTTCAAAGCAACTACACCAAATTACTACCAAAAAATAAAAGTATAGTCTTCCAAACCGTCACCAAACATTTTGGCACGTATATGTGCAGCCTAAGGATCCTCTATCCCACAATTGGTGGACCACGTGGTGGCCCACCAATCATGCGGCGTCACGCGCGCATTGGTGGACACCTTTTTAACACTCAAATATTAATTTATTGACTTGGGTGATTGGTGGGCCGCGTGACACCGCGTGATTGGTGGCACCGCGTGATTGGTGGGCCACCAAGTGGTCCACCAATTGTGGGATAGAAGATCCGGACTCATATGTGCACCCCCTCCCACTAACCAACCCACCCTCCAATCATAACCGGCCGGCCCGCATGCACCGGAAGCAGCAAACTTCGAATCTCCCGTCACCGTGACGTCATCATGGATCAAGCGCCAATTTGGCCACCTGACCCCACCCAACAACTGCGGGTTGGGCCCCACGTAACCACTCTCTCCCGACCAACTGTTAGACGAATCGTCCACCCACCCCACGATGTAACACCCCCACCGGTCCGAACCGGACCGGACTCAACTATAAATCAATCTCCACTTTTCTCAATTCAATCTCAGGAATTCCAATTTTTCATAATTAAGAGAGAGAATATATATATATATATATATTTAAATTCAGATAAAATGACGCAAAACAGTGCAGCAACAACAGAGAATCAGAGCAGGCATCAAGAAGTTGGGCACAAGAGCCTTTTGCAAAGTGATGATCTCTACCAAGTATGCAATTCTCTCTCTTCCTCCCTCTCTCTCTCTCTCCCTCTCTCTCTCTCTCATAATTGGTTGATTTTGCTTTGGCAGTATATTCTTGAAACAAGTGTTTACCCTAAAGAGCCGGAGCCCATGAAGGAGCTCAGAGAAATAACCGCCAATCATCCATGGTTTAGTTAACTAAAATTGATCCTTTTTTTCTTAAATTGGATGTAATGGGATTTTGTTTTTATATTAAAAAATAATAATTATGGTGATTAAAATAGGAATATAATGACAACTTCTGCGGATGAGGGCCAGTTCTTGAACATGCTTTTGAAGCTCATCAATGCCAAGAACACCATGGAGATTGGAGTTTACACCGGCTACTCTCTCTTGGCCACCGCGCTTGCCCTTCCCGACGACGGAAAGGTAATTAGTTACGTAAATAAAGGGCAAAATCGTAATTTTATACACGGATTGAAACTTGAAAGAGTTTGTGTGCGTTTGAGATGCAATCAGTTAGATTTGACGGAATATTTTGTTCTCGCAACATTTTTTAAGAATACAGAGTATTTTTACGTTAATTTTACGCATTTTAATCCGAACGCATGTAATGATTCTAAATAAATGTTTGGGTGCAGATATTGGCAATGGATATCAACAGAGAGAATTACGAGTTGGGTCTGCCGGTAATTGAGAAAGCTGGAGTTGCCCACAAAATTGATTTCAAAGAAGGCCCTGCTTTGCCGGTTCTTGATCAAATGCTTGCCGATGTAACAAATCTTAACCAAACACTATTTATTCATCTAATTCACAACTTGACATTTGTTTTAGATTGTTATGGTTCGAGGCGAATTTAAGGAGCACGCTTTAATTTTTCTATTTTTTTATTTTACTTTTGAAATTTTACATTTCGCCCTCTCTATCATCTATTTATTAATGAGTATAATGTCATAAACAATCACTTGGAGAGTTGTAAATGCAATAATAGTCACTTCAATTCTCTAATTGCAAAACTAGTCACAGGGATCGAAAATACCCCTAATCAATGAGCTTTTTTTTTAATATTAGGTAATAATTTTAGTTATGCTAATAATGTATAACATAAAAGAATAAATATGGTAAATGATTAGATATTGTATATATAATTAGTTAATGTACAATATATAATTTATTTATAATGATTTAAGGATAAACATTAGTAAATGATTACATGATGTATATAATATTAGTAGTTAGATATATTTTTTAGGAGTGAAAATGTACTTTTGACTATTATTGCATTTATGGTAAAACTTGACTATTTTTGCATTTAGTTGTTGTGGTTTGGCTATTCTTGCAATTTCCCCTTTACTAATTCGCCCTTTTGAAAGGGCGACCCTTAACATAAATTTTCTTTACAATTTTTTGAGAAATTACCTCTAAATTTCTTATTTTTATAATTTTTGAAAATTTACTTTTTCCTAACTTAGATTTCATATTTGCACTCTAAATTTGTTATTTAATTGCATAATTCCTAATGCTAGTTAAATATATACAATTGATTTGATGATTTTTGTGACAAAATTGACGGCGGAAATTACCAAAATGGCCTTGCAGGGGAAGTACCATGGATCGTTTGACTTCATTTTTGTGGACGCTGACAAAGACAACTACCTAAACTACCACAAGAGGCTCATTGACCTGGTCAAGGTTGGAGGTGTGATCGGGTACGACAACACCCTGTGGAACGGGTCCGTGGTGGCCCCACCGGATGCCCCGTTGAGGAAGTACGTTAAGTACTACAGAGACTTCGTGTTGGAGCTCAACAAGGCCCTCGCTGCTGATCCCAGGATCGAGATTTGCCAGCTGCCCGTGGGTGATGGGATTACCCTGTGCCGCCGCATCAGCTGATCACAACCTTGTTGGAAAATGAGGCTAACTATTACATAGTATAAATTTGATGTATTTCTACTTTTATTTTTTTTATTGTTTCCTTTCCGGAAATGGCACTCAAAATATGTAATATTTGATTTTTCAAATGAAAAATGATAGTATTTACTTGTTTAATTGTGCTATTTGTGGTATTAAAAAAATATGACAGCACTAAATATGGATTGGCCCTTATTATCATTAAATATTAGGAGTTTGAAAATTATTATTTTTAATAGAAATATATAATTTCACAATTTTACTCTCTCTAGATCTCAAAACACACCTTTATTTTAAGCTTATGTCATTATTTGATTCTGAAATATTCTTATTAAACGCCATGTATATTATCAATTTATCATTATATATTTGTTTTAAAAGAAAATTACATACTCATTCCATCACGTAAAACTGTGTCGTTTCTTTTGGACACATTTATTAAGAAAATGGTTTTTGTTGTGTACGTAATTTCCTTTCTTGACTAGTTTATTTTTGTCAATACAATCTTTGTCTTTTTAAATGAGACACTTTTAATGTAATAACTCAAAAGGGAAAAATAATACCCCCTCCGTCCTAAACATGGCTTGTATTATTTTTCGGGCTGTCCCAATATTGTTGTCTTGTTTCTTAAAAAATGAAAGAATTTGTGAACTTAAATAAGTGGATTCACCACTTTAACACATCTCCATTCACTTTCTTAATCTCCGTACTAAAACACAAATAAGCCATATTTTTTAGGATGGGGGATTACACTATTAACGGGATCGAAGGAGTATATAATAAGTGGAAATATATGTTTATACCCATTCCCACTTAAAAAAATACAAAACTACACACCCACTATAATTATAGTTACAAAATACCCAAGTTTATCAATTTACCCTCACTTTTTCACTTGTGCCAATGAGTGTTGAGGGGAGCCTACGGGTGCCGGTGGTGAGCCTACGGGTGCCGATAGTGAGCCGATTTTCATCAGATGTGCACTGCCTTGAGTGCTGATGGAGTGCCTATGGGTGTTGCGGAGAGCTTAAAATTTCTATCAGCATCATAGGCACTCATAGACACCCATAGACTCTCCGTCGGCACTCAAGGCAGTGCACATCTGATGAAAATCGGCTCACCATCGGTACTTGTCGGCATTCGTAGGCACAAGTAAAAAAGTTAGGGTAATTTGATAATATTGGGTATTTGGTGAACATAATTTTAAAAAATGAGTAGTATTGTGTTATTTTTAGTGGAATGGGTATTTGAGCAAATGCCTCATATAATAACTATTGATAACGAATAAGCAGTCCAAAAAGACTAATGAAGTTTTATATTAATCCTTTGGGCCTCGGCCCAAAACCTAACAGGCCGGCCCGAACCCAAATGTCTTAATTAAGTTCTCGTTCTTAAAACACTTCTAGGGTTTCTTAATTCATCACATAGTATTTGTGCAACTGCCGCACAGAGAGGAAGCAGAAGCAGCAGCCATGGCGGCACCAGCACCAACCGAATCCGTACAATGCTTCGGCCGGAAGAAGACGGCAGTAGCGGTCACTCACTGTAAGCGCGGCCGCGGACTGATCAAAATCAACGGAAAGCCGATCGAGCTGGTCGAGCCGGAGATCCTCCGGTACAAGGCGTTCGAGCCGATCCTCCTCCTCGGCCGCCACCGCTTCGCCGGCGTCGACATGCGCATCCGCGTCAAAGGCGGCGGTCACACCTCCCAGATCTACGCCATCCGTCAGTCCATAGCGAAGGCGCTCGTCGCGTTCTACCAGAAATACGTCGACGAGCAGTCGAAGAAGGAGATCAAGGACATCCTCGGCCGGTACGACAGGACTCTCCTCGTCGCCGATCCCCGGCGCTGCGAGCCGAAGAAGTTCGGCGGTCGCGGTGCGCGTGCGAGATTCCAGAAATCCTACCGTTAGAGATATTGGTATGTATTGTTGCCTCTTGATAGAGCTCTATGCTACTGGACTGAATTGAATTTGAGATGATGTTA
Organism: Lavandula angustifolia; assembly: GCA_028984105.1. Lineage (NCBI taxonomy): Eukaryota > Viridiplantae > Streptophyta > Magnoliopsida > Lamiales > Lamiaceae > Lavandula > Lavandula angustifolia. The sequence continues at coordinate 21,924,833 of CM054822.1, forward strand.
GTAATTGGTTGTTTTTCTTCGTTTTGTTCGGATTCATCACAGTTTTGATTTGCGTTTCTGGTTATAATCTGGAAATTTTTATTGCGTTTGAATCCGTTCTTATTGTTTCTCATTTATTCTTCCAGTGTTTTCATTCATTTTGGAATCAAATTCTGAAGGACTGAGTAATTCAAATTCTTGATTGACTCATTCGGAAATGTAATCGCGCTCTTATTCATTCAATTGCCGAATTCATTATCATACCATCAATTTATATCTTACCATAATATAATAAATTTCATATTTTTACTCCTCCGTACATGTTGTGTTAGTTTTCTTTTAACGAAATTAATTCCACCACTTTTAACGAGATTAATTCAGAATCATAAAGTTGAATTTGGTTAATTCTCCGTACGACATGACGTGTCTTAAAATGACGGCTATGTGGGTAGGGGTGTAACGGTTCGGTTCGGTTTTTTATGTATTTTAGGAACCGAACCGAACACATATAAATGGTTCGGTTTGGTTCGGTTCGATGAGTTTTTCAATGTCGGAACCGAACCGAACCGCTTATAAATGGTTTGGTTCGGTTCGGTTCCTCGGTTCACCTTTTTATTTATTTTTTTTTAAATCCTAAATAATGCAAGAATAATAGTTTGTAGGATGTCACTCATTCCGAACTCATAAGTATAGAGTTGTTATTCCTTTCTCTTCATTTATATAGATTAGAATTGATCTTAACTTAAATCTAATATCTAAATTCAATAATATTTTCATATAAGAAGGACAAATATTAAATAAAAAAATTAAAAAATATGATATTGGTTCGGTTCGGTTCGAACCGTTCAAAAATTTTTGGAACCGCGAACCGAACCGAATGTAAACGGTTTTTAAAAAAATAAACCGAACTAAACCGCGAAACCGAATCGAACCGCATTTTTCGGTTTGGTTCGGTTCGGTCCGATCGATTTCGCGGTTCGGAGCGGAACCACTTATACCCCTATATGTGGGCGCCTGTCTCTACGTCCGAAACGTGTCCATTTCAACATCGGATCATTTTCTTTAATGAACCACAAGTATAGTCCATCCATTATTTGTCCCCCTTTAAAGATGTTTAGGTATGCGGTAGCCAAACGAGAATGGATAAGGCTTTGACAAGGAGCTCTTTGAAGATACGGATGCTTCCATGTATTTAGATCACACCCTATATTTATCTCGGGGGATTTCACGTATAGAAGTCATTGCCTATCTCTAGGACTTCAGTTTGTTTTTCTTTTGTTCTAGGGATAATAATTTAGTTTAGACTTGTAATCTATCTTCCCAATACATTTTGGGAATGTATAGTTTAGACTTGTGTTTAGACTTGTGATCTATCTTCCCAATACATTTTGGGAATGTATTGCCCGTATGAATGCTTGTGTGTAGCTTGTACATATTTTATAGTATATAATACAAAACATTTACCCATAAAGAAAAATGTTTAGGTACTTCCAATAATGGCACGTACTAGAACTTTAACTAATAAAAAATTATGTGAGAGATTTTCATATATACGTGTCATAATTATAATAATTTAGCAAATACATTAGGAATTGTTACATTTTTGATAATTCTATATTGTATTTTTTTTATACAATTAAATTTCAATAAAATAATATTTGATAGATTAATAACTTTTTAAATGATAATTTTTTATAAATAATGTTTAATAAAGTAATAACCTCGTAAACAAATTATCTTTTTTGAATCTCAATATTATTACTTTAAAAAATTTAACGGTAATGATTTTACAAATACACTACGAACAATTACGTTTTGAATCTCTATACTATATATTTCCTTAGTTTTGATCATAAATTAATTACCTTGTTTGATTCCAAGATATTGTGAACATTTAATGACTATAAATAACCCACCGCGTCTTCCCCCACCACCAACGCCAAACGAGAATGACATTCTTCATAAAGAAGATACTAAAATTAGGAAGGACGGCGGCGGAGGACGACGACCAGCCGCTTTCCCCGAGCGGCCGCCTCTTCGTCCAGCCGGACTCCGACCAAGTCATTAACTGCATTATCGCCGCCGAAGATCCGATCGCCCTCGACTCCCTCAAATCCGAAATCTCCAACTCCGTCATGCTGAAGCACCCCCGCTTCCGCAGCCTCATGGTCCGCGACGGCGCCGGCCGCGAGCACTGGCGGCGGACGGAGGTCGACGTCGACCGCCACCTCATCATCCGCCGCGAACGCCTCTCGGAGGACCCCGCCGTCTCCGACGACGACGCGATCAACGACTACGTGGCGGATTTGACCTCCTCGCCGCTCTCCGCCGAGAAACCCTTGTGGGAAGTCCACATACTCGCGGCGCACAAGGCCGCCGTGTTCCGTGTGCACCACGCGCTGGGGGACGGCATCTCCCTGATGTCGATGCTGCTGTCTTACTGCAGGCGGGTGGACGACCCCACGCGCCTGCCGAGCGTCGGCGTCGGCCCGTCGAGCGCGAGGAGGAGGAGGTGGGGCGCGTGGGTTTTGTTGAGGGTGTTTTGGTTTACTTTTTTGTACGTTGTGGAGTTTGTGCTGAGGGTGGCTTGGCTGAGGGATGAGAGGACCGCCGTCAGCGGCGGATCTGGGGTGGAGATGTGGCCGCGGCGGCTGGTCACGGCGAGGTTCCGGCTCGACGATATGAAGACTGTCAAGCGAGCTGTTCCTGATTCAGTGAGTTGAAGTTTTTTCAGTTTTAAAATAAATTAATTATTTTTTATATATAGTTTGAATAAGATTTTTCCACATTATATATATAGTGAACATAAACTATAAATTAAATAAAAAAGTTTTAACACAAAATCGAAACTTCACATAATTGGTAATGTGGATTATTGTAGAGGAAGAGGAATTATCTACTAATTATAATTATTTCAAGAACTTTTTTCTACTTTGTTTTCTAGATCTAGGTTTTGTACATAATTTAGCTCCCAATTATGTCGACAAAATCAGTGATTTTATGTGGTGGCCCAGGTTTAATGATTTTGAATTAAGGTTGTCGTTAATGGGTGGGGATCTTCTATCTCACTCTATGTTCACTACATGTGTCCACTCTCAAAGTTGACTCAACTAAGGGTTAGATAGAGACATGGAGTTAGGTTAAAAGGACACATGTCCTCATCTTAAGGGGTGAGACATGTAGTGGGATATAGAGTGAGATAGAAGATCCCCACCCGTCGTTAATTGACTATAAAAAGTTTCTAATTCTAGTTGTCCCACGCTGACTTTGAATATAAAATTGGATAATCATATGGTCCATCTCTCTTTTTATGATATTTTAAAAGACGGTGAATTAATTTTATTATGATAGAGTTAAACATCGATAAAGTAATAATCTCGCTAAGATAATAATTTCTTCCGGTCCCGATATGGGTCAATGCACTAAAATAATGTTCGATAAAGTAATAACCTCGTTAAATGAATATCTTTTCTCGGTCTCAAGGTTATTACTTTATCGAGGTTTAACTGTATCAGAACCGGCTCAATTCAATGATAATTTAGGGACAATTCTATTACTTTTGAATCTAAAACAAGACATTATAATAAATTTTTAGTTACATAAAAATACAATAGATAGCTTAGGCCCGACAGAAAAACACTTGTGAGAACCTTAACTAAGCAAGCATAATTGGTATTCTTTTCAATATCTTTATAGAAAAAGTTTCGGCATTTATGTTAATGGTAATATATAAAATTAGGGTTTAAAGCAATTGTCTTATTTTTGTATGAATTATTTGATTTACGTGTAGAAATTAATGACTAATAGCCCAATTATAATGGTAATTATATTACAGTTAAAACTCGATAAAGTAATATTCGATAAAATAATAATCTCGTTAAGATGATAATTTATTCCAGTCCCGATATGAGTCAACGCACTAAAATAATATTCTATAAAATAATGACTTTCGTTAAAAGAATATTTTTTTCTCGATCCCAATATTATTATTTTATCGAGGTTTAATTGTACTTTACGCAGACAATCAATGATGTTCTTTTTGGTGTCATCTCAAGTGGGCTCTCAAGGTACTTAAACATGAGAGAACCCAAAGGTAACTGTTATTGCACATCAGATTCTCAAAGGCCATAATCATAGTACTAGGTTGTCACTATTCATACATGTGCAATTTGTGTAGTTCTTTCAAACGGGACCCAGATCACGGGCGTGGCGATGGTGAATCTAAGACCACAGATCGGACTACAGGTTGCACTTGTACAATAATAACAGTTGCGAAATGATTTGTTGTAATAAGTTCGACATATTTCTTGCAGGAATTATCTAAGATGATGAACAGTGATTCCGGTAGCCGGTGGGGCAACAAGTTTGGCATCCTTCTCTTGCCGGTTTATTACCATGTAGATGAATCTGATCCTCTTGTCTTCGTGAAAAGATCGAAGGCGATGATTGATCGGAAGAAGCTCTCTTTAGAGGCTTCATTTTCGTACAAACTCATGGAATTGGTCATTTCTATGTTCGGAGCGAAGGTAGTTCTTGAACTAGAACCCTATTCTAATGCTAGTTGTGTTGTACTCCCTCCGTCCCATTATTAGTGGCCACCTTTCCTAATTCGGATGTCCCGCTATTAGTGGCGACGTCCCAAATTGGTAAAAAGTTACCACTCTCTTTCCTACTTTATCATCTTATATCTCCTACTTTATCATCTACTTTCATTATTATACTCATTTCTCTCTCCTACTTTATCATCTTCTCTCTCCTACTCTCTCATTATCACACTCATCTCTCTCTCCTACTTTATTATCTAACTCATCTCTCATACTTTATTACATATTCTCTTAATTCCCGTGCCGAAAAGAAATGCGCCACTAATAATCGGACGGAGGGAGTAATTCTTTTTTTTGTTGTTGTTGTGTTGTAGTTTGCGAGCATGATGAATTATCGCCTTGTTTGTAATACTACGTTTACTATGTCAAACCTCGTTGGCCCTCGAGAGGAGATCACGATCATTGGGAACCCAGTGAAGTACATTAGGGCGACTTCAAGCAGTCTCCCTCATGTAAAGTCTTTGTTATTGCTTGTTGTGTTTCATTTTTGTTACGAGTTATGATACGAGTGTATCGAGAAACTGTGATTTATGATGTTTTTTGTTTGCTTTGCAGGCGATTACGATGCATATGGTTAGTTATGCCGGATTTGCCGACTTGCAAATCTTGGTGGCTAAGGATATAATTCCGGACCCTAAAGTTCTAGCCAAGTGCTTTGAAGACGCGTTGCTCGAATTAAAGACGGTTGCGGAGACTGACTAGTTTTGACATTCTACTCTTATATAAACATTATGACTCAAACATTGTAATAAGACACTATTTTTCATAAATTAACATTATGTTATACAGTTAAACATCGATAAAGTAATAACCTATTTAAATAAATATATTTTTTCGATTTCAATATTATTACTTTATTGAGATTTAACCCTAATTGAATTAGGGTCGATGATTTTCAGACAACAGATCTATATCTCTGTCTAGGATAGAATTTTCCGAAAGCCCTATCGCCGGCTTCGATCAACTAATTCTGCCTTCATTCCTAAACTACCCTTAATCATTTCATTACCGGACTAGCGGAGGGCTGAATGAGAAAGTGCAGAACCGTAATTTCATGCTTGCCCATCTTCAACAATTATATCAGGAGTCAGGACCCAGTCACAGCGTTTCGATACCTTCTTTCTCGATTTCATAAATAGCCCCCGCGGAAACATTTATTCCCACACAACTCCCGAAGATCCAATCCACAAATTCCACCAACCCTAAGAGAGAGAAGCACGATCGATCGGTTTCTCCACCGACTCGATGGAGATCGGGCCGGAGATGACGGCGGAGGCTGAGAGGCTATTGCCTGCTCACGCGGCGCCTTTGGAATCGTCACCGTCTTCGATCGGTTCTTCGCCGGGAGAGAATAGTGGCGGCGGCGATGGGGATAATGTTCAGAGTAGTAGCGGTGGCGCTGGTGGCGGCAGGTTTGATTTGTTGGATGACGATGAGGAGGGGGATGTTTGCCGGATCTGCAGGAACCCTGGCGAGGCGGATAATCCGCTGCGCTACCCCTGTGCGTGCAGTGGAAGCATCAAGTTCGTTCACCAGGATTGTCTTCTTCAGTGGCTTAATCACAGCAACGCTCGCCAATGCGAGGTTTGAGTTCTGAGTGCCGTAATTGATGTTTTATGTTGGATATAGTTTGTTTTTAGTTTTTTAAGTGAATTTTTTACTGCGATTGATTGAATTGATCTACTGATGAGCTGGTTTGGTAGAATTAGCATGCAAAAGAAAATGTTTAGAAGACTTAGCTGAGTTAATATCTATAGCTATTTACTATTTTCTGTCCCATCTGGTTATGTTATTGTTTCGCCTGATCGTGGTTGATTGTTAGTTTGGTCTAGAAGTTGTTGACGGTTTTAGAATGATCAAATTGGAAGTTGTATGAACTAGTACAAGAAAGGATATGTAGAAAGTATGTTGGATGCCCAGGCTAAGCTTATGTTAAAGGTATTATCATGTACGATTTTCATCCGTTTGGTCAAATTTCTAGGAAGGCTTTGTGAAATCCCTCCACCATTTAAAAATCCGAAGGTGCAGGACACGTATTTGTACTCCTTAGTGGCTTCTTGCTCTTAAATTACCTCTATATGCTTATCAATTATGTTCTTGTCTGTGGGAGGTTATGTAATGAATTATGTTCTCTTGTTCTGGAGAGGTTTTATGCGGTTATTGTTTTTTCCATCTCTTCCGTTTTGGGCTTATCAAATTATTTGTGTCCTTGCAGGTCTGCAAACATCCATTTTCATTTTCTCCAGTTTATGCTGAAAATGCCCCCTCAAGGCTTCCATTTCAGGAATTTATTGTTGGGATAGCTATGAAAGCTTGCCATGTTCTCCAATTCTTTTTACGTCTAAGTTTTGTACTTTCGGTTTGGCTTCTCATCATTCCGTTTATTACATTTTGGATTTGGAGGTTGGCATTTGTTAGAAGTTTCGGAGAAGCCCAGAGATTATTCTTGAGTCACTTATCTACAACATTTATTCTCACTGACTGCCTGCACGGTTTTCTGCTGTCTGCTAGCATTGTTTTCATTTTCCTCGGTGCCACATCCTTGAGAGATTACTTTAGGCATTTGCGTGAGCTTGGTGGACAGGATGCTGACAGAGAAGATGAAGGAGATAGAAATGGAGCCCGTGCTGCAAGACGGAATCCAGCTCAAGCCAATAGAAACATTCCCATTGATGGGAATGGTGAAGATGCTGGTGGAGCACAAGTTATTGCTGGTGCTGGTCAGATGATTCGCAGAAATGCAGAAAATGTTGCAGCTAGGTTGGAGATGCAGGCAGCTCGACTTGAGGCCCAGGTTGAACAGATGTTTGATGGTTTGGATGATGCTGACGGTGCAGAAGATGTACCTTTTGATGAACTGGTTGGCATGCAGGGTCCTGTATTTCATCTGGTTGAAAATGCATTTACAGTGAGTCTTCTCTGTTCTTTCATCAGTTTGACATTTTTCAGGTCCTGAATGAGTCATGAAGGTCTTCATGTTGTTCCATATCTTCTTTTTAGTGCATCTTTGTAGTTCTACATATTATCATAGTCATGCTAATTGTGTTTAGGTATTTACTCCTGTTAGCTAGCTATGTTTGCCTAATCACTTGTTTTGACGTGGTAGATTATTAGTGGCTTTCTTTAAATTTTTCTTTTGCACTGTGCTGTCAACTATAACAAGAAAAAAATGTGTACTAGGATATGTACGCATGTGAGAAAAATATTTCCCAGGTATTCTTAGTATGTAATTGCCCTCTATCATCTATCAACACTCTGAAATATCGCAGTAGATGTTTACTCTATATTCTATATCACAGGAAACCAACCTTTTCCTTTGTGTCATGCAGGTTCTTGCGAGTAATATGATATTCCTTGGAGTTATAATCCTCGTGCCTTTCTCGTTGGGACGTGTTGTAATATATTATTTATCATGTATTTTGTCATCTGCTACCAATCCAGTGTTCTCCACAGTTGTGCCACTTTCCGAATCGGCACTTTCTTTGGCCAATATCACGCTAAAGAATGCACTGACTGCCGCTGTAAATTTGACATCTGATAATCATGATGATAGTTTGCTTGATCAGGTTGCAGAGACATTGAAAGCAAATGTGACAGGGCAAACTGTCTCAGGCAACATAAGCTCTACAGTGGCATCTGACATCTGGAAAATGGAGTCAGTTGGGGCATCACGTCTTTCTGATGTTACTACCCTTGCCGTTGGTTACATGGTCATATTTTCTCTTGTCATCTTCTACCTTGGGATTGTTGCCTTGATCCGGTACTCGAGAGGAGAGCCTTTAACAATGGGGAGATTCTATGGTATTGCTTCCATTGCAGAAACCATTCCTTCCTTATTCAGGCAGTTTGTGGCTGCAATAAGACATATAATGACTATGATCAAAGTTGCTTTCCTTCTGGTAATTGAGCTCGGTGTTTTCCCTTTGATGTGTGGTTGGTGGCTAGATATTTGTACTATAAGGATGTTTGGGAAATCAATTTCTCAGAGAGTTGAGTTTTTCTCCATCTCGCCACTTGCAAGCTCCTTGGTTCATTGGGTTGTCGGAATTGTTTACATGCTGCAAATAAGTATCTTCGTCAGCCTTCTTCGAGGGGTATGAATTGATCCAAAACTTCTTTTTATTAATTCGGTGCTCACTTCTTGTTTCTATACCTCTAAATGCATGCCAATATTTCGTAGGTTTTGCGCAATGGGGTTCTTTATTTTCTCCGAGATCCTGCTGATCCTAATTATAATCCATTCCGGGATCTCATCGATGATCCTGTCCACAAGCATGCTCGTAGAGTTTTGCTGTCTGTTGCTGTATATGGAAGTTTGATAGTGATGTTGGTATTTTTACCAGTTAAACTTGCAATGAGAATGGCTCCTTCCATTTTCCCTCTAGATATCACGTAAGATTTCTTTTGACATTTCTCTGCAATCTCTTACAGAAGTATGTTGGTTTTTTCTGTTCATAAACTGTAAATGCTCTAATTTGTAGGTTTTGACTTGTTTCTGCAGTGTGTCTGATCCATTTACTGAAATCCCAGCTGACATGCTCCTATTTCAAATATGCATTCCTTTTGCTATCGAGCATTTCAAACTACGGCATACTCTCAAATCCCTTCTCCGGTACTGGTTCACTGGTGTTGGCTGGGCTCTTGGCTTAACAGATTTTCTACTCCCAAACCCAGAGGATAATGGTGGGCACGACAATGGGAATGCCGATATGGGGAGACATGATAGAGGACGTGGACAGGCAGTTGGTCAGAACCAAGTTGTAGCCCTTGATGTCGTAAACAGACCCAGACATTTGGCTGCAAATGCTAATTCCGCTGAGGACCTTGATGATGATGAACTAGCTGACCAGGAGTAAGTTCTAATAGAGATCATTAGTATCTTTTTGTTGTCTCTCTTGTATTCTTAGTATTGACATTACTTATTTTCTCTGTATGATGAATTGGTACCTGAGTTTATCATCGTCTTATATTATCTAGTTGGTCCTTCAGCAGGTGGGCTTTTGTACTTCGGATTGTGCTATTGTTGGTGGTCGCTTGGATGACTCTGCTTCTATTCAACTCCACGTTGATAATTGTTCCAATATCACTTGGTCGAACACTCTTCAATGCCCTCCCACTTCTCCCAGTTACTCATGGCATCAGGTGCAATGGTAAGATACTTGTAACCTAATTCAGTAATTTTGCATACTTTATAACCAAGTGAAGCTTAAATCTCACACATATGTTTCTTCTCCAGATATCTATGCTTTTGTCATTGGAAGCTACGTCATATGGACTGGTTTAGCCGGAGCGAGATACTGTGTTGACCTCATTAGGACAAGGAGAAGTAGAGTATTGCTTAACCAGATATGGAAATGGTGTGGCATTATTGTCAAGAGCTCTGTACTATTGTCGATATGGGTATGAACCTTTCTCCTTGTGCATCAATACAAGAATATGGAACTCTACTCTCCTCTAATATACATTTCGTCTCCCTATTCAGATATTCGTGATCCCAGTGTTAATCGGGCTGCTGTTCGAACTTCTTGTAATCGTTCCAATGCGGGTCCCAGTGGATGAAAGTCCAGTATTCCTTTTATACCAGGACTGGGCTCTAGGACTCATATTTTTGAAGATTTGGACAAGAATGGTGAGCACTTCTATCCAACCTCTCCTAACACTTAATTTGTTTCAAGAGAGTTTGAGACGAAATAAGTTGAAAGAAATAGGAGAGAAAGTAGAGTTTTATGCATTTGGTTGAGAAGAAAAAAAAGGGAAAAGGGAAGAAAAGTTGGAGAAAGTGAAGGCAAACTAAAATCTACTCCCTTCGTGCTATTACTATCTTGTTTTCTTAATCGAGATGTCTCGGTATTTCAATCCACCCCACATTTCCCGATTCCTGTGCTGGATTATGGTGGGCCCCTCACTAATTAAACCACCAAAACTAAGTTTCTTAATTCTTATGCCGAAAAGAAACAAGACAGTAATACTGAGACTGAGGGAGTATCTCTTTCTCTTCTCTTTATTTCCTCTTATTTATAAAGTTTACTCTCTTTGTCACATATTTCTCTCTTTACTATCTTTCTTCATCACTTCTTACTTTTCTGCTCTTTCTTGAATGATGTGCATCTTGTAACGCAGGTTATGCTGGATCACATGATGCCGTTGATGGACGAGAGCTGGCGAACGAAATTCGAGAGGGTTAGAGAAGGTGGATTCTCAAATCTGCAGGGGCTATGGATTCTGAAGGAGATTGTGTTTCCCATCATCATGAAGCTGCTCACTGCGTTATGCGTTCCGTACGTTCTATCAAGAGGAGTCTTTCCTATATTCGGCTATCCGTTAGTGGTGAACTCGGCCGTGTACCGATTCGCGTGGCTGGGATGCCTCATCTTCAGCGTGCTCTACTTCTGCGCCAAACGCTTCCATGTTTGGTTTACTAACCTCCACAACTCGATACGAGACGACCGGTACTTGATCGGGCGGAGGCTCCATAACTACGGGGAGGTCGGGCTGACACGTAGCAGCGTTGGACCGGAAGACAGAGAGGAGGAGCATTTAGGGTTGAGACGAAGGCATGTTATGATACAAGATGAATAGCAAACACAATGCGAATGTGTATTTGTGAATATGGATGGGTTTGTTTTCTTGTAGACTTTTAATTATTATTCTTTTTTCTCTCTATTTTATGCTATGTTTGTTTGAGCAAACAAATTGAAGAGAGAAATTGGACTTTTGATTAATTCACATTTTTTTGGGGGGTTGGCCTCCTTTTCTTAATCCACGGGAGTTAATTGACTGAATTTATTACGATTTAATCGGATCCATAAAAAAAAAATCACATTATAAGATTTGAACCTATGACATCGGGTTTTGGAGTACATCTTTGACGTAGTCATCAATTTTTTTTAGAGTTCACAACTGTCGTGAGCAAACATATTAATGACAAGGAAGTTTGTTATCACTAATAATTGTACTTGCTCGCCTATTATGTCCATGCTTAGTTGAGGAAGAGTCACGGGACGTAAAAATAAAAAACGCACCTGGAGCACATTATGCGTAATTGTGAAAGTATTCACGAAAAAAAAGTTGATTTTATATGGTTTTGATATGAGAGAAATGAAAAAGAAAGAGAGAAGTGAATTAATAGTATACACAAAAACACAAAATTGCCTAATTATTGGTTAAAATGCTCATCTCTTTCACTTATTTTCACAACATTTCTTTTTGTTAAACCATTTTTTATATGAAAAAAAAATAAAAAAAACCATCATTTTTCCCAAGAGCTTAACATGTGATTAGGAGAGTTGTACACGAGAAGCTTAGTTGTATTACACGTGTCGGTCACTAATTGGACATGCAGGCAACTTGTGAAATTGGCGAGAAGCTTAGTTGTATTACACGTGTCGGTCACTAATTGGACATGCAGGCAACTTGTGAAATTGGCGAATTGGAAAAGGAAAGTGAAGGCGGAAATCGGAGAAATTTCCTAAATTACAGCCGGACCTTGTTTGACGGTTTCGGAAAATTATTAAGGCAACAACGACACGCAAAGGAGAAAGTTGAGCGGTTAAATATCTCTCGCACTTGCTTTCTCTCTCTTGTATATATTCCACTCAAATTGCTCGTCTCCTAGATATTTCCATCTCTCGATATCGACGCGCTCATGGACTCGATTTCTCTCGCCGTCGATTTCCACGCCGTCGTTCCGCGTCCGAAGGTAGTTTCATCCGTTCATGGCGGTAACTTGCCCGGCACGCTCGCAGACTTCCGCGCGCCGGCCGGCGCTAGTATTTCCGGGCGGCGGAGTCAGTTTTCTTCGCAGTCGAGGCGGCCGGAAGCTCTTAGGTTTGCCTCCAATGGTTATACCAATTCCGTTCCTGTAAGTAATTGCTGTTTCCTTCGTCTTTTATGATGATATTGAGAAATCTGCGAGAGATTGAGTAGTATATAATTTAGGGGTTTCTGTTTGCTGTAATATTGTTCTAATTTGAGATTTAGGTATGTTTACGTGTTGGTCTCTTGTTACTGCAGGAACCTTGTTTTCGCGGTAAGATTTACTCTCATCGGCGCACAAGAATTAATTCATGATTTTTTAAACTGGTCCTTCCAATTTTGGCGTCAGTTTGTTAGTTGCTTCTTTGATATGTTAAAAGAATAATTAGGTCGGTTTAATTCTGTTAAACCTTGTTAGAGTAGAGGTGACAGAAAGCATATGCAGTAACTGTAGAATCCTTGCCTTCTAAACAAATGAAACTACTATGCAGTCTTGATCCTTATTTGCTTTGTATTCTTGTTACTTCCAGACACGTGAAGGGATCTACACTGTTGGTGATTTTATGACAACAAAAGAGCATTTACATGCGGTAAAACCTACAACTACTATTGATGAAGGTATTGCTAACTTTTATTTGATTAAAACATGTCTTGATTTGTTTACACTTTCACTGAAGCGTTTTCTCTTCATTCACAGCTCTGGATATCCTTGTTGAGAAACGAATAACTGGGTTTCCCGTGATTGATAATGACTGGAAGCTGGTAATCCCCATCTCTTATGTTTTGTGTTGTATTTTGCTTGAAAGAACATATGCATGAGTTCTGAGTCTTCTGATTGGATATTTAGATTATGTAATCTGTAATTATTGACTGAAGTTGCATTTTCTCATTTATCCCAAAACATTAGTTGACATGTCTGCCTAGTTTAGCAGAAGCTCCCATTGCACATGCTCAACATATTTAATTCGTAAGTTACTTATAAATGCTCCTTATGATAAGTATGGTAGGATCCTTATTTTTAGTGCCTAGTAGTTAAAGATCCTACATGGAGCCTGAAATATTCTTATGTTTGGACTTTGGAATTCAGATGCTGCATCTTGATGGTTTTCACTATTTGTTTTTGAGAATTGTAGTTGTTTGATGCAGGTTGGTGTTGTGTCTGACTATGATCTGTTGGCACTGGACTCCATCTCAGGTATCATTTAGGATGTCAATCAACTGTCTTACCTTTTATTTCCATTTAATTTGGGAAGACCAAAAGATGCTTTGCTAGAGATGCTGATTTCTGGTGGTTTAGTTGTTCATGGTTATTTGACGAATTAAGATTTGTATTAGGTTCTTGTTATTCTATTTAGTCCGTTGAGGCATGCTTTAAATGATTATATTAGGAACCATAGTGTGCTAATATAATCTTTATTTCGGTTTCTAGCTAAGTATTTTGATTTGCAAAGAGGCATGTTTTGGTCGATATCGTTTTCTGGTTGATCAAGTCAAGCATGGTTTTGGGACCAAATGAGTTCTATGTACAAGTACAGAGGCTTGTGCGATCATTGCCTTCTACTTGCTAAGTTGGTTTTCCAAAGGACTGCTAATATGTACAATCATGCTAGAAAATTTAGAATTTTCGGTTTTCAAGGGATCATTGTCAGACTTTCGAAATAATTATCTTGTGTCAGATGAGCCAACTGTATTCTTTTTCCTGTTAGATGCATATCCTGCCTCAAATTTTTTTGGATTACTCTGAAATTCTTCTTGCTAGGCTAGTACTTTACATGATGATATCTAATTATGTTTTATCATATTCTCTGTCAAATTTAGGCAATGGAAAACAGGAAACAAATATGTTCCCAGACGTCGATAGCTCCTGGAAAGTATGTACAACCTTTTTTTTTCTTCTTCTTTATATAATAGCTACTATGCATTAGTTGCTTGTGAGCACCATGTTCTTTTCCAGTACAGTTTACTTGACCCTCCAGTTATAGTATTGAGTATTCTTCAAATATCTTCACGAACTGTGAGAATTGTAGTTTTTACTACACATTGTAGAGAGTAGGGAGTTGCATACAGATCACAGTTTATTATAGTAAACGTAATCTTGGTTTCTTAAACTTGCTGTACTGGCCATCGTAACCAGTTTATTGTTCCAAAATTGAAAAAGTGATTGGATCATGCCATTCGTTGGAATTTACCATTCTTGTAGCCAATGGACACAAGTTTTAATAATTGACAATCTACTGTTTGTTCTTATTACGATGAACTTGATAGAACTTTATTGATAGTGTTGTATTATTTCTACAAGTTCTAATAGTTCATTTCATGGCAGACATTTAATGAAATCCAAAAGTTACTCAGTAAAACTAACGGGAAGGTGATTGGTGATGTTATGACTCCTGCTCCACTTGTTGTCCGTGAAAATACCAATCTTGAGGATGTCGTGAGGTATTTGATCTTTCCGTTTTATGTTAATTTAGATTCGTATTATTGTTTGAGTCTTGAGGCAATTGGTAGTTATATACTTTGCTCATTGAGTATTGATGTTGTTGTAGGTTATTGCTAGTAACAAAGTACCGGCGACTACCGGTTGTTGATGTTGAAGGGAAGCTGGTAAAATGACTACTTCCCTTTTCCTTCAACGCATTATTGTAGTTCTCATTATTCACACAGTTTGACATTCTCCTTTTCAAAGGTTGGGATCATTACAAGGGGCAATATTGTTAGAGCTGCTCTTATGATAAAGCAGACTGCTCAGGAATTGTGACAGGGTATCCATATAGATTCATCAAATTGGCTTCTGCTAGTTTGAGATTATAGTCGAAAATCACGGACTGCGCAGGTAATCGAGAAGATATCGGTGATGCCCGGAAGTAAGCTTTTCTTTCTGGTGCAACTTCTTCCTGTAAGTCTGTGATCATGTCTTATATTTTTGCCTGTTGTTAGAATATAGCTTTCTAGTAAAGATCAGAGGTGGATTCATATCTCATGATCTTCCTCTGCCCTAATTGCTTCTGTGCTGAACTATACATGTATGATTACAGAGAATATTCAAAATCTTAACTTGTGTTACATGTGCAATTTATGTTTATACACTCCATCCGTCCCAAAATTCTTGTCGACTTTGGTGGCGGCTCGGTTTTTAAGTTGTGGGTTCTACAAAAAAGTTGTGTTTAATAATTTGTCAAAAAAAGAAAATGGATAAGAATTTTGAGATGGAAGGAGTGTGACGTAGAGAGGACTGAAGCTGATTTTGTGATTAATATTACTATGGACTACAAAATCTTTTGGGAGTTTTATCAATTTAATGTGAAACTAATAATGTAAAGACTTTGAGTTTCTAATAGTCTTGGTGGATGTAATTTTTTCATATTGCAGTTTAAATTTTTTATTGTTTAAATCTTGTGCTTATGTATGTATGAATGCGTAATTGCTTATCATATGTGCATTGGGCAGTGATGTTAATTTATTTTTGCAAAATTGCAACATATCATAATAAATGAGATTTGCTTTGTCAGCAATTATGTGAATTTTATGAATACAACCACAAGAATAAGAAGAAATGAGGTTTTCATGTCCTTGATTCCTTGTTTTGTCACTCTCATTTTGAAGGTGAAAAATCATACAAATTATTAATTATTTCCACTGTCCCATTATAAATTACATATTTTTCTTATCCGGTGATGTCTCACTAGTGATGCGTTTATTAAAATGGTAAAAATTGTGTGGATTATATTTAACTATTAAAATATCAAATAATTTGTATCATTTTTTTTTAATTTTCACACTGAAAAGAAACGCATTGTTCTAATGAGTGTTGTTTCTAATGATATTCTTGATTTTCGAACCCAAGAGAAATAAGATGTTTCTAGTGAATATAGTTTGTAGTGATTAGGGGTGAAAACAGGGTCGAATACAGACGGATAGTGCTCTTTCCATATTTTGTCCAATATCTTTTTCTCGAATTTGGAGTCGAATACGGGAAGGTCGGATACGAATACGGATTCGGAATATTCGGGATACGAATGCAGGGCGGATATATTTAATAGAAATTTTAATGCAAACTATAGTTAATATACTACTATCCATTATGAATAGTATAATTTTAGGATCAAGAAAATACGAAAAAATTTCAAAATTCAACATAAAATACCTAATAAAAACCATAGACGCAATTAATATATATATTAATATATTTTCTTAATCTTAATTTATTATTATATTAAAAAAATAATTATTAAATAATTCAAATATCTGAATTCATTATCCGGGAAATATCCGAATTTATAATCCGGAAAATATTCGATTAAATACGGGAAAGATCGGATAGTGGCGAATAATGTGATATCCGAATTCGAATCCGTATTCGATTTAGATTATCCGGATTCGAACCCGTATCCCCCCGGTTACTAGATTTGCTCCCCGAAATTAATCCCAATCGGATCCGGCTCCGAATCGGGCGGATAATATTCGATCCGTTTTTTACCCCTAAGGCCCCGTTTGGTTGGCAAGAATTCTGCCTCAGGAAAGTAATCTGATTTCAAATTATTAAAATCCTGTGTTTGGTAGTACACGGAAAGTAATTTGATTCCAAGATTTTAAAATCCTATGTTTGGTTCAATTTTAACAAAATATTAGGGAAGTAATCAGAATCCTAGAAATCAGGAAAATAGTGTAATAATTGTGGATTCTTTTTCCTTGTTCCGAATAGGTATTCTTTTTCCTTGGTTCAAGGAAAGTATTTATTTATTTATTTATTTATTTATTTATTTATTATTATTATTATTATTATTAAAAATAGAATAATAATTAGTTAATAATATTATTAATTTGTAGTTAATATATTTTTATAAATTAATTGAATATTTTAATTTATTTGTCTTTTTATTATTTATTATTTATGAAAAATAATAGCAATATAATAATTATTATTTTTCTTAAATAATCATGTTATTATTCTAAAAAATATTATTATTAAAATAAGTGAGTACTTTAATAGGTTTATTATTATTATTATTATTATTATTATTATTATTATTATTATTATTATTATTAAAGATGTTAATAATATTAAAAAATATATTTTTAACTAATTATTTTGAATATTTTATTTTAAATTATATTATAAAAAAATATCAATAGTAATATTTATGAGTGATTTTATATATTTATGAAATAATTATATAATAATTAACAAATAATTGATGAGAAATTTATTTTATTCATATTATTGATAATATAATTTTACATTTCCTAGTATCAACCAAACAAGTGCAAGTATTCTGTTTTCTGTAGAATCATATTCCTAGGAATCAAATTTCTCAGTAATTTTACTTTCCTTAATCATTTTCCTCGCAATCATATTCCACAGAATCAGATTTCCTAACAACATTACTTTCCTGACAACCAAACGGGGCCTAATAGTGATATAAGGGAGTAGTTTCTTTGGGGAATAACTAATTCTGATATTTAAAACAATAATTGTTTGCTCTACCTAGAAAAGATGCCTTTTTATATTAAATTATTGTTAAGAAGTCACTATTTGATAAAAATCACTATTAGACTAACTGATTCCTAATCGGGTAGACCAATCTTTCATGTCTAGCATTTTTTTTGACACGGTTGGCTTCCATTTGTTGCAAAATACTAGTATATTTTACTTTTATACCTACCTATTCCTCCACTTTGTCAGGACATATGACACGTTGACAAAAATATTAATTAATAAAATACGAGAATAAACAACTTTAATATAATAACCCAAATTGCATTTAGTGCCATTTCAAACTTTCTAATAGTTACAATTTCAAATTTCATACTCCCATTGTCTCATTAAACTTTCCTACTTTCTATTCATAACGTATATTAAAAGGAGTTATTAGTTGTAAATGAAGGAATTAGTTCTATAGAACAAAAAGTGGCTAATTGATGTAAAATAATTACTCCCTCCGTCCCGTTATAAGCGCCTCCTTTAGTTTCAGCACGCCGATTGAAAAAATTTGTTTTAGTATGTATTTTATAAATTTTAATTATATTAGAAAACTAATACACTTTTCGATGAGTGATTTGTGAGAGAAAATGAGAATTATGCATATTTTTGCAATTGCTAGTATAGGCAATCAATTTTTTTTTTTTTTTTTTGTAATAGAATAAATAATTTAAAGTTTTTTAGAGTTAAAAATCATAATTTTTTTACTTCTAGTGGAAGGGAATCATGTAGGAGATAGATTTTTGAAAAAATAGAGTATAAAAATGTGGTTGAGTAGTAAGTAAGGGAAGATCCACTTCATTTTATGTTTAAGAGTTATTTTTGTCATTTTTTGAAAGTGGAAACTTATAATGGAATGACTTAATTAGGAAATGTGGACTCTTATAACGGGCTGAGGAATTACCATTTTTAAAAGGAGATAAGATGGGTGAGACAATCCAAAGGAAAAAACATGTCAGAAAAGAACGGAGCTAATATTTCATATTTGTTGCATATACTAATATTTACTTATCATAACAGTAAATCTATGATCAAAAGTCATAGATCAATTCAAAACGACTTCACATTTATATATTATTATGTGTACCACATTTAAGTATTGGCATGTGATATATTTTATTAAAAAAAGTAGACTATATTTATCACATGTTAAAACTTTTATGATTATACAAGAGCATATATGGATGCTGTACATCCAAATTTTTGTGTATTTAACTCCTACCAACTACTATGCATGAGTTTACCATGTCAAACAAAAAAAAAAATGGAAAAGAAAAAGTTTATATACTCGTTCCGTCTCATAGATCTTGTCCCCTTTTTTTTATACGATTATTTAAATGAGTTATTAGTCGCGTATAGATGAGACAATATCTATGGTATGGGACGGGACGGGGGGAGTAGTATAATTGTCCTCCCATATATAAAATGGTTAAAATAGTAGCAGAACATTGTACCCAGCCGGCCAACCACACCCTGTTTTCCACTTACTCCATCAATATGGAAAGTTGAGTTGGAAGAAAAAAAACAGAGGAAAATCGAAAGAAACCTTCGTTGGCTACACCGGCGTCGTTTTGGCTCGCGACTTTCCTCGAACACCTTGTCTTCATCCTCCATGAAGACGGGAGCTAAGTTCATAGTCCTCCACCACAAGGGCGGAGCAGTCGCCGGCTCTTTCCACCGCCCTTGGCTCGTGCTTTTCGTACTCCTATTCGTATTGACTTTCGCTTTCACTCTCTTCATCACCAAGGACGCCGCCACCGGAATAGCCGCCGGAGCGGCGGCGAAGTCGAAGTCTCAGCTGCCGAATCCAATCTTCGACGCGCTCCTCCACTACGCTTCAATCAACGCCACCAGCGCCGGCCGCATGTCTCCGGAGGAGCTAAAAACAATCGCCGCCGTCCTCCGCCGCTGCGCCGCCCCCTGCAATTTCCTCGTCTTCGGCCTCACACACGAAACCCTCCTCTGGAACTCCCTCAACCAAAACGGCCGCACCGTCTTCGTCAGCGACAGCGCGTATCTAGTCTCCAAACTCGAGCAGGAACACCCCTCGATCGAGGCGTACGACGCGCCGATTACGACGAGAGTGAGCGAGTTGCACGATCTGATCGAGTATTATAGATCAGAAGCGGCGAACGAGTGCCGGCCGATCCAGAACCTACTCTTCTCCGACTGCAAATTGGCCATAAACGACCTGCCCAACGACATATACGACGTCGCTTGGGACGTGATACTCGTCGACGGCCCGCGCGGCTTCTCCGGAGATTCGCCGGGACGGATGACGGCTATTTTCACCGCCGCAGTGCTGGCGCGGAGCAAGAGGGGCGGCGCCGCCGAGACGCACGTGTTCGTCCACGAATTCGATCGGGAAGCGGAACGGATCTGCAGCGATGAATTTTTGTGCGGAGAGAATTTGATCGAAATCAAACAGTTGTTAGGGCATTTCGTGATCGGAAAATTGGGGGATGATAGAAATAGGGTTGGATTCTGTTCGGTTTCTGCTTCTTCTTCTTCCTCTGTTCTTCCCGACTCAATTTGATTTTTTTAATTTAAAAAATTATTTTAGGTCAACTTTTGATATTTTTTCTTTTAAAAAAAGAAAAAAGGCGTGGGTGTCGGTGGGAGTGGCTGGTGACGTGTAAATGATGTCGTACACGTATAATCATATTAGTAGAATCATATTATGAGATCGAGAAAATTTCGATTTTGATCAAATAATGTGATTTATGTTGTTTTATTGTTATAATTATGGTCTCTTTGTGTTGTATTTGAAACATTTTGATCGTTTAATTTATTAGTGATCAGTTTCTACTATCAGCATCAGTAGCACAACATTATATACATGTGTTATTGGTTCGAGTAATATCAGAAGATTGATATGCAGCACAGGAGGGGTTTACCCAATACGCACTTTGATAGCGACTGCGAGTTATCTTTGTCTTCCAAAAAAATGAACACAGAATAAAGGCTCAAAAATCGAAATTTTCTCAGCTTCTAATTTGATTGGAAATTTTATAGTGGAATAATTAAGCTAAATTAAGAACTATTACTCCCTCCAATTTTGGGTTGTCTCAAAATTTTTTGCCGGTTTTTCCAATTGTTAGTTGTGTGCAAATTAGACAAGAGTTCTTGGTCCCAAAAATTTTAGGTATAATTTCTAAAAAGAAATGGACAAGAATTTTGGGACAACCCAAAATGGAATAGCGGACAAGAATTTATTAATCTATACCATTAACTTTTAAATTGTGGAAACAAAACCTATGCTCCATTAGGTGTTGGTATGATATCAACCTATTCTTCCAAATCTCGAATTTAAATCTAAAAGATTTGTTAATTTATTAATCAAGGTTTTGGGAATAAAAAATTTATACTCCCTCCGTCCATAGATCTTGTATCATTTTCCTTTTTTTTCCATAGATTTTGTACAATTTCTTAAAAAGTCAAAATTGTGTGGTTAAGAGTTGCTCAAAATTTGAGAAATTCACAATTCTACATACAACTAACAATTTTTCTAAAAAATCATGCCGAAAAAAAGGAAACAAGATATATGAGACGGAGGGAGTAACTTTTATGGGTTAGACAAGAAAAGACCTTGTAATTTTTGAGAATTTGGAGATAAAGAATTTATATTTTTTTTATTAGAATAATGAACTTGTAATAGTTGAGGGTTTGGAAATAAAGTATTTATAATTTTTTAGGATTGAATATAAAAATATAAAATTCCTTACGTCCAAGTAAGATTTTTTTTTTCGAACACTTAAAAAATTCTCCCTCGGTCTTATTGAGTTTAATTCATTTTTTTTTTCTATAGTTTTAAAAATTATGTATAATCAGAAAAGAAGAGGAGGTATAATTGTGTGTAAATAATTTATCATATTTATTTGAAGTGAGATAAGATACACAATGGAAAGTGAAACAAGACCGATGAGATAAGGTCAGTAATAATTCTCTCTCCAAATCCTTAGAATTTCCAAACCTTTAATTCCCAAATTGTCCTAAAAATTTACGATTATAAACTCCTTGAAAATGATAAAATGAGCAAAAATGGCCAACAATTCCTATGGAGTTGTTTACACAGTAGTAGTACGGTAAAAGTTGACCGTTCAGGTTGTTAAGAGTATGAAGACACGTGGCGATAGCCGTTGCAAAAGTTTACAATAGCTGTTGCGAAGAAAGCGCTAAAGGAAAGGAAGAAACGTAACAACTAATAAAGTTGTTACACCAGAAATCAGAGTTGAAGAAACGTAACAACTAATAAAGTTGTTACTCCACTTCCGTTAGAATTGTTAGGCAGCTTATTAAGGGCAAAAGATCATCTGGCCCATTTGCGGTGGACCATTCGGTGGCCCATCAATCACGCGGTGCCACGCGTGCATTGATGGGTCATGTTATCAGTAAATAAATAATATTTTACTGATAACATGGCCATCAATGTACGTGTGGCACCGCGTGATTGGTGGCCACCGAGTGGTCCACCGCAAATGGGCCATAAGATCCGGATTGCTTATTAAGCTATTAAGCAGTTATTAGAGTTAGTTAGGAATAACTGCTGTGCAGTTTCAGAAATCGTGTTCCACTTCCGTTCAGAATTTATTCGATCCTCAACATCAATAAATCACGCTGTTAATTTTCTCAATACAGGTGAACAAAACGACGGCGAAGAATCCTGCAGCGGCGACAGCGAGTCCTGCTCTGTTCAAAGCAGCACCGTTGTTCCGAGGATGGAGACGGTTGAAGTCGGAGGAGTGTTCGACGGAGGCGAGAATACGTCCGCCGGAGCTGGAGGAGGGAACACGACCGCCGGAGAAGGAGATGACGATGGCGGAGGAGCTGGAGGAGAGAATACGTCCGCCGGAGGAGAAGATGACGACGGCGTAGGAATCGTAGGAGCCTAGCTAGGGCTCGCCGAGGGTGATTGAATCGCCGGTTCCGACGACGGTATCTGTTTAGATTTGTGACGATTTTACCCTTATGGGGTTCGTTGAGAAGGACTGATTTCTTAAGAATAATAAAGGGCATAATTGGTAGTTAAAAGAAGAAAAGTCGCTGATTTTGATAAAGGAATTAAAAAAGTCGGAGTTGCAATCTCGATTTTCTGGAATAAGAGTCAAGTCTACTCAACACTGGAACACTTCCATTCGACGTCGTTTTAACCTACAACCACCGCTACCGCCTGTCATCACCCCTCGCCGCCGTTTGACTACCGGTTCAGGTGATCCCGGAATCCTTTACAAATTGGATATCATTAGTGAAGATTTTGAAGTCTATTGACTTACTTCTCTTCCCTACTTCGAAATTAGTCGGATTTCGGATCTCTGAAAGAATTGAAATTGCTGCGAATTTGCTGCCACTTCATTTTCTCGTGCATTGCGCAGTTAATTCTTTTCAAATATTCGTTTTTGATTCGTTGAAGCGCTTGTCTTGATAAGCATCTCAAGGCGACTATTGCCATAGTCATCAATTGATGCCTTTTGCCGACTAATTGAGCATGGCGAGATGATAATTAAAATCTATTTCTATAAGAAGTGAGTGATTTTGTCGAGGATTGTGTGAAAGCAATAAAGAAAGAACTTGGAAGATTAATGATGTTTGGCGGTGGGGAGATGTTTGAATCTGGCTTAATATATTATTGTATCGGATTTTCGGCTTTTCCGTTTGTGTTTTGTTCTCTGAGATTATTGTTTCATCTTTGAAGAAATTGAAAGAAGGCTGAATGCTATTTTTGGCTACTGAACTAATTGAATGCACAAGATACAAGCTTTAAGGATGAGAATAATACTTACATTATGTATCTACATGGTTCTTAATTTAATTGTTTCTTAGCCTTATTCAATTCTTGTAAGATCCTTGATAGAATTTTAGGATTGGGATCTATAGAAGAAGAATGAAGAGAGAGAGAGAGGGAGAGAGAGAGAGAGAGAGGAACAATGAGATCAGAAGGAGGGGTGTGTCAAACTTTCTTTATTTATTGAAGGTTGTTTCAGTCGATTCATTAGGATTATTTTTGTCCAAAAATAGCATGGGGTGTATTCATAAATACCGAGGGGGGGGAATGAAGCACGGTATTTCTTATTAGCTCAATGTTCTTCTCGCAAGGTTCATTATTCAGTTGTTGTTGCTAAGTTCTGATCTTTTTCGGAATCTTTGCAGTAGCATGAGCTCTGAATCCCCTGATTCGTCAAATGCGCCAGATGTCGAGTCTGCAGAGAGCAAAATTTCAACTTCTATGGAATCTGCCCCAAATGATTCAGAACGTGATGCACCATCGAAATTCTCAACTTGGGCTAAAAATCTTAAAATCCCCCAGCCGTTTACTGGATCACAGGAAGTACCGCCAACTGAGAGCTCGGGGAAGTCAACTCTTTCGCGTTTGACTGGTGGTTTTGGACTCAACTTGTCTCCCAAGTCTCCTCAATCAGAAGAAAGTTCAGCTGGTGCTTCACCAACCACATCTTCAGGTCTATTTGGAACCATTACAAGAGGACTAGTTGACTCATCTAAGAACGCAGTCAAGGCCGTACAGGTCAAAGCTCGCCATGTTGTATCTCAAAATAAGCGAAGATACCAGGTGCCTTACTACTTTAGTGATTAGCTCTTTCGTTATTAGGAAATACTCCCTCCGTTCCGCTATAAGTGGCTACATTCTTTTCGACTTGGGAATTAAGAGAATAGATGATAAAGTATGAGAGAGAAAATGAGTGAGATAATGAGAGAGTAGGAGAGAGAAGATGATGAAGTAGGAGAGATGATGAAAATTATTTGCCAAATTGGGAAAGTAGCCACCTTTAGTAGGACATCCCAATCGGGAAAGGTGACCACTTATAGCGGGACGGAGGGAGTAAGTTGCAGTTCTGGTGTGTTCATTTTACCCTCATATATAAATCTTTCTTACATCTTTAGATATTTATTCATACGAAACTATAATCTCATTATTGTTGGTTTATTTTTTATTTTTTTTAACTTAAAAACGCGTTCTCTCCGCGACTCATTGTCAAAAGCATTTCTGGATTATATATTACAAATTTGTTTATTTGTTTATTTTTTTTCATGTATGGAAAGTAGATAAATTGTCTTGTGAGTCTAATGTATTTACTTTTTATAGGATGGAGGGTTTGATTTAGATATGACATACATCACAGAGAATATCATTGCAATGGGCTTCCCTGCTGGTGATAAGAGCTCTGGTTTTTTCGGATATGTTGAGGTACAAAATCATATTCATCTACGAATTGGCTCCCGAGTCATTGGTGATTGGTGCTAATTTGAATTTCAATTGATTGTTTAAGGGATTTTATCGAAACCACATGGAGGAAGTAATCAGGTTCTTTGAAACATACCATAAGGTAATGATGTCTTCCCATCTCTGTTTATTTGTAGAAACATGATACCATGTCGTCGTTCAATAAGCCGTGCAAAATCTCATTGCACCTCAGATCATATGTTTCTTTAATCATATGGCAACACATAAGTTAACGGTTCAATTTTGATCCACTACAATCATGCAGGAAAAATACAAAGTCTATAACCTTTGCTCTGAAAGATTGTATGATGCATCATTATTTGAAGGAAAGGTGAGTATTCCTTAAATCGAAAATTATTTTGGGCTAAGGTTATTATGCACAAAGCTAAAAAGATATGTTAAACATGGCTTGCTGCTAGGTATCTTAAGTTATATTATTTGCATTTAGTTACCGTTTTTCATTCTCGTTACAGGTGGCTAGTTTTCCATTCGATGACCATAATTGCCCTCCTATTCAACTAATCACATCATTTTGCGTAAGTGCATATTCATGGTTGAAGCAAGATATTGAAAACGTTGTGGTCGTGCATTGTAAAGCTGGTATGGCTAGGACAGGATTGATGATTTCTAGTCTGCTTCTGTATCTAAAGGTAAAGTAAATAAAGTTTTTTTATTTTTTATTTTTATTTTTTTTCTGTTGGCGTACAAGTTCTATTTTCTAGGAAAAATGGTATTTTTTCATTTACATTCTAATTCGATTATCATCTCTGCTTTTCTAGTTCTTCCCCACCGCTGAGGAATCAATTGATTATTACAATCAGAAGAGGTGTATTGATGGTAAAGGACTTGTTCTACCGAGTCAGATCGTCCAATCCTATTAATCATACTCTGTTCCCAGCTTCTATTCCTTCTACACTCTTTTGATTACCTTTATTATTTCTCGTAGAGATACGTCAAGTATTTTGAACGTGTACTGACTTACTTCAATGGAGAAAACCAGCCCGGTCGTAGGTATGTACTATTTACAGTTTTTACTCCTTGTGAACTTAATACTCCCTCCGTCCCACTATTTTTGTCTGGGCACGGAAATTAAAATAGTGGGTGTAAAGGTGTAAAGTTGTGTTGTAAAAAGTATAAGGAGGTGGGGTCCACTTGTTTAGATTGATTGTGGTCCACTCATTTATTTACATATCTGGTATGCGACGTAAATAATGGGACAACTAAAAAAGGCGAGTGGGACATTAATAATTGGACGGAGGGAGTAGTTTTTTAGATCTGGGACATTAATAATTGGACGGATGGAGTATAATTGAAAAAAATAGCGTGATGTAACGAAGGATGAATAATAACAACTGCTATGCTTTGAAATTACGTTGAATATCATTCTGCAGATGCATCCTTAGAGGATTCCGGCTGCATAGATGCCCATACTGGATTAGGCCTTCCATTACCGTCTCCGATCACAATGGTTATTTTTTATTTCTACATTTCTTGATCCCGACCTCCAATCAGATGCTTCCATTCTCCTTTTCTTTTGAGCATTTTAGTCTTGACTAATGCATTCGTCTGCAGGCGTGCTCTTCTCAACAAAAAAGCATCCAAGAACCAAAGACTTAACGGTATGTCTTCTCGCTATCCTGCACTGAAACTACTTACAAATGCTTCATCACTTTTTTTTTTTTTTTTGCATTTTCGCTCTCAAGTCTAAATAATTATACATAAACAGTTTGAAATTTATTTATTATTATTATTTTTTTTTCCGCGCACCGTCTTCTGGTGCTGTTTGATTGGTATTGAGTTTGAACTGTTGATTTTACAGCCTGAAGGTTTTTGGTTTAGTGCACCTAAGAAAGGAGTAATGGTATTTGCTCTTCCTGGGGAACCTGGCTTGACAGAAGTGGCTGGTGATTTCAAAGTCCATTTTCATGATGGCCAGGGGGACTTCTATTGGTATTGCAAACCCTCTCTCTCTCTCTTTCTTTCTTTCTCTCTCTCTCTCAAATTAATCTTATGGCGTTTCTGTTGGCAGCTGGTTGAATACAACAATGACTGAAAACCGTAAACTTCTATTCACAAGTGATCTCGACGGTTTTGATAAGGTAACTTGTGTTTAATTCGAATCTCGAATGAATTCAAGAACATATTCTTCTATTGCAAATTTGCAATGCTTGTACTTTTTCCTTAACATAACTTAACCATTTTGCTATGCAGAGAAAACTGCCATCTCCAGGCTTTCAAGTGGAAGTAGTGCTTGCGGATTACGACCCGACTGCTGCACCCTCAACTCATCCATCCGAGGCTACCGCTGCTAAAACCCCAGAAAACTCCGGTGCCAATTCGGCCTCATCTCCAGTTAACGAAGCCACAAACGCACCGCCAAAGGACTCGAAGAAAGACAAAGACGACGAGTTCTCCGACAGTGATTCCGAAGAAACTGCTACTGCTAAAGATGCTACAGCTCAAAGCAATGACGATTCGAATCAAATCGTGGATCTGGCTCGGAAGGCTGAGCGAGTGTCTTTAGGAACTTCGGCTTCTCCGCCTTCTGAGGCGAAGAAGGAAAGTGTTGGAGGGGAGGTGAGCGAGTTCAAGGCGGTGGGCGCCGATGCGTCGGTGTTTTCATTCGGAGACGACGATGATTACGAAAGCGAGTGAGGGGCATTGGCCTCAAAAGACTTGTACATATGGTTTGTGAATATTCCATTCATTTGATTACAAGTTATGTTGGTGGTTTGAATATGCAGAGGCTCATGAATTCAATTCTATGTATCTCCATCTTATCCGATGCATTTTCCTTTGTTTAATTCGGGCATTGATCACGAACCTTTCGAGATTTTGGAATCATATCTATTTTTTATTTATTCTAGTAAATGGATTGGTTGAGCTTTGTACCTAATGTTAGATGTTTGAAGTTTGTTACCTCCAATCTTTATTGGGAATTATGATTGTGTTTGTAAAGTGAGGTGGTGCAGTTGTGAAATGTCTCAATCAGGCTGAGAATAATTGCAAGTTATGGAAGATTATACACATCAATAGTTTGCCCATTTTCTTGTTTGACCAAATTGTGATGGATTTAACACCAACTGCGATCGATGTTTCTTTCGGCGTTCCACTCCCATTTTTGTTCTTCACCTTCCAAGATTCAATCTTTCATCTATGGAAGAAGGGTTGTTGGGATCTGATACGATTATGTATAAGAAAATTAAAATCGAAAAGTAGTATTTTCTCCGTCCCATTTTTATGTCCTATTGGAATTGAGCACATAAGTTAAGATAGTGAGTGTAAATGTGTAAAATTACGACATAAAAGTATAAAATGATGGGGTCCACTTATTTAGATTTATTATGATTCACTTATTTATTTCCTTATTTGGTATGAGAGATAAATAATGGGACAAACAAAAAAAGCAAGTGGAACATTAATAATGGAACGGATGGAATATTCCTCTATCTCATTCCATTAGTCCAGTTTCTTTTTTCGGATTGTTCTACTTCATTAGTCCACTTTCCTTTGTTAACTTAAAATAGTACTCCCTCTGTTTCGTTATTGATGTCCACTATACCATTTTGGGTTGTTCCATTATTAATGTTCACTTTCCTAAAATGGCAAATTACTCACCATCCACCCATATGAGGTGGGCCCCTCATTATTCATTACCCAGTTCATATTCTTATACACTTTCTCTCTCCAAAAGTTTCTCTCTTACACAATTCCGCTCCGCTCCGAACGTAGAAAATTTTGATTTTTAACTTTTTGAAAACTTTAGATTATTTCTTTAATTACAACATAAAAAAAATTAAAAAAAATTAAATCAAATGCTTAAACTATGCCTTAATAACATTTAGATAAATTCACATTCATTCCCACCAACCATTCATCGAAAACCGTATCAATTTATTAATACAATTAAAACTCATTAAATATATCTTCAAATAAAATTTCTTAATCTCCGTGCCCATTCCCAAGTGGACATCAATAACGAAACGGAGGGATTACATATTTTAGTGGATCACTACTTAATGCTTCCTCCATCCAATTACACTTGGCAAGTATTCCTTTTTGGCACTCAAATCAACTCTAAACAATTAAATAATAATATGGGTCACACACATTTATTATACAAATTAATTCTAAATAATTAATTAATTATATATATCTCACACTTTTATTTTATAAAACCAATCCGCATAAATAACCAGGCCGGAAAAATTGACAAGTGAGACGAGACAGAGGAACAGAAGAAGTACTACTTTACACACAATCGACAATTTTCTTAATCATCTAATAAAATAATGGAGTGGTCGGAGTAGACTAATGTGTTGTAATATTGAATCTGCATTTTGGGCTAGTGGTTAAAGTTACATCTCAATCATGGGTTAGATTAGATCCCATTATGTTGCTCAGCTATCTCCAAACATCTCTTATAATGTTTTACAATAATATTAAATGTCACACGAAATTGATAGGAGATTTAATGAGCCAACTTGCACGTAGGTTCATGTAATAATCATCATAAACGTACGATAGTATATTGTACTTATACTGCATAATTACACTAATGACCTTGGGATTTGGTAGGTGGAGTTGGAATGATTTGAGGGAATTTGATGTTTATTTGTGAGACATAAATGGGCCTCTTTGACTTTGTTTCACTTTTAAAATAATTTATTTTTATATAATTTAAAATAATTTATTTTTATATGGCATGATTTTTAAGAAGAGTAGTTGATGAGTTTAGAGTTATAGGTCCGTAAAAAATGTTTATACTAATTTACCAAAAAAGAAAATTGAACAACTTTAATAAGACAACGCGAAAATATGTACTGGACTATTTTAATGAGACGGGAGGGAATAACTTTTTTTTTTTATGACGAGGAACTATTTTCCTTTGTTACTTTGTGTGCTGGTTTATTGTTTACGGGTGGAATTTGGACCTTTCGATTCCGGGCCATCCACCTTTACCATTACACCATCCTATGGGGACGAGAATAACTTTTATAGATACTCATAGTTGTTGGTTAATGGATGATTAAGATGGGTAACAACTACAATAAACACTACTTTTTATATCGAATCACTACCATAAATCTACATGCTTAGTTGCATTTAGTTGGCATCCTTCACCACATCAATCCAAAAGTTGATACAAGATCTCGATTTCCCTAAATTCAACTCGATTATGTTGCTAAATCTTGCTTTAGTGATATGTTTTTAGAGAGAGGGGATGAAATATATGAACTCCTTAATTCTTTGTAGGCATTCGATCTATGGGCACACAAAATAACGCGGCATGAACTCAAAGAATGAATCGAAGTTTCATTAATCCTAAAGAATTCATGTAATAAATACTAAGTTATTAATATCCAAAATTCGGAAACTGCTAATTACAAACCTTAGGGCACAAATATGTAGTCTAGTCTAAAGCCATAAAAGACATAATCGATGAAAGCAAAAGTCCGCAAAAGCATAATTAAAGACACCAACACGAAATAGCTCAAAAATACAATTAAAACAAGTAAAAATAAATAAATCATTAAGCATATGTTTAAGGCCCTAAACGATAAAATTTGGCTAAAAAAACCCTGTTGTTTTACTTCTCGCTGACCGCGTCCTATAGGGATCATTGAATCAATAGCAATAAGCCCGGTCTGAAGAGGTTCGTATATGGAGCGCCGGGAAATAATGCCAGGAGCGGAAGATTCAATTAATCGAGATTCAAAAGCTGAAATTTCGCCCCTGCCATCAATAAGTTTAGCCAAGGCGTTTATAACGCGGCCCAAATAAGCTGCACTCACCCGTAGTCATCTTCGCTAGAGATATGATCCTCCGAACACCCTACAATGAACAGGGTATACTCGTTCTCGTCCCGTTTTCCGTGATATCGGACTGCCATTATCTCTAATGCCTCACAAAATAATTGAGCTGAATCTTCATTAAATAAACACTAAATTCCTTGATATTTTTTTGCATAACAAGGTTATTAATTGTTGCTGAAAATGGCGAGACAATACGGCCCCATTAATGACTCTTTTCAAGCCAATAACTCGAGACAAATCAGAGGCTGAGTGACAGCTATGAAACAACTAACGTACCCATAAAAGTCCCTTTTCTTTTTTTGGTCAATATATTTCCACATATATGCATTTATTAATATATTTACAGTTAAATCTCGATAAAATAATATTTAATAAATTAATAATCTTATTAAGATAATAATTTTTTTCGATTCCTATATGAATTAATGTACTAAAATAATATTCGATAAAGTAATAATCTTGTTAAATAAATAATTTTTTTCGATCCCAAAATTATTACTTTATCAAGGTTTAACTGTATCAAAATCAAATATGAAAGAGAGAGAGGGAGAGAGTGTATTTAGGTGGGCAAAACTTATGGGTGAGAGGGAGAGGGAGAGGGAGAGGGAAGTCAAATTGTTGGTGACAAATGTGGGTGGCCTATTGCAGGCCTCTTTTGATGCAAGTAAATAGTGGGCTCATGTTATGATGACCCAAAAAAGAAAACTTTCATAATTTGGACATAAATTTATATACTACTTCATTTAGTATTTTGCCTTTTCAAGATAATACTTGAAAACCTTTTATTATTACATCATTAATTATCATGTCATAATCATTATCATTACATATATACACAAGAATATATGATACCAATCCTTATAATGAAGTAGAAGTAGTACAACAATCTATACTTCTTTGCTTAGTGTTTATTTTCGGATAATTGTATTTTTCTTAATTTGTTTTTCATAATGAGGAGTTCCTAACGACTTTTTCGATGCATATAAAATAAATATCTAATACATAATTACTTTCACGAGTTTAAAACTTATGAGACTGTGATATTCGACCATAGATTAAACACTTCTCAATGGACAGGCATAGTGTTTCTTAGTATTACTAGGAGGTAATTCCTTGGTTCCTCTTTTCCTAAATGTTTACGTATACACAAATTATTTAATTTTCTAATTATTTTTACAATTACACCATAATTTAGATTTTCAATCCAAATCTATATTTTGGGTATTTTTAGAGGAGTCCTAGCATCAAAATTTCCGGTTCCCTCTAAATTTTCATTTCTATACATTAAAATTTTCGGTTCCCTCCTCCAATAAATTCATGTCTAATTGGTGTCTGATTTAAAACGACGTAGTTTTGTAATATAAAAATGTACTCTTTAATTATTTATTAAATTATTTTTTTAATCTTATCCTTTTAATTTGTTGTTTTTCAATACAAAACTACGTCGTTTTGAATTGGACACCAATTGGACAGAGATATATTGGACAGGTGATCTCATTCCTTAACATGAACATATTCTTGCAAATTTGAAATTTTACGTAATGTATTTACTTGACTTGTCTTGTTTTTTTTTATTGTTCCGCTTGTCTTGTTTTTAAAATAGAAAATAATTACTATACAAAATTTTACTTTTTCTTTGTTGGTCTATCTCTTTACACATAATTTATATATATACAACTATTTAGTGATCTTAATCACCGTGCTGAAAAAAAAAAAAAAAAAAAAAAGTTGGATGGATGGAGGGAGAATAAAAAACATACAAATTAAATTACAATGATACCATAATAATCCAATAAGTTGATAGCATAGTCTACGCCTGCATTAAAGACGCGCGTGACACCCCCTCATAAAATCTCTCCCTTTATCTCTCTGCCTCCCTCCCACACTCCCCATTTAGATTGAGAGAGAGAGAGAGAGACAACACGACAATGGAGTCCTTCCCTTTACTTTTCTCTTCTTTTCTCGTATAATGAACACAGAACCAAATCCTCCCTTCTTATCACCCTCTAATGGCCCCTTTCCTCGACGCCCTCTTCTGCGAAGAAGAAGGAGTTTACGATGAGAGAGAAAGAGAAAACAACAACCTCTCTCTCTCCCCATTGCTTCATTTGGAGCAAGATTTTTTCTGGGACGATGAGGAGCTCAAGTCCCTCTTCTCCAAGGAGAGAGAAACATCCCCAAAACCCAATCTTGAATCTGGGCTTCCTCTCTCTCGAGCAAGAAGAGAATCGGTTGAGTGGATTCTCAAAGTCAATTCCCATTATGGGTTTTCTCCCCTCACTGCAATTCTTGCAGTCAACTATCTTGATAGGTTTACTTGCAGTCTGAATTTTGGTGAAGACAAGCCATGGATGATGCAGCTTGCTGCTGTTACTTGTCTCTCTCTTGCTGCCAAAGTTGAAGAGACTTACATCCCTCTACTATTAGACTTCCAAGTATGTAATAAAAGTGGAATAAAACTCACCACTTTTGTCTGAAATTTTCTGATATTAATACAAATTTCCTAAAATTCTTTTTTTTTTTTTAATTTTTATGGTTAATAGGTTGAAGGGACAAAATATTTCTTTGAGGCCAAAACAATACAAAGAATGGAGCTTCTAATTCTATCTGGGCTTCAATGGAGGATGAATCCAGTCACTCCCATTTCATTTCTTGATCACATTATAAGAAGGCTTGGATTGAAGAGTTTTTTTCATTGGGAGCTTCTTAGGAGCTGTGAAAATCTCCTTCTTTCATTTGTTTCAGGTTTGATTTCACTAATTTTTTTTTTTTTGCAAGATTTTATCTTTTTGAAAACCCATTAATAATATGTTAAAAAAAATCAAATCTTTATGATTACAGATCCAAGATTCAGTCTTTATCTCCCTTCTGTATTGGCAACTGCAACGATGCTTCATGTTGTTCATCGGTTTGAGCCTTGCAACGCAGTTGAGTATGAGAATCAGCTTCTGGGTGTGCTCAAAATCAACAAGGTATTGAAACATATTTAATCTTTTAATTTTGTAATAATCTTGAAATTAAAATTAATTTTAGCCCTTGATTTTAATTTAATTTAATTTTTTTTTAATTGCAGGATGAAGTGGATGAGTGTTACGAGGTTATTACAGAGGTACATTGCTCCAACAATGGATTGAAGCGTGGAATTTGTCAAGTGCCGGGTAGCCCAGATGGAGAAATGGGTTCAATTTTGAATTCGGATTGTTCGGGTCATGATTCGGATTCATGGGGGGTGGAATCGTGTGTTTCGCAGCCTATGTTGAAGAAGAGAAGAGTCCAAGAGCAGAGATTGGCTTCATTGAGCAGAGTGTTTGTGGATGCAGTTGGGAGCCCTCATTAAACTCTCTCTCTCTCTCTCTCTCTCTCTCTCTTCTTCCCCTCTTCTCTCCTGAGAAAACTAATTAATTCTCAATGTTTTATGTAATTAATTATTTCTTGCATTTTCGAAGTGAAGTAAAGAAGTAAGAGTTGGCGATTTCAAGAGAGCGAGAGAGTAGTGAAGAAAGACGAGAGAGAAAGTAGTAAAAAGGAATATCTGCACTATGTTTTTTCTCTACTTGTGCTTTCTCTCTCATGAATTGAGGCACATTTTAATGTTAAAATAATTTCATAGTACATAGATCTCTTTCCATTTTAATCTTTGGAATTCTTGCCATTACTAGCTAATTTTTATATAATATGGGAAAATAATTAAGTGAAAAATGGGAAAAAAAGATGAGTTGTCGGTCAGTGTGGTTTGACATTCTTTCTTCTTTTGGTGTGTGTTTCTTTCTCTCTCATGACTTCTTGGGCTCTGTTTTTGTTTTACTTGCATTTGGGATGACAGTAACCTCTTTTCATGTTGGAACATAATCTGTCCTAATATCGTTTTTAATGTAATTTGAATTCATGACCTTTCGATCTCGCGCCACTCATCTTCACCGCTACGTCGTTTTATGAGAATTGTGCAAGAGTTTATTTACCCAATGCATGCATGCACGCGTGCACGGATGCATATGTAATAATGCTATTATTTCCTAAGAATTTGTTTAGAGAGAGAATGGCTACACAAATGTAATGCTACTACTACTATAAATTTTAATCTTACTCAATAATTTATATAAAAAAATGGGAGAAATAAAAGACTAACCAATTTATATATATATAATTTCTATTGTAAATTTTGGGATGAGATCTCTTGTTCCAAAAAATCTATTCTAATGTTGTCCCATTTATTGAAACTATTTAGATCTTAATCTTTAAGGTCCGTAAAAACTGTACCGTAAACATTATAAAGACTGTACCGTAAGTATCTAAATAATTACACTAATAGGATATAAAAAATGGATAGGAGATACAATCCTGCTTAATCAATTTAAATTTTTTTACAGGTATACCGTATTTGGCCCACTAGATCGCATCGATAAGTGGTAGTTGGCGACTATAAAACTTAATTTTTATAAATATGGCTATAAGATTTACATATTTATCTAAATTGACTAATTTTATAAACAAAAGAATATAATTATATATGTGAGAAATTATTTGCCCTATTGCTTATATTTAGCTTAATTAACTCCATAAAGATGAATACCCTGTACTTTAGCTTTAATTTATTTTTCACTCTTTTTTTTTTATGACGAGAAACCCGCAATCGCTATTTTTGGTGCACACAGGTAAACACACACATAGTGTTTTCAATGGGATTTAAACTCATGACCTATCGATCCCGAGCCACCCACCTTTACCACTATGTCATCCCATGGGGATTTATTTTTCTATCTTTATTTCCTCTTATTGGAGCACTAGAATAAAAGGTTGTGATCCCTTTAGCTTCTTGGTATTGTCAATTTTGTGAAATTGGAGAGTGTAGGGAATGTGGAGCATGCCTTGAACTTTTTTGGATTTTCTCATTTGGTTGTATCTTTTTTCACGTGTTACACTCTCTCTATATATATATTTTATATATAAAAGCCAAAGTTACAATAGTAACATTTTTTTCCTTGCGTGACAACTTGACATTGTATAATCATCATCCACCTAAATATATATATTTGTTGAGCCACGTGTCATTTCCAAGTCTTGGTGCAATTTGCATTTTTGGATCAAGTCAACTTAAATAATGGAAGGCCGAAACTGAAAAAACACGAAAGTTTAATTCTCAAGGGAGAGAGAGAGAGAGAGAGAGAGAGAGAGAGAGAGAGAGAGATGAGAATGATCAGAAAGATGAGTTTCTTCCTAGCAATAATTGTTGTATAATTGTATGATGCTCAAGCTCAAGAGGACCGACTGGACGTAGTTCATTTTTTACCAGTTATATTCATTTATTTATGTTTTTTAAAAAATTAAAAAAAATTAAAAAGTTTAATGTTGTATCTTTTGCTTGTTATTGTGTCATTAATAAAGTGGGAGAATTTATGGTGAAAAATTAAAAAAAAAATCGGTTCTACTCTAACACAGCTGTAAAGCTGTAAGAGACTGAAAAATACGAGCAAATGGGTTAAATTCCTCACTCCATCCCAAAAGTATTGCAACCTTTATTTCCTCCTCAATTTGTAGCTATTTTTTCTGATTGCATCGGATACTTTAACACGATACTTTTATTATTTATGTCCGATAACTAAAAATATCATCGTTACAATTATTTATTTATTATTATTATTCTTTTCATTTTATATAAAGTATTTTTTTTCAATGAGATACGGAGATAAAGAAAATGAGATTGTATGGTGTATATTGTTTGGCTTTTTGGCTTGTTAATTTTGATTCACATTTTGTTTATTTTTTTTAAGAAACAAGACATTTTATATGGACGACTCGAAAAAAGGAAAACAAGACACTTTCTATGGGACAACGAGAGTATAAGATTGAGATTTCATTCTCATTTACTTAATTTATCTATTATTTTATATTTTATATTTTGTTAACTATATAATCGATGTCTCGTGTTTTAGTTCTTCAGAAAATATCGCATCACGTATTCCTCATCATGTCCAGTAGAATTTATCATGTGCATGTGCAATCTAGATTTTCTAGTTGTGTTATCTTGGAATCATTTCTTAATCAACTTGGTATATAATGCATTTGTGGAAAAATAATAATAATTTTAAAAATAAGGAACATTTAGCATTAAATTCATATCTGAAAATAGGAAATCCAGATGGGCCCACACTTGATAAGTGGGCCTACACGTATCTGGAACCGACCTCATTTATACTACTCTACTATCTACACACTCCTCGCGTGAGTCAAATTATTGTATTTATGTCCCCTTCGGATGGCGTAGTTGGTGAAGTTGGGTGGCCCGGGACCGATAGTCCTGGGTTCAAATACCACTGAAATCACTATGTGGAGTCTGTCACATATGGTTAGCCTTGGTGGTTGCACTCTCCTGTGTGGTTTGTAGGCTACTGCACAAGGAGCCATTATGTGAAGCCTGTCACCTATGGTTAGCCTAGGGTGGTTGAACTCTCTTGTGTGGTTTGTAGGCTACTGCACAAGGAGCGGGGCACAAAGAGTGGGGTTTACCCAGTGCGCACCGAAGATAGCGGCTGCGGGTTCCACGAATAAAAAAAAAATTATTGTATTTATTCTTCATTCATTATTTCATTAATTACTAACAATTTTCCCAAATATTATTTCAACTCCAACTCTATTTATTTCTTATTATAATACTAACCCCACATTTGAATTCAATTTTTTTGTTGTTGTTTTAAATATTACTCCCTCCGTAATATTAGAAACAACACGTTTATTTTCGACGCAAAAATCAAGAAAATGGTACTCCCTCCATCCCACCGAACTTGTCCAGTATTATTTTTCGAACTGTTCCACTGAACTTGTTTAGTTTTTAAAAAAGGAAGTAGGTCACACATCTTTAACAACTTAAATCAACTAAAAAATATTAATTAATTAAATCGATCTCACATCTCTAACTCACAAATTAATTTTAAATTGTTAATTAATGTATGGGTCCCATATCTACACCAACTTTACTAAATTACCGCGTCGAAAAAAAAAGTGGACAAGCTGGGATAGAGGGAGTATTATACAGTGTAGATTGTCTGACTTTTTACTAGTTAAATATGTTCCACATAATTTTTGTCATTTCGGAAACGTGTGATTTGTAGTGAGATATCCCGATAAGAAATAGACTATTATTGTTAAATCGATTCTAAAACGGATTGAAACACTAAATCACCTCTAGATCAACCAATTACTATCGATACATTTGAAAGTTGGAATACCAACTGAGCTACATACTATTCGATACATTTAAATTCGATATACAATCTTATCCCATCTAATTGAATATTCAGTTTACAGCCTATCACAAAATAAACGAGATTTATCCATTCCACATATACAATTATATACGACTAAGAATTTCCCTCCCGTCCCAAATTATTATCATCATCTCCAACTCTACTCGGTGAATTTTATTTATCACATCAGCAAATCCAGACAAATGTTTATTTATTTTGGGGAATTTAATGTGTTGTTCAGTGGATAGAAAATGATGGTACGAGAAACACATTAAATAGCGTGGTTTTTGAAATTATGCCATTTTGTGCGTGATGGATGCTTCTTGCAATTAATATTTATTTATTTATTTAATTTTAAAATTGTTTTGCCAGCAGATGAAGCATTTAAGATATAGTATCTCCAGAATGGGACCTTTTTATTAATTAGTCGAACCACATTCTCTTGGTTTTTCTTATCAAACAATTCTGATTCATATCGCTTTCCTTCGAGTGTACAATTAGTCAATTACTATGCATGTTTAACAAGTAAATTACTCAATATCATAATATTTTAAGTGTTAACTTATGGTATGAATGATTGAGAAATGAGTAAATATACGTTATGGTCGTATAATCTTGCTTGTTCGATTTTGGTCATGTGCTGTGACATCTTCTATAATTTATGGTATTGTAATTTGAATCATTGTTCCTTTTTTCTTTGGCCGTCTCTAAGGGTAAAGTCGATGAAGTTTCCGTTTTAGGCCTCAGCCAAGAGTAAAAGAGAAATTTAACCTAGTGATAAAGTATTGTTCCTTACTTCCTTTGCATCGTAGATACTGACGATTATTCAATTTATATAGGACCAAAATCGAAACATGTCACGTTACACGACTAAAATCGAAATTCACTTGCAAATATAAACTCGGTAGGAAAATAACAAATTTGATTGTTCAAGATGTCTGAATTGTGGGGCGTTGATGGAATTGATATCGAGCCCACAAAAATGGAACCCTATGATATGATGCAGCCTTGAGGGGGATTGTGAAGTTGGAGAAGAGAAGCAGACAACCTGCAGCATTCAATGTGCTCTGAAATTGGCCACTTTATCCCAACTTTTACACTTTATTTTTATTTTTTTTCCAATTTCTAGAATAGTTTAGTAGGCTAAAAAATGAATAAAGTAAAATGGGGCTTGTGAATTGTGATTTTAGTTGTTTTAGGGGTAAAAAAAAAAGGATGATGAGTAGGGAGAGTGGTTTTGCAATTTGGACCTCAAATGTCAATTTAGAGAGAGAGAGAGAGAAAAGGATGAGGGAGCAGGCATGTCTCTCAAAACTGTGAAAACCTGGTTAGTACTTTTGGAAGCAAGCATGTCTAGGAGTAGGACATAGATTTGGACACACCCTACTTTCTCTCTCTCCCCCCACTCGCTCCAACCACTATTCTCCACTTTCTCTCTCTCCCCCCACGCCTGCCTAAATAAGAGAGAGAAACATTATTAATCCCTGTTTGCAAATATTTATTATAATTACTTTTTATTTACTTTTATTTAAAATTGAAAATAATTAATTTTAAATAAAAACTCGGAATTCTTGGAATTAATAATAAAAAGTTAATATATTTGGTCGTTTCATAATTATGGTATTTTAAACACCAGAAATATCAAAACTTGACCAAAATAGCCCGAACCAATGGGCTAGCTCGACCCACCTGCATTTTGGACGTGATTGAGCTTATAATTTAGAGGCCCGAAACAAATCGGACATATATTACCCAGCCCGATAATTCGATGGACCGATTAGGCTTTGAGCCAAAAAGCCCATGGATTGAGGCCTAAACTCTCCCATTAACTTGTCTTATAAATTTATAATTTTATAAATTATAAAATAATTTTGTAGTACAATATTAAAAGATTTATGAATAAGTTTTAGCGTCAATTCAATCTATAATAGAATATTTATTTACTTTAATTATTAAGTTTAATTTATAAATCATTAAAAAATAAAAATAAATAAAGTTTGTGGGTGGTTTTTAACCGATAGCCCATAAAGGGTTTGGCTGGGCTACGATTTCGATAGTCCAATCTTATGGGTCAGGCCAACTAGACCCAAATTTATGCAATGCCCGTTTGGATTGGGTCGAATTGGCTCGCTTTTCTTTCGAATTTCAACCGGAAATTTTAAAAGAAAAAAAGGAAATTAGGAGTACAAAAGTACAAGAGGAAAATCGGCCACGTGTCAGAGCTGCATTCTCTCTTGAGATTCAATAGAGTAACAGAAATCGCAGGTGACGTAAGATTACGCGTAATCAACCCTTGCGTTATCAACACGCTTTTATTCAAAGAGAAACGCTTTCTTCGCGCAACGGATATGCCGAGTTAGAGCTGCACAGAAACACAGACACCTCCTCTCTCTCTCCCTCTCTCTCTCTCTCTCTCTCTTCCCCCTCTCTCTTCTCTCTCTCTCTACATCATCCACTCCACTGTTTCTTCAATCGTCATGTCTAGCGTTGTTCCTCATCCAGTTAGATTACACCTCTTCAATTCGTCATCTCACAGATTCAAATCAAAGCCTCCGCCGCCGCCGCCTCTTCTTCGTCACTCTTCGTTCTGTAAAGGACTTAGCTCGAGATTGTCGTTGCGAAGAAATGAGCTTCTTCTTGCTCGCGCCGAAGATAAAGCACGGGAAGGATCTTCTTCTCCTTCGTCGACTACCGCTCAGCCTAATCCAAACAATCAGCTTCAGGTCCTAATGTTTTCCATCTCTCAACTCAGCTTTTTTACTGAATTGGTGTCGCGAATCATCTACAGCTTCTATAGAATCGTTTTTCGCATTTTCATGTGTATGCAATTGGATTGAATTCTAATGGAGGCGTTGATTTCGTATGAAGTGTATTGGAGTAATGGACAATTGCAAATTAGATTCATGTGAATTTGATTTAGGGGGAGATAATTTTCAAAACCTCGAGCGTTGTTAGTTATTATTGAGTTAAAATGTCTTTGTCCATTTACTGCACCAGTTTACACCACAAATTACATGGAAAAGTAGGTAAGAGAAAACTGATTGGGGTTTTTTTTCTGGATCAGCGGCTGATTCAGATTCTAACTCTCCATCTTAAGAAAGATGAGGATTCATATATTTCCCATATGACGACAATGATATAATTAGGATAAAGTCATAATTATTGTTTTGCACATAGTTCTTACGATATCATGAAATGTGCAACAAACACTTTCTAGTTTCTAAACCTATTTTTTGCCATTTCTAGTCAGCAGTCATAAGTTGATATGGTATAAATTAGAACTACATTCATGCAGGACTCGAGTCAATCCGGAGCATGTGACCCTTTGTGTTCGATTGATGATACAAGTTCTGAATACATTGAAGCCAATTACCAACCAAAGACAGATTTAGCGAAAGCTCTTGCGATTCTGGGTGTTGCTGGAGCTGGAGCACTGGCAATAAATCATTCTTGGGTTGCAGAAAACCAGGTTCACCTCTATCTGCATGAAGTAATGAGAGATATTTGTTTGAAGTTTTTTGTTAAAGAAACTTAGATTTCGTACAGGATCTTGCTATGGCGGCTTTTTTCGGAATTGGATATGTTGGAATAATATTTGAGGAATCTCTTTCCTTCAACAAAAGTGGAGTGGGACTTCTGATGGCTGTTAGCTTGTGGGTTATAAGGAGCATAGGGGTAAGGTGTAGAATTTATTCTCCAAATCTTATTGTCACTCTGTTGTGAATATAATGATTTTATATTTTTCTTGATATCTAATCTAATTCGTGGCTTCGCATATCTACTCTTGACAAAACTTATCTTTTATGTCTTGACTTGTTTATCAGTCTATCATGTATAAGGATATTCCCGTAAAATCTGAAGATAGGAGATAACAGTCTCCTTTTCCATTCTCTTTGTGCAACACAAATTTGAGATGAATTGTTCCTTTTACAGGCACCGTCGACTGAGATAGCTGTTTCAGAGTTGTCTCATGCATCTGCTGAAGTCAGTGAAATTGTATTTTTCTTGCTTGGTGCAATGACCATTGTTGAGATAGTAGACGCTCATCAAGGGTTCAAGCTGGTTACTGATAATATCACCACTCGCAAGCCAAGAACTCTTCTTTGGGTGGTAATGGTCTTTAAAGCCTTTTCTTTTATCAGTATATTCCTCTAGAAATACAAGTTGATGTTTCTTATCAAATAATGACCTCGCATTTTTATTTCAAATTTACGAGAACTATAATTATGCAGGGCATCATTAAAATACTTATTCACCCAACTTGATCATCAGAAGGAGAACCAAGAATGTAACTCTCTCCATGTGCTTTCTGGAAATTTCATGATTCTGAATTTGGATATGGTTTCTTCATGAAGCCTTTCCATTAATTAATTCGTCTAAGCTTTAACGTGTCATCTAATAGAACTAATTATAGGGATGTGTTTATTAGAACCTCTATACTCTTCCTTATTTCAAGCTTAGTGAACCATGTGACGATGAATATACCATGTTTTAAACATGAAAAACTTGGGCTTTTTAGTGTCAAACAAATAATCGTTCTCTAATTTACAAGAGCATGCACCATGTATGATGTACATACTAGTGATTGAGTGATCTTTTCACAGAATACCTGCAAATGTACGTGTAATTTTTTCCGTAACTTCGACTAACTGATATTAATAATCCAGGTGGGTTTTGTGACATTTTTCCTCAGCTCAGTCCTTGACAACTTGACATCTACCATTGTCATGGTTTCATTGTTGCGAAAGCTGGTACCACCTTCAGAATATCGGAAGTAAGTGCCTCACCATTGTCCTCCCTATTCAGAAATGGAATACTCAAGCCTTCAATTTTAGGAATTCATTTTAAAGCTTTTAGTTAATCTTGACCACTTGACAGACTACTTACTAAATTGTGGTTTGACAGGCTTCTGGGTGCTGTAGTTGTTATAGCAGCAAATGCCGGTGGAGCATGGACACCAATTGGTGATGTTACTACCACTATGCTGTGGATACACGGTCAAATATCCACATTAGAGACAATGAAGGTTCTTCTACTATCGCCTCTTGATTCCTGATGTCGTGAATCAGTTCTATTTTGACAATGCACAAATGACTAATTTTGTTGCAAAATCAGTACCTTGTGCATGTTGATATAG
The DNA here is from genome assembly GCA_028984105.1 of Lavandula angustifolia. Classification (NCBI taxonomy): domain Eukaryota; kingdom Viridiplantae; phylum Streptophyta; class Magnoliopsida; order Lamiales; family Lamiaceae; genus Lavandula; species Lavandula angustifolia. The sequence continues at coordinate 21,968,081 of CM054822.1, forward strand.
TCGTTTAATGTGGTTCATGTAGAATAATGAAAGAAGCCTGCATTTTCTTCCCTAGAATTTTCGCCAACAAGTTCTAAATCACCTAAGAAGATTTTCGGGCAATTAAGAAAACAGATAGTATTTCTAGTTAAGGGATGAAAATTCATCCTGAAGTAGTTAAATATTGTATAATTTGCTAGCAACTGAACATAATTAGTCGACTAAAATACAGTTCAGTTTATATTTGTTGTTCCTTGTGGGATTGCTTCAGCATGACTTTCTTTTTCGGGTTTTGATGTGGAAATGTGTTATTTCTTTGGCAACAGGGCTTAGTAATTCCGTCGATCGTTTCACTGGCTGTCCCTCTGGCTCTTATGTCCCTCACTAGGTACCTCCATCTTCAAGAGAGTTCTATTTCTATACCACAAGATAAATTTATAGAAAATTATTGGCAATTGAAGTCTTGAACAATAAACTATGTGTAACTCTTACAATTATCCAGTGAAGTCAATGGGAAAGGACAGGATACCGCAGATGTTTTGGCATCAGAACAGATGGCTCCTCGAGGCAAGCTTGTTTTCTCCGTTGGAATCGGTGCTCTACTATTTGTCCCGGTTTTCAAAGGATTAACCGGCTTACCCCCTTACATGGGAATGCTGCTCGGACTCGGAGTTCTTTGGATCCTCACCGATGCCATTCACTTCGGTGAATCCGAGAGACAACGACTAAAAGTCCCACAAGCTCTATCAAGAATCGACACTCAAGGAGCTCTCTTCTTCCTTGGCATCCTCCTATCGGTCAGCAGGTACTTGTCGATCAATGCATATTATCTTGGCTTCATATTAAAGCTGAATGGTGTTGAGTGTTGATCTGTCACCAGCCTCGAAGCAGCAGGCATTCTGCGCGAATTAGCAAACTATCTCGACTCCCATATACCGAATGTGGAACTGATTGCTAGTTCGATTGGAGTTGTGTCCGCAATCATTGACAATGTCCCACTAGTCGCGGCTACTATGGGAATGTACGATCTCTCTTCGTTCCCACAAGACTCGGAGTTCTGGCAGCTTGTAGCGTTCTGCGCTGGCACGGGTGGATCCATGTTGGTTATCGGCTCGGCTGCTGGCGTTGCGTATATGGGGATGGAGAAAGTCGACTTCTTTTGGTACCTTCGGAAGGTACGCAAATCATATCCTTACAATGCCCCGTTTGTGAGAACTCATTTGAACTTATACTAAAAAATAAGTGCTTAGACGTACGATTCAGACAACTTACTGAAATAACTTATACGAGTTCGTTTTGGCTTATTTTCGTAAGTTGTAACAATTTTTTTGCAGGTAAGTGGCTTTGCTTTTGCTGGTTATGCTGCTGGGATTGCTGCATATTTGGCTCTCCATAATCTTGACATTGCCCTTCCTACAACTCTAGCTCAGGTTCCATTCCTTTCTGGTTCATAACTAAAACATTAGTGTATTAGAACAACACTAGCATGTCTTAACAATGGCAGGCAGCAACTGGTATCAATATATTAAGAAATCATGTAATTTGTGGTTTGGTTTACTACAAATTAGTGAACCATTTTGAGGTACAACTCCCACTGGTGTATGTTGCTTCCATTATTTGGAGAACAAACCAAGCAAGAAATAAGATTAAAGTTGTCAAGTATACATTTTCGGGTCGTCCCACTAAAGTTGTCTAATTTCCTTTAGAGGGATTCACAACTAACCTTAAAAGTCGTGCCGAAAAGAAAGTTGACAACGTCAATGTATGAAACGGCATTGACTCGGTAATTTTCTCATAGAATACCACAAATTTATATAAATCTATTTACTTTGAAAAATATATCAAGATATATATTTGATCTAGTGGATAAAACTTGAGTCAAAATTGGTAAAGGCAAGTGGTTCGATTTCCTTTGACAACATAATAAAATTTATTTTTTAAGTAATAAGAGTTAAAATCTTGTCAAAATCGGGTCAATCGAGCCGTTGAATTCCAATTAACTCGGTTGACCCATCAGGTCACACTGGGTCTGCCCGGAGCAACGGACCTCTCATAGAACCTACCCAAATTACACCGGTTAACTCGGTTGACCCATCGGGTCACACTGGGTCTGCTCGGAGAAACGGGCCTCTCATAGAACTGGCCTAAATTACCTAGCAGGCCATGGTCGAACCGGTTCAACCGGCCGGGCCGGTCCGGTTCTGAGAACACAGGTTAATGGGAGCGACTGAGCAATAAATTAAACAAAATGTAGTTTTTCACATATTTTCTAATGAACAGGGGAACGTTTTACCGTTTTCTGTAGACAAATGTCGATGAGATAATCACTCCACCAACACCATAACTTTACAGCTTGAGGTAAACAAATTCCTCAACGGCTGAGATATCACCAATCCTCTTCAAAGACTGCTTGCTTGGCTCCTCATCCACTCCAATAGCCATCAAAGCTTGCTTCGCCGGAGCTATCCTCCCCACGCTCATAAAGCTCACATTCACATTCTCCTCCCCCAAAACGCTCCCGACTTTCCCGATAATCCCGGGCTGATCGACCTGCCTACACAGTATAAGACTCCCTTCCAAACTCACATCCACTTCAAAAGACCCCACTTTTGTCAAATGTGGGACTCCATCCTTAACCCTACCCTCCACCGTAACCTCACCGGAGTCGGAAACCGCGCTGGCGAATTTGGACTCCACGTTGGCGATCTGGACTTGGATGGACTCCAGGGGGCTTTCGGGTGAGCCGTCTTGTGTTATGCGTTCTTCTGCTATGCGGAGGCCTCTCTGTTTGGCTGTGAAGTCGGCGTTGACCAGGTTTATGAAGACGGTTGAGATCGGCTCTATTAGACCTTTTGTGATCATGGCTCGGAGGAGCCTCGTGTCTAGATCGTCTGGGACTCTTGCGGATACGTAGGTGACTTTTACGGTTTTCACGCCGTCCCCACCTGCTACTAGCTGGACGGCAAGTCTGCCTAGCTTTTCGGCTAGGGTGACATAAGGCTTCAGCTCTGTGAGAACCTGTGTTCAAGAAAATCATATGACAAAAACCTTCAGCTACAAAATAAGAGAGATTACCATTACTATGGGATTAGATTACATGAAATGATGGAATCACTGCAAATTTGGCAGTTCTAATCAAGTTTTGAATGGAAACAAAGCATGCCTTTTCCGTGATTTATAAGAAAATCACGACGAAAACTTCAAAACTTAGTATTCAGCCACAGAATAAGAGGGAAATCTGATTACTAGTAAAGTCTTGAATTGAAACTAGAAATCATTTCTCTCATGCAAAGCATGTCTTTTTTATGTGTTGTATATTTCTCAGTGGCTTGTACCGTGGGAGTAATCTTACTGAACTCATTCTTGACATTATTGATGATCATGTCTGAATTAAAGTCATTTTCTAGCCCTAATTTTCGTATACTCGAATTAAAGAGGTAAAATTATCAAGCCAACTCTCCATTTAAAGTTAAATTTTGGTTACCTGAGCTGGGACCATGGGTGCATTGACAGCAGTTGCAGCAAGTTCCCCGTTCAAAGCTCCCACCACAGCTTCAGCTATTTCAATAGCAACCCCTTCCTGCGCGTGTAAATGGAAAACTATGCCGTAGTTATAAAACAAGCAAGCAGAAAAACAGAGAGAAAACCGCAAGAGAAGCATTCAGCAAAAACCTGAGCTTCCATTGTGCTGGCACCAAGATGCGGTGTAGCAATCACATTTTCGTTCTGTACCAACTTGTTATCCTTCGGCGGTGGCTCCACTGTGAAGACATCAAGTGCTGCCTGAAATGATATGCATGAAAATCAGCAAGTACTTCTAACTAAAGACCCAATCAAGAACAATTAGGAGATTCTCTAGAAGAGATACGGGGCTTCTGGCGATAACATGGTTGGTCCCGCTTATGGGGCCAAATCACTATGTTCTAAAAGAAATATTTGGGTATCAATCTCATTAATTCTCCTGTGTTGTTTGCAGGCTAGAGTACATGAGCGGGGTTTACTCAGTACGCACTTCGGTAGCGGCTACGACCTATTGTTAGCCTAGAGTGAGCGGAGTTTACCCAGTGCGTACTTCGATAGCGGCTACGACCTATTGTTAGCCTAGGGTGGTTGAACTCTCTTGTGTTTCGGTAGCGGCTACGGGTTACCCTTATCATCCAAAATCATACAAAGATACCGACCTATAGTTAGCCTAGGGTGGTTATGTACCACACAAAAAATTTAAAACATTATAATTTAATTATAATTAATAGACTCATCTATAACGATGTTTTGAGATTTTAATTTGCTATTACGTATAAGAATCCAAAATAGAATCCTAAAATTTATAACTCAAGATTAACCCCGTTTGGGAAACAACTTAAATAAGTTCTTATGGCAAAAGGACTTATTGCACAAGGAATTATGACAAAAGTTCTTAAATTTAATAAGTTGTTGGCGTTCATACCAAATCCAACCAATCGAATCACTTTTTCGAAAGATACGAGACATCTAAGTCATACAAGTTAAGAGATCTATTCATTGATAAGAAAAGAATATACCTGAACTACAATGCCAGCATCAATGGCCCTTAGCAGTGCTTCTTCATCAATCACACCTCCACGAGCAACATTCACAATTCTAACACCCTTCTTCATCTTCGCAAAAGTTTCATCGTTGAGAACTTTTGATGTAGCGGCGGTGAGTGGCATGTGGAGTGATATGAAATCTGCTGATGCAAGGGCTTCATCAAAGCTAACAAGATCTACTCCTACTGCACGAGCACGTTCAGCTGGGGCGTACGGGTCGTGTGCAACGACATGCATTCCGAGCCCCTTGGCACGCCTAGCAACTTCGGATCCAACCTTACCGAAACCCATGACTGCCAGCGTCTTACCAACAAGAGACACACCAACATATTTGGTCCTCTGCCATTTACCTGAATTGATTAGGGCAAGATAACTTTAGTAGGTTTAATAACAAGAATCAATTCCTAAATGCTGATTGCTAATAAAAGATTACTTCTCCAAACCCTAATTTTTAATCTCAATACAAAAAGCAGCACGAAATTCATTTCCAACACAGATCACAGTAAAAAACATGATTAACATTCACCAGTTTACAGTAGAATTTCCACGGAATTATAAGTAAAATCCACCTTCTTAAAATCAATTACACACTATAAAAGTTTACTGATATACTGATTGATTATTATTATATGAGATCTGAGTAGAACAACAACAATTTCTAACAAACACGAACACAATCAAACTCAATCAAACGATAAAAAGTTGAGCATAATGATATACTGTTCGATTAATATCTGACAAATGAATCGAAAACAGTTTCAATTTTCAAACAAACACGAACAGCAAACGCGTGATGAGTTGAGATAGTCGAATTTTAAGAATCAATTACTAACCAGCTTTGACAGATGCGTCGGCTTGAGAAACGTTTCTCGCCATGGCAGTGAGAAGCGCAATTCCGTGCTCCGCGGCGGCGACGGTGTTAGCAGTCGGCGCATTCACCACCAGACAGCCATGCTCGGTCGCGGCGGCCAGATCAACGTTATCGATCCCAACGCCAGCTCTTCCGACGACTTTCAGCCTTCCGGTGGAGGATTCAAACACATCGCGGCTCACTTTAGTCCCGCTCCGCACAATCAACGCATCGCAGAGCGAGATCTTGGTGCAGAGCTCCTCTTGGCTGAGGTTATACGAGCAATCGACGTTGGCGAACTCCTTGAGAAGCGTCAGCCCCGCCTCTCCGAGTTTCTCCGCCACGAGAATCGTCGGCTTCGCGTCCATGGATAGGACGACGAAGCGGCGCGGCTGGTCGCGGCGGCGGCGGAGGGAGAGGTTGGTTACGCCGAAAGTGGAGGAGAGGGGGCTGTTCCGCAGACATGAGGCGTTGGTGGACGGAGACGATAGTTTGAGGGTTGTCGACGAAGCTGACGGTGCCATTTCGGAAACGGCGTCGGGTGGTGGAGTGGTGGTGTGTGCTGACGTGCGCTGGGAGGGGGGTTTATGCCGCTGAGGTTTGGTAGGCCGTGTGGGTGTTTGGAACAGATTTTTAAATACTCCATCCTAACAGCTCGAAATCGAGAAAAAAATATTCATTTAACGAAGTTATTACTTTATTGAATATTATTTTATTGCATTGACCTAGGATTGAAAAAAATTATTATCTTTGCAAAATTATTATTTTATCGAATATTACTTTATCGAGATTTAACTGTAATATCTTTTTTTTTTCTTTTTAGGTGTCACACTCATCTTATCACTTACCTAAAATAAGAATAAATGAGTAAACCATAATCACTAAAACAAGTGATCCCACTATCTTATGCTTTTACATCATTCGCTAGAAGACTAAAATCAAATACAAAACCACAAGTACTAGTGGTATTCGGGGGAAAATCGAAAATTTAAGTGAGACAAACATATAATTTACTCGAAACAAAAGAGAATTCGTAGTAATGCACGAAAATTCGTGGGGCGGTCGCACCCACCGCCCGCCTTGAATCCGCCATTGCCATAATCTTTGACCACATGCTAAATACCTCAACCTCGACACGAACAAATCCACCTCTATTTATTTAATGCTAGTATGAATTTAGATAATCTAACTCAATAAATAAAGATGGAATTCGTGAAATTATTGTTTTCTTTTTAGCATTAACACAATCCGCATATTTTGGAAATCATGACTAATCATATGAATCGACTTAAAATTACATTAATTCATATTCATATAATATGAGAGCAATACGCATTAATTTTTCAAAATTCATTAATTTCATTAAAAGAGATTATTACTAACTATGTAAATCATAATAAAGGCCTACTACAAATCCATTATTTCCAAAGATATAGCCCATCTCCATTTCTCCTTGGCCCAATTTCACTTTTCAAACCAAGCCCAAGGCCCAATTATACTTTTCCTACGAAGCCCAGATGCCACTCTTCTCTTCTCTTATTGCATGATGCGGGCTCGAGATTGAGATTGAAATAGGTTCTCAAGAATCGTCCAAATATCGCGTGAAGTAGAGCAGCTATTTACATGCCCAAGCATGGATGGATTAGGAGTTTGCGCCTCCTTAGACAAAAGGCGGTGGAATAGCACATTTTTGTAGAAATATCGATTTAAAACCATGTGCACGAACGGCTGCTAAAATTTGAGTTTGCCAAAAGCTGGTCATAAGCAGATGTCTCGGAAGACTTAACATCTGTCGTAGCTACTGCTTTGCTAGAAGAATTAGGATTGGCTTCAATTTTGCTGATTGTTGCTTTGAAAGGTGAAAAATAGGAAGCGGAGGATCATTTGATGTTGCCATGATCGGAAAAAAAAAAATCAAGCTCATGATACCATGATAGAATAGTAGGAACCAATAGAGAAATAGAAAAAAGGAGAAAGTTAAGGATTGTATATTAGCAACATAACGATACATTAACACCATGATCCTATTTAAGGATCATATTCACAAAGGTAAGAGAAGCTGTTAACATGCAGTAAAAGAAAACTACATGCACGATCATACCAACGTGCACAACTATCTTTAAATCCCCATAAGCACTATCTCATATATGCAAAAAATCAAACAATCTATGCCACATATTACTACTTTCTTAATTCCCGTGTCGAAAAGAAATGAGCCGCAAGTAGCGAAAACGGAAGGAGTAGATACTAAGCAACTCCATGCAAAGATGACTAGTTCAGTTGGTACAATACAATGATCTGTTCACAAAACAACCAACACTTCAGACAGCAGCAAGAACTACTTCACATCTACAGACAACATAAAACGCACCAAATCATGATTCACTTGCTAAAAAACACAAGTCGATTTTCGATTTTTTTCGAAGTTTTGTCAACGAAACCTGGATCTGAATGTTTGTCTACCTTCATCATGTTCATCCTTTAACTTTCCTGGTTATCTGAGTCTCCATCCTCATCAGAAGACTGTTGTTCCTTCTGATGATGGCCTTCACCACCAGCATCAGTTTTGCACTTCTTCTCCTTCTTCTTCTGCTTCTTCTTCTGGCGTTTCGAGCGTTTCTTGGCTGTACGCTCCTCTGCAGCTTTCAACCTTTCGTCCCTTCTCTGGATGAACTCCGCTGCTTCTTTCCGTTTCTGGTAGTCTGCGTCCATTCTTGCTAGCCGGTCTTGCTCTTTCCTTCTCATTTGACGGTACTGTCGCCATCAACAAACCAGAAACATGTTTTAGTTAGATTTCGACATACCAATGAAGAAGCCACGCAAATCGTCATGTTAAGTCTTTCTTAAAATACTGTCCGTAGATTCAAGAAGCTGTAAGCCAGATAGATGCAAGCTGATCAAGCAGTTAGGCTAACATGACAGAGGTACATGATATGCAACGGAGAAAACATTGTTTCATACACTCTTATCTCCGAGGTGGGCTGCAAATTATACTGTCAATCGACTCAAAAAGAGATGCGTTTCAGAATAGGCGAAGCCACAAGCTCAAACAAATGATATCCAACTGAAAAAGCTTTCTTAATTTCTCTAAAACACTCTCATCTCAGAGGTGGGCAGCATGAACAAAATGAAGTTTGGAAGCAGTGGCGATACGAAGTTGATGATAATAAGCAGCTCTAACCACGAAATGGACAATTCTGCATGAGACGATTCTAACCACGAAAGCTGAGTACTAATCTAAGCAAGATTACTTCAGATGCTGCAATGGGTGAAATTTAGTGCAAAGCTACATTCTGTAAGGACTAAATGCATAAGCATTCTCCATTTGCTCGCATCAAACTTGCCTGGGGAAGGAGCGTTTGGCAGACGAAACATAGAAAACAACACGAACGAATCAATACTGAAAATCTACCACGACATGAACAGTATATTGTTGTCATAAGATAGTTTAGACTCATTTCAAATGAGATCATGGTTAATCCTAATAGAACTCCACCTTTTGGAATGCATAAACACAGGCAAGAATCCCAACATTTTCGAAACCCGTATTTCGAACCAGTGCTACCAAAGAATTAAGTAACTAAATCATCAAAAAGCTAATTATTCCTAAGAGAAATCCTTTATCCAAGACAGAGACATCTATGCTTTTATCCATGGAACAGAAGAGGATATTCTCCAAGATTCTTCAAATACATCCCTTCAACTATGACTGCGTAGTCTGTTCAAGTAAAGTAATTCACAACAATACATTCAATTGAAACGAGAAGCAGGCAATACCTGATGGAAATCGCCGGATCCGGAACCGGCTGAACTGCCGGAGGTGTTGTTGACGCGAACAGGAACGCAGTCGATAATGCGGCGGAGCTTAACCTCAAGGTCCTCATCCTCGGGGTTGGTCGGAGGCGGCGTATATTCCACCAGAGCTGAGGAGGTAGAAGACGGAGGACGCGGCGGCAGAGCCGCCGCTGCTCTATCCGCCACCGCTACCATCTGCAAATCTCCGGCGGCGACATACGTCGGCCTTCCAGACGATGACATTTGGGGATTTCTTCGCAATTTCCCTAGGGTTTGTTTGTCGGAGCAGTTAATTCGAACGCGAGATTTAGGGTTTGAACTTTGAATTTGAAGATTGAATCGGTAAATTCCTACTGATAATAACAGATAGTATATTGGAATTTAACTTGATAATCAAGACATCGAATAGATACGAATAAATATGGATAACAAACAAACGTAAAAAATTCAAACAAAATATGGAGATTTAAATTTGAAAATTCAAATCAGTTACCTGTTACCAGTTCAAGGGTAGAGGATAGGAAAGTATCCCAATGTTTAGAAACAAATTTTGGATGAATCACAAAACAAGTAAACTTCCATAACGGCGCGAGTCCATCTAGGTTTTCCCCTTTTTTTTTTAATATATATATAAATAGATATAAAAGAAACTTATAACTATTCAGTTATAAGAGGGGTTTAAGGAATTAACCTTGCAACGTCCATGGCGGTGGGGAAGAACGACTTCGGCGAGAGGATCAAGGGGCCGTGGAGTCCGGAGGAGGACAAGCGGCTGCAGGATATGGTGCAGCAGTACGGTCCTCGGAATTGGTCGCTCATAAGCAAGTCGATTCCCGGTAGATCTGGAAAATCCTGCCGCCTGCGGTGGTGCAACCAGCTCTCTCCGAAGGTGGAGCACCGCCTGTTCACGGCGGAGGAGGACGAGATTATTCTCAAGGCGCACGCCGAAATCGGGAACAAGTGGGCGGCGATCTCGAGATATCTCAAAGGACGTACGGATAACGCGATCAAAAACCACTGGAACTCGACGCTGAAGCGGAAGTACTCGTCAAAGGCGGCGGCGGAAGAGGACGGTATCGGAACGGAGCGGATCTCGCAGGTTATGAGAAGAACAGACAGCGGCGACGTCTCGACGGCGATGGCGAACGAGTTGAGCTTGATTCCGCGCGAGAGATCAAGCGGCTCCGATTCTGATAACAGCGACTCCGTATACAATACCGAAATCGGTTTTCCAGTAGCGACGGACGGCACTTTGGTGCCGCGGCTGGCGGCGAATTTGGAAGACTACGACGATAAGTTCACCGCTTTGACTCTTGGTCAGCCAGGCTACTGGAACGCTTCCGCTGCAAGTGCGAGCGCTGAGAAGGAACCGTTAGTAACTGATCGCAGCCGGAGCAGTGAGTCTCCGGCGGCGGCGGAAGTGATTAGGAATACGAAATCGCCGTCGTTGAATCCGGAGTTAATTGCAGTAATGCAAGACATGATCAGGACGGAAGTGAGAAATTACCTTTCTGGACATAATTAAGGAGATTATAAACTCATTTAGCGGAATAATCAGCCATGGTTAATCCTTCATTAACTGATGATTTTTTCAATTTTTTCACCTTTATTTTGTTTCATGCAATTGGTTTTGTGAATTTTTTTAGTCAGAAAGTTGATATTGGGTATAACTTGGTCGCATAATTTAGTTACTATTGATTGGTAGAATTGGGGAAGTATTTTTTAGTTTTAAATAGGATATTAGTTTAATATATGAAGTTTGATCAAAATTTAATTTTATTCACAATGTTTAGTTGGATGAGAAATTTTCCAAATAAGAAATTATGTAGTTTTTCTTGGTTGTTTATTTCTACACACTTTTTTTTTTTTTTTGGAGGTCTACTACAGTCAATGATTAATTCCACAAAACAAAAAATCTTTTTACGAGATAGAAATTGAATTTTTTTTATTTGTTTCAAAGCTAACCATAGATCAACTCCCCTTTTGATTGGGGAATATTGACTACACCCTAAGTCTGAACTTCGTGATAGTCTTGTTGAGTAATATGTCAGATCCAGAGCATTCCAATTAGATTGATCTACTGGGTTTAGATAAATATCTAGATTGATCTACTAGTTGATTTAGGGCATCCCAATTTGATTGATCTTCTGGGTTTAGATAAATATCTAATGCGTTCCCCCATTGGAGAAATCATTTTTGGAGGAGAAATTATGCGTTTTTTGGGATCTGCGTGCTCCTTGGTTAGAGCTCTGGGTTTACATACAACTATATATTTTTTTTTTTGTTACTTTGCGTAACCCGCCCTCTTGTGCGTAGCCTGCAAACCACACACATACAACTATATTGATCTTAGTAAAAGGTGTTTTAGATGCACATAGTTCCAAGTTAATACCAGATAAAAATGATTTCGGTTATAGTTTTCCATGCGATGGCCACGTATTTCCAAGTTAATACCAGATAAAAAAGGATTTCGGTTATAGTTTTCCATGCGATGGCCCTGGGCGAGGGGGCACTTGTGATATTTCCGCATGTGACGCATTTTATTTAGCAGTTTTTTTAGATGTTAAATACTATTGGATGAATATATTTAATATTTAATTTTATTACTCCCTCCGTCCAAGCCGACTTATCTGGTTTCTTTTCAACTCTGCTATAGTTTTCCATGCGATGGCTCTGGACGAGCGGGCACTTGTGATATTTCGGCATGAGACGCATTTTATTTAGCAGTTTTCTGGATGCTAAATACTATTAGATGAATATGTTTAATATTTAATTTTACTACTCCCTCCGTCCAAGCCGACTTGTCTGATTTCTTTTCGACATGGTTATTTATGTTGGTTGATTTTATATAATAAAAGTTTTGTACAAATATAATTAAATCATTATTTATAATTGGTTTGTGTAGTAAAGATGTGAGACTCATATATATATTTAATTGTTTAAAGTTAATTTGAGTTTATAAAAGTGTGAGACTCATTTTCTTATTTAAAAAGTAGACGAGTGAGATGAGATAACCCAAAAAGGAAATGTGGACAAATCCGACGGGACTGAGGGAGTACATATGCTTAGTATTTAATAGAGAGTGTGAATAGAAGAATCGAGTATTCGAATCGAACCGAATAATTTAAGTATTGCTAAAGAATTGAATACAGATCAAGTTTAATATTCCAATAATATTGAATACGAATAAAATATAATGATATTTAATTCGATTCGTTTTGTTTACAACCCTACAATAAATGATAAATTTTAGAAAAATCTATCTTATAATTCTAACTCAATTTAACCTAAAAGACTTTAGTATCAAATCTCTATATTCCCTTATATGTCACACTCCATAAATGTGTTAACACATATGATCCACAATAATTAATTTTGATGTTGTTATTTAATTAAAATATATGCAACATGTCAAATATATGTGGATGTCACATATAAGAGAATATGAATGTGTGACACGAAAGTCTATCCGCATGTTAATTAATCATATACTCACACATTTTTTCTAAATGCTAAGCATATAATATAATTTTAATATATTTTTTTGTTAAAGTTCAAAAGTCATGTGTAAAATTATACTTCTTCCGTCCCAATTATAATGTCCACTTTGTCTTTTGCACGATTTTTTAAAAGAGATGCGTAAATGTGTGGGTCCTAATGTGTAATAATTTGCTAAAAAAGAAAATTAAAAATTACATTTGGGACAATCCAAAATGTAAAATTGGACATTATAATTGGGACGGATGGAGTATTAAACACAAACTTCGTGTATTTTCAGGTGACAAAACAACATAATTTCCTACTTCGAAAAATCTCTCTTCCAACTAAGAACTATAACGCCACGTCGTCCGCCCCGTCAGATTCGATTTTACCAGAGTTTTTCGTCGGTGTGCGATTTTTAACGAATTGAAAAGTCATGTATTTTGAAGAGCGTTTTAAAGGTCATGCGTATAACCAAATTTTGATCAAAATTCATGTATTTACAGGGTAATATCCCTTTTAAATATAAATAAATATCAACCAAGCTGCATATTAAGTTCAAAAACAAGCGGCTAGTATTTAAGGGTCGTAAAATCTACATACAGTAGTACTCCCTTCGTCCCATTATTCTTATCCACTTTGAAATACACACGAAGATAAAGGTAAGAGTGTAGTGGACATAATGTGACAGATGGAATATTTTTTAGTTTGGACTTTGGAGTATGTAAACACAATTTATATGTAAAAAATTATACTTTAAAAATATTTATACACATTATACTATATGTATGAAAAAGTGTTTTTTTCATTTTTATTAATTATATATAATAAATCAGGATTTTTAATAAAAAAAATAAACATTTGTCTATGATTCGGATAGATAATCATCTAGGTTGCCAAAATACGAGACACGTGACACGACTCGGTATGGACATGAGACACGATATTTTTAAAAAAATATAGGACATGATACAAACATTATTAAAAATATAAAATCAAGTATAAAATAATCTAATTCTATTTATTTTTATTAGAATTAGATGAGTATATAAATCTGTTGGATACGATAATTGGAGTGTCGTGTTATGTCCGAATATCCGATACGTGTCCAAAACGATGTTGATATTTTTCTAAGGCATGTGCATCGTTGATACATGTGGGAATGAGGACGCAAGTATGTTTTCCAGTCCAGGTGATGATGAGCCTGACAGGGCTACGGCCCATCGGCCCAAATGTTTATAAGCCCAAACATTTTCCAGGACATATCTGGAATTTTACACTGCCCAAGTACTAGTGGACTTTGAGTTGGGCCGTGGAGATTTTATCTGGGCTTTTAGTATTACTGTCTTTTGGACTATAACTAGTGGAAGATTTAACTAAAGTAATACTCCATCCGTCCCGCTATTACTGTTCAATTTGGTTTCGGCACGGAGATTAAAAAACTTTATTTAAGTGTGTATTTTATGAGTTTTAATTGTATTAAGAAATGAATACAATTTTTGAGGAGTGGTTGGTGGAAGAAATGAGAATTTATCCAAATTTTTGCAAGACGTAGTTGAAGCAATCGATTTTTTTTTTCATATTATATTTTAAGAAATAATTTTAAGTTTCTAAAAAGTTAAAAAATCATAAATTTATGAGTAAAGAGTGGATTGAAAATCATGTGAGAGATAGATTTTTGGAGAAAAAATATATAATAATATCGAGATGAGTATTAAATAGGAGAGACCCACTTCATTTTTTGTTTAAGAATAGTTTTTGCTATTTTAGGAAAGAAGACGGTAATAGCGGGACAATCAAATTAGAAAAGTAGGACAGTAATAGCGGGACAGAGTGACTATTTCTTCAAGTCCCATTATTCATATTTTAATTTTCTTTTTCGACTGTCGCGCTATTCTTATTTTTAATGTAAACAACAATTAATCTACAACAACGCACCCATCAATTTAACACACATCATTCCATTTTCTTAAACATCGCATTAAACATAACTAAGACAAAAATAATAGTAGTTGATTGTGTGTAATAATTTGCTATTTTGTGTGTAATAATTTGCTGTTTTATAAAAGGAGAAAATATTATGGGAGGTTTTGAAAATGAAAGATAGACATTAGAGTATTGGATTATTTCAATTAGACGGATAAATGTTAAACTATTATAAAAAAGTCTAATCATTTAAACTGCACCATCCAATTTTGTGGGTCCCGCATTGTGCCACGAGGATATTTGACGGCACAAACCAAACCAACTTTTCGGAAATCCCAAGTGGAGTGTGGTTTGGTGAGCGGGGCCCAGTCTTTGCTTCGGTTCAACTCTTCTGTTCTTTTCGGAATTTAGAAATTGATTTAGTAAATAAATGAAATGTTATCTCCACACTATGATATCGATTTCTTACCAATACGAAATGTATGTTTTAGGAAAAAATATTCATAGTCGTTATCATAATGGCGGGTGCAACATCCATTTAGGAATAAACATAAAATAGTCTTTCCATCCCACTATTTTGTATCCAATTGATATAGTCCAGTATTCCTTTTTGGACTATCCCATTATAATAGTCTATTTTCTTTTTTAGTAAATAATTATACACATTTTATTTGAGGGTTCCACAATTTTACACAACTCCACACACAACTAACAACTCTCTTTAAAAACTGCGCCGAAAGAAAGTGAACTATATAAATGGGACGGAGAGAGTAGTTCATTTTCGACATAGGAATTAAGAAAATGGTATTATGTTGTGTGGATTATTTAATTTTTTGGTAGTTAAATATAATCCACACAATCTTGTCTCTTTTAAAATGAGTCCTTTTTAGTGGAACAATTCAAAAAAAAAAAGAGTAGTTTTTAACGAAACGAAGAGCGACCGGAGAGAGTAATTGTTATAGACTTATGAGAGTAATTGTTATAGAATTTTGGTGTAAGTAGTACTCCCTTTGTTTCGTTTTCCTTTTCAAAACTGTCATTTTTTACTTATCCCATTTTCTAAAATAGAAAATAATTAATTAACATCTTCATGTCTATGCACAATCAACCATTCATCTTAATCTCCTAGCGGAAAATAAACGAGACAAGTCAAATCGGACGGAGGGAATAATAGTTGTTAGCCTTCGTTATTCCTTTATTTAAATCTTAATAAGACGACTTATTATATACTTATAGTCTTACCCACCTTTGCTTAATCTAAATCATGAATATATATTAGATGGGATTCTAGAGTAGAAGATACTCTCATTTTCCGATGTGGGAAGATATCCAAATCATACCAACCAAACATGCATATTTAAATCAACAATTTCCACACAAATATTATAAAATCATATTTGCCATCTTTCACAATCTCACCCACTCTGCCTCCAAGAAACAACCAAAAAAACAGAGTTCACCAACTTCAACTTGTGGAAGAAGCCTCTCCACATGATCAAGCATTCATTGATCCATCTTGCTTCCTGAAACATCGACCACGAATCGGTACCGAACATCGTTCTTCTCGAGCCTCTCGAAGGCTGTGTTGATGTAGTCCATCTTCACTACTTCAATGGTGGAAGTGAGGTCCTTATCCTTGCAGAAATCAAGCATCTCCTCTAGCTCCTTCATGCTCCCGATGAAGCTCCCGGTGATCGTCTTCCTCCCTAAAACCGATCGAATCGCATCATTAACGCGTGTTAATACCCTAAACCCGGCGTAAACCCTAGTTATTCAACCTTTTGGGCTTCCGTGAAAGTCTGACTAATCATACTTTCACTTTCACTGATTCAGATGTAACGCCCCAATTCTCATAATGAAAATTACACGTTAGTTCTTGCAACTTAACTACAATGCCCTCTTCATTATGAGAATTGAGGCGTTACATCTGATCACCCAATGCCGCCTAAAGTAAATATATAACTTCAATATATATATATATATGAAATTATGAATGAGATGCATTAGTATGTAAAAAGATCAAACAAGATAGGGCTATGAATAAAAATTGGAGTTGGAAACTAACCAAGCATGATCATTGGAGAGACAAATTGCAAAGGAGTATTAATAACTCCCATCAAGATCAACTTGCCATCAATCTTCAACAAAGATAGGTAGGGTTCCAAGGGATGGAAAGCCGGGATTGTGTCGATGATATAATCTAGTGAATCAACCGCCTCTTGCATCCGTGTAGCATCCGAACTCACCAAATAGTCATCCGCACCCAAGTGATCCAATGCCTCCGCCCTTTTCTTATCCGACGAGCTAATAACCGTGATGTGATGCCCCATCGCCTTAGCAATCTTCACTCCCATATGCCCGACACCTCCGAGCCCCAAAATACCGCCTCGTAAACCACTATGTTTCAGCCCGAAATGGTTTAGTGGGCTGAAAACAGTCAACCCTGCACATAGTAGCGGTGCTGCTTGTTCCGGTGCCATCCCTTCCGGGATTTTCACCACGAATCTGTCACAAATCGAGCAATTTGAGAAAAATACAAGAAATTACAAAAAAAAATGAAGAAATTATAAAAAATCATCAAGAAATCATCCAAATTGATTAAGAATCTCCTACCTTTTTTCAATCAAGAAACACCTTATTCTATCATAATATATATAAAAAAAATCATGTGCATAAAATTGAATTTAAGCTTACTTTTGATCGACAACCATAGCACTTGAAAATCCTCCTTGGGTTGGTTTGCCATCGGTATACTTGTCGTTATACGACCAGATCTTCTTGCTGCAGTATTGTTCGATTTCTGAGTTGCAGGGGCGACAGTTGCCACAGCATCCAACTATGCAGCCAACTCCGACGACATCCCCTGCCCGGAATTTGGTCACATTGGACCCAACCTCAACTACCTCACCTACAACTTCATGCCTATGAAACAACAAAAGAGAAACTTGTCTTAACTCTTAAAAGCCTTGTAATAACTAACCAACATTTAGGACAAGGACATTGGCATTAGGTAGGTTTTTCGGATCGAGAGGGGCCGATTATATCAGCTCAAGATACAAACTATATTCCCAGATTAACAAAGAAAACAGATTGATTCAAGAAGTTTAATCTGTGGAGTGAATTGAATTCTTACACATGTCTTTGTCCATAGAGAGATGATCATAAATGGAGTGTAATAGAATGGATGGTGAATACTAATTCATAATAAAATTCAGCCACATAATACAGAGAACAAATGAACCACATCACATCCAACTGAAAATTTCTCTAGCTTCATCCATCAAACTTCAATTCAGAATTAATAAACAAATTTAAAAATAAATAAATTCAAGTCATAATTAATTAGCACAGAATCAAATAAACAAAACTGAAGTTTAAAGAAAAAACACCCAACACAATCAGTCAATCACAAAACCAGAACTCAACTAACAAGTAAACAGAAATCAAGATAGATATATGTACATACTAATGAGAGAGAGAGAGGAGAGAGAGAGAGAGAGAGAGAGAGAGAGAGAGGAGAGAGAGAGAGAGAGAGAGAGAGAGAGAGAGAGAGTACCCTGGGACCATGGGGTAATTCGACATGCCAAGATCATTCTTAATCTGGTGAATATCAGTGTGGCAAATCCCACAGCACATCACCTTCAAATAAACATCTTGAGGGCCAGTGTTTCTGCACATGCATAAATTTTTCCACCACCAAAAACACAAGAATTCAGACCAAAGATCAAACCTTTTCCACAAAATCAAGAACATGCATTTCAATTCTCAGCAAAACAAACAAAACCCAGAAAAATCAAACCCTTTTCACATAATCAAGAACATGCATTCTAATTCTCAACAGAACAAACAAAACCCAGAAAGAAAAATTAAATCTTGAAATACCTGAGAGTGTACTCATAGGGTGAGAGAAGTCCTGAAGGGTCTCTTGCAGCCCAGCCTACTGTTTTTCTTTCCACTTCCAAACTGCCCATGATGTCTTTTTGTGTTAACTTTGGTCTGAATTTTTTTGGGGAATAAAGGAGTGTATATATAGGGACATGGGAAACGCTAAAATGGAAGAATTCGGACAGGAAAGTTTATGATTTTTTTTAAATGCGATATTTCAGCAATCAGTACGATAATGGGATTTGGGGGTTGGTGAGAGGCTGATCTGTTTAGAATGAATTAGTGTTGCATATTTATGGAAGACAAGTTAATACTCCCTCCTTTTCATTTAATTTGGTTCAATTCTTTTTAGTACGAGATTAAAAAGAGTAATTGATTGTGTACAGATGAGTAGATCTCATAAAGAAAAAGTGAGATGAGCAAAAATTTGATTTGGAATAGTAATTATTTTCCTTTTTAAAAAATGAAACAATTCAAAGGAGACAACTCAAAAAAAGCGAGACGAGTCAAGGGGCAGTAATAGTAAAGGGATGTGAATTCCATTAAACTCAACCCAGTTTTTATTACAGATTTGATTTGGTTTTTAAATTCGGTCCAATTTAATTTTAACCAAAATTTAAGGAAGAAAAAAAATTAGTTCATTTTATTTCGGGTCGATTGGTTAACCGAATTGATTGACGGCTCTAATTAAACTTTTTTGAAAATTTTTAGGGTCGGTGATTCTCCTATGCAACACCCAAAACAAAAATTTGTCGCATACTGTTTGATATCTCAATTGGATATAATTGTAAAAATAATTAAAAAAAATTAAATGACTTATACATGTATGACATTTTTTTTATAACGAGGAACCCGCAGCCGCAAGCTGCAAACCTAGGTTGCACGGACACGGACACGGGACACGGTACGACACGGACACGGGACACGATATTTTTTGAAAAATTTAGGACACGACACGGGCGCTGATATAAAAAATATTAAATTATTAATATATATATATATATATATATATAAATTTAAAAATGATCAAGTCAAGTTTTTCAATATCAAACTCATAGTTCAAATGATCAACTCAAACGACATAGTCATAATTCATAAGTAGATAACCATAGCATAAAAATGTAAAATACTAAAATAAGTAGATAATCTAAATACATTAGTAAGGTAAGTAATATTTAATTATTTAATTATATATTTATTTACTTATTACTAATATAAGGTAAGTAATATTTAATTATATATTTATTTACTTATTACTAATTATATATACGTGTCCCACTGTCTCTTTACTTATTTAATTTTATATTTATTTATTTTTTACTAATTTCTAACTACATGGTCGATTCAACTGTGTCCACTACAAGACTAAATCAAAAAACGTGTCCGTTGTCCCCTTGGGATGACAAAGTTGGTGAAGGTGGGTAAGCCCGAGACCGATAGGTCCTGAGTTCAAATCCTACTGGAAGCAACTTTGTGGAGCCTGTCACCTATGGTTAGCCTAGGGTAATTGAACTCTCCTGTGTGGTTTGCAGACTACTGCACAAGGAGCGAGGTTTATCCAGTGCGCACCGAAGGTAGCGGCTGCGGGTTCCATGTATAAAAAAAAAAAATGTGTCCGTGTCGTGTCGGACACACAAATCGCCGTGTCCGTTCCGTGTCGGACACACAAATCGCCGTGTCCGGAAACGTGTCCTTTTTTTTTATGGACACGTTTTTGCCGTGTCGGGCGCGTGTCCGGGCGTGTCCGTGTCCGACACAGTACGGCGGGTTTTTTCGGAGTGTCCGTGCAACATAGCTGCAAACCATACATGTATAAATCATTTAATTTTTTTTTCAACACCCAAAACAAAAAAAAAAATTATTTAATTTTTTTTTTGCAACACCCAAAACAATTTTTTTTTTTTTTTTTATAACGAGGAACCCGCAGCCGCTACCTGCAAACCCGCAGCTACAGCCGCTACCTGCAAACCTTAGGGTAAACCTACAATAGCTTGCAAACCACACATGAGAGTTAAACCACCTTAAAGTGACAGACACACATAGTTTATCCAGTGAGAATTAAACACATGACCTTTCGGTTCCGGGCCACCCACCTTCAGCACTCCGCCATCCCATGGGAACTTACATGTATGGCCTTTTAGCTGGGAGGACTGGGGAGTAGTTGTTCCTGCCCTTTATTAACACTAAAGAAAGTAGGTTTTTGTAATAAGGTTTGTATTAAGTAAAGGTGTTTGCAATAGCTTAAATTATTTTTAAGTTCTTAAATTAATGAAAAGTTGGTAATAATAGTTTTTTAAAGAATTTGATGGGTATTTGCAAAAACTGTTTGAAAGTTAAAAAAAATAGTATTAGCAAATTAATAGCTTTGAAGTGTAGTATCAAAATGTCGATTTCAACCCTTTTAAATTAATATGAAGTAAAAAGGAGGATAAAGTTGCCAAATGACAACTTCTCTAAAACTACAATAACTTTATAATCTTAAGTTGGATTTCACCAACTACAACAACTACTTAATTCACCTAAAATACCGACAACATGTAGTGTATTTGGTATTCTCACTTCTACGTAAGTGGTTTGGGCTAGAAAAATCCGTGCTCAAAATCAAATTAAATTGAGTACGGATTTTATCGGTAAAAAAGTAGAGTTTTATGGAATGTATCAATAAGCTAGATCCATTCTGCAAGTTGTTTCATGCCATAAATAACCCAAACACTTAAAATATCTGTTAGACAGACGGATAGACTAACTTATAAATGAATTATATAGTTAAATACCAGACGAATCAATGAGTGATCATAATTAATTTACTTTCGAATTGATTTATGAAAAACGATCAAAATACTTTGATTTCTTATGTTTTTGCAACCACAATCATACCTTACCCATATCAAATAGTAAAACCTAAAAAATTGAATTTATTTATAAATATCCAAAAAAATTTCCCTAGTTGGTATTTTCAGTTCTGCGTAAGTAGTAGATCTAAAGTTGATTTAGTGTTCGATCCTCGTTATGATCGATTTAAAAATTAATAATATACTTAATTTACCTTAAATGAAGAGAATTTGAGAGATTGTAAGTTGTTGCAAACACTATTTTTTAGTTTTTTCTTAAATTAAATGATAAGTTATATATAAGTTGTTGCAAACACCCACTAATCCTATACTCATGCGAATGACTTCAACCTACATAAAATATGTATATTGCATCATGTGAGACATGTTCGACTTAAAAAAAATCCTT
Organism: Lavandula angustifolia; assembly: GCA_028984105.1. NCBI lineage: Eukaryota > Viridiplantae > Streptophyta > Magnoliopsida > Lamiales > Lamiaceae > Lavandula > Lavandula angustifolia. The sequence goes on from CM054822.1 coordinate 21,989,804, forward strand.
AGAATTAAGAGTTATGATGGTTCACCATAAATGAATTGTGTTAACCATGTATTTTAGCTTACCCTATGAAACAAGCCCTCAACCGAAATTCATCTACTCATCTACAAAAGTTGAAGTAAATTTCATTTCCCACAACACGCGAGTTAATAAAAACTCAAAAACGACTAGACGAGTTGCATTTTGATTGCACTAACTTACAAGTAAAAACTACTTAATTGCTTGAATTAGTAATAAATTATTTAATTTGTACAATAAATTGTTTGTATATTATCAAATATCATCTCCCCAAAAAGAAGAGAGATATAAAAGTGAGGAATTCTTGATTTTCTACTATTGATTAAAAATGGGTATTTCTTGTCACTTTTTAATAATTAAATATCATCCTCCTTTTGTCATCTTTCATTTAGATTCTCCACTATAAAAAAATATATAAATTTATTATCTTGACCGATAATCATGGTGCATGGTCATATTCCACTATTATCATATCGAAATTTTATAATTCATTCTAATGGGAGATGCATATTTTGGAGGGCCTTACCAATATTTTGCCTCAATCGTAGTTCAGAATAAGTTTAGAATTTAAAATTAAAGTCCGAAATCTGTAATTTTATTAAAAATGAAGAGAGTTATGTATACCAAATCCTCGAAAAATATAAAGAATACTCAATTAATTATTTAATTTATTTACCGTCTCCCTAAATCTGCATTTAATCGTATCATAGATACAACTCACTATTAAAAAAGAATAAATATATGACTAGTGATATTACTTAATGACTTATCCTAACAAATCCAATTAACTTGAGTGGTTACGCTAATGTCTTTTACGAGAAAACTCAAATTAATGTCGTATTCAATTGTAAATAAGTTAGGTTTGGAGAAAACAACAAAAAGATACTTAATTTCTTGTGTATGGTGTAACGTCAGTCATGATGTTGGGCTGGCCAAGTTTGTCTTTGTCTTCTAGACAAAGCGACTATGATAATCACCATCCACACTTCGACCTAATCTCATCTAATTCACTCCCTCCGTCCCGTATAAGCGGTTCAAAACTTTTCAGCACGGTTATTAAGAAAATAGATGAAAAAATATGAGAGATGAGTAAGTGATAAAGTATGAGAGAGAAAATAAGTAAGATACTGAGAGGGTGGATGGTAAAGTAAAAGACAGAAAATGAGTTATATAATGAGAGTGAATGATAAAGTAGGAGAAATAATTAATAAAGTAGGAAAGATAATTGATAAAAATAGGAGATAATATAGTAATTTTTTGGCAAATTAAGTCCGAACCAGTTTTAATAGGACGTCCCAATCGGAAAAGTAAGACACAAATAACGGAACATAGAGAGTATATATTTACAAACGCTGCATCTCTCTACAATATGCTGGTTATTATTATTTTTTTATGACGAAGAAAATCGAAGCTGAATTGGGCCGAATAAAAACTGTCACGAATATGGAGGCAACTTTAAGCAGATCAAACTCTTAGTTAAGGTATTGGGCCTTGAGATAATGGGCCCAGCAATGTTGGGCTTTCAATTAAGGCCCGATATATAAATCCATAACGAAATTTGGGCCTATAACATCTTTGATGGCCCACATTTGAACTCGTATATTCCCTCTATCCTGTTATTACAATCTTGTTTTCGAGATGTCCCGAATTTCTGTCTTGTTTTCAAAAGCAGAAATATACTCACCATTTATTTATTTTTTCTGCGGGGCCGAATAATACTTTTCTATCTCAATCACCTACATTTCACGCTTAACCCATCCCACATTTCTCGATTCTCATGCCTAGGGTTGTAAACGAATCAAATATTTTTAGTTCGATTCGGTATTCATATTCGAATATTGATATTCGTATTCGAATTTTTGATATTCGAATTCGAATATAAATATTTGATTCGATTAGATTAGTATTCAAATATGAATACAAAATTATAATATTCAATTCGATATTCGATTAAATATAAATATATAATAAATTTATAAAAATTTATATATTAAAAATATTTTATAAAACTTATTATAATAAATTTGTTTCTTAAATATATAATTTTGAATCGAATAATTTCGAATCGAATCGTATTAAATACGTACCGAATTCGAATTCAATATTCAAATAATATAGTTTATAAAATACTCAATAAAAAATGAATCGAATAATTCGAATATAAATAACGGATCGAATGCAAATCAACTTTAATATTCGAGAATGAATCGAATACGAATACGAATCGAATACCGAATCGAATACTGTATTATTTGATTCGATTTGATTCGTTTACAACCCTACTCATGCCAAAAAGAAATAGATAGTAATACTGAAACGGAGGGAGTATTAACACATTCCGTATATGCATGACAATAATAATTTGGCAAGCATAACATGTCAATTATATAAGGAGAGTGACATACATAAAGATACAACAATTTAGAATAGAGAACCTTATCATGGCATAACAAAATTAAAATCAACATACATTAATGAGTCCTCTCAAAATTTGATAACGTACACTAAAAACCTCACCAGCATGCTGAAGCTTCTTCTTCAGCCAGCCTCCAGCCCCATCATGGTTCAGATAAACTATGCCGGAGAATCATCGAGGGCGGATCCAAAATCTATAATTAGGGAGGACGAAATCCGATACCTAACTTGGTTTCACAATATGGTTCTGAGCTGAGACCGCTCCGTCATCAGCACGAACAGTTGGCTGAGCTGAAGCTGATCCCAATCGCGGCCTATGGTTAGCGTTCCGACGTGCATTCTCGAACCATATACCAACCTGCAGAAGAAATGTTCAGCTTAAACATAACAAAAATGCAAAAAACTAACATAAACCTAATCTGCGGAGGCCAATAGGCCAAGAGTCAATTGACAGACCTGCCGGATGGTGAGTCCAAGTTCCACGGCCAAATTTGCTTTCACGGTTTTGTGAGGATATTGGTTCTCACTGAAGAATGCATATAGTCTCTGTGATAGAACAAATCCATCAATATAAATCTCTCTATCCCGCTAAAAGTGACTCGTTTTCATGCTTGGGTCGTCCCACTAAAAGTGATTCATACTAAAAAAGGCAAAGATTGTGTGGGCCGAATTGAACTACCGAAAACTCAAACAATCTACACCACTTTCTTATTTCTCGTGCCGAAAAAAACGTGCCACATTTATTGGGACAGAAGGAGTACTAACATTCGGATGCATAGTGACACTAACAACGCTAGAGGACCCCATTTTTTATGCAAAATCTACCTGTTTTGCAGCTTCGGGAAGCCGTTTATGAGTTGATTTTCTAGCAGCTGCACCATCAGAACCAACTTTGGCTGATGCGTCGTTTGTGTGCCCGTCAGCCTCTATCTGATTTTGATCCTCTTTGTGTGTGTTACTATCTGTCACAAGAGTTATGTTTGAGGACTTCACCTCAGTTGATCCTTGATCAGAGTTCTTTCTCTTCCGGGTGATGGTATCATCAAAATCCTCGTCGCTTGAATCAGAAGAAGAATTTCCAAAAGTTTCCTTTAGAATTAGAACATAATAAATGAGAATCAATAAATAGAAAACTAAATACATAAGGAAACCAGTAATTGCCTTAAAAACCCAGTAAAAAAAGGATCGAGATGCAAGCAGCCAAGCAACCTTGCATATGGCTCTAATACTATGATCCATTTCAAGTAGTAAACATCTACTGCTGTGCTCATGCAAAATATGTAAGTGGGAGAATGATACTTACATCATTCAATTTTTGGTAGTCCAGCCGTTCTACTCGTCTTTTGCCAGATATAGGTTCTGCACTAGCCTCGGTAAGGTAAGATAGCTCGTCTGCTGGCGACTGCCTCTTTCTCCTGCCTGCATTGGAAATCTCTTCATTGAAGGCTAGCGCTTCTTGTTTGTGATGTGCTGCAGTTTGATCTTCAATCAGACCCCCAAGATCCTCGGAATCAGAAGTAAAATCAGAACATGAACTATTATCCTGTTTCGCCTGATTATCTCTATCTGGGTTATCTTGATCTGGGGCAGAGGGATCAAAATCATCATCTTCTGAATCATCAGAGGGAAGCCCCACATACGGTTCATTATTATGAGAAGCACCGAAATCATTAGGTCCAGAGAAATGGCTAGATTCATCTGAACTTGATTTCTCTTCTTCAACCTTCTCGGAACTATCGGGCTTATCTGGATCGTATTCCTCATCCTCAGAATCATCTGACGATGAACCAGAACCGGCATCCGTTTTCTTTCCTGAAGCAGCTTCAGGAAAGATCTTCTGTAATCAGAGAAGTCAATGATGAGCAACTAATTCCTAACATCTAAAGAAAAACAAGAATTAACTGCAGAGCAGACCTCCCAACTGTCGATGATGGACATTTTTGCTCCTTGAAACTCCTTAAGCATATGAATGCAATCGTCTTTACATACACATCCGGGGCAAAGCCAGCTTTCATTGCCAGGAGGAACTATACTTACATAGCCAGAAAATTGAAGGAAACAAAAATTATCAACTTGGCATGGAAACAATAAGGGAAACGAAATCAATTCAGTAGAATGAAATTACTGTCGTCTTTCAAGAGAGGTGGTTCCAAGCAGAACTGATGAAATCCTCGTTGACAAGCACCATCACATAGAATTATATCATTATCAAGAGTAAGATCCTTAGAGCTGCATTTTGCGCAGAAAATCTGCAACGAGAAGACACAACTCCAGATTTGTATAGGTTGAGATAATATCACGTCGGACAAAATAACACCATAAAAGGAAGCAATACTCTAGAAGGCAAAAGTAAGACTGCAATTTTCCTTCAAGTAAGAATCAAACAGTGGATGGAACTTTCAAATCCTAAAATGACCAGCAAGCATAACATTTCACAGAAAATGGGGAAAACTTTATGTAAATTAGAACAGTTATAAGCAAAACCCTTATTATCATCATTCTATCCCTACCAACTATTATCAGGTTTCAACAACTATATATTCAGAGAAGAATGACCTTGATCGGGTCCTTTTTCGTTATTTTACCACCCAAGACTGAATCTCGAAACATGATAATCTTCACAAAGAATATACACTTTCTACAGAATCAAATCAAAAGCCAGGTTAGACACTCTAATAGGAAGGTATAAGCAATGGGACCCAGTAATAGATTATTGCAATTTATATAGAGAACGAAAAATAGCTACTCCTCCCTACATCTTCACAGCCGATCTCTCCTTGTGCATCAAATAAAGATTCCGGAAGCTTTCCAACAGCAAGTGATTGATCAAGGTGCTGAAACAATGCTCTTATCTTCAGTTTGTAACGCAAAATGTGGGATTTAGCCTTCTCGAGTTCCTTCTCCGGCTTTAACTTCTCCAAGCTGCAAAACAAGAGAAAATAAGAAAGTTTCTCTGGAAAAAGGGAAGTCGTCTAGAATTCAAACAAAGCTTAAAGAAAAAATATAGTCTATTGAAGTTAGATAGTCTGTCACAGTTTCATTTAATCTGCAAAGGTTCATAAATGTTGCTAGATATTGCATTTAATTTGCAAATTTCAACCATAAATCTTACTAAAATTCCTCTATATGAAGAGGACATAACTACTTATGACATTTAATGGTTAACACAATTCCTCAATAATAGAGGATGAACCCCCCCACACATCTTCATCTAATCTTAACTCAATTCATTAAATTGTCAATAAATGACCAGAAGGCCACTCTACAACAAAACAACCAATGCAGAAGAAATTAAAAAATACAAACAAATACAACATTTACCTTTGCCCTCTCCAGCCTTCGGCAGAGTAAGCATCAATTAAGTTCTGTTCATATCGTATCCTATGCAACAAATATCTTAGATGGGTTCTTGTTCTTGAGAACTCATTCTGCAACTTCGTACTTTTTCTCCCCCTCCTTTTCTTTTCTTCATTAGAACAACCTTCTTTCACAGCCTCAATAGGCTCGGGAGCCATAGGCGACTTTGAATGCAAAACACATGAACTACTTGCTGGACCTTCAGGTTTAGTTTTTCTCTTTCTTCGCTGCCCATAAAACCCCCTATCATCATTCTCCATAGGAACAGAATCATCAGTAACTTCTACGTCCACAGGTATTAGCTTTCCAACTCCCTGTTTAACGAAAACTGAGCTAGGAGGTATACCCATATGCTCAAGATCCACAAGCCCATTCCGAGATGCAACCTCCAAATACTTAGAATCTAAATGTATCTTCACATTTTGCAATGCTGGTTCTTCTATCTTTGCATCTTCGTTCAGGGAAATCTTTCCATCATTTAGTTTTATATCCCTAGTCTCATCTGGAGGTACTGAAACTGATCTCTTTTCAATATTTTGAGATTCATTGATCTCTTTGAGCTCTGATGTTACACTGGCAACTGTCCCTTGATCCATTTGAGGTGTCAAAGGATCATATTTTCGATCCATGTTCGACTCACTTGTGCATCCCAATTTTCTATCAGCCTCGTTGTAACTTTCAAACTTCCAACACTTGTAACCTCGAATAGGCAGTAATCACTACTACTACAAGAACTTAACAATCCTCACATAGAAGTTCATAAGCTCTATTTTTCGATCCTGTTCACCTCCTCCGCATTAAATTCAAGCATTGCTATTCCAGCATCACCGCATTTAGAGACTTCAAGCTTCTCATGCAACTTCTCATTTCCCTACTTCCTGCATTAATTCAATTCTATGACTAAGTTGGGGAAAAATTAAACACAAACAAATGCTTTAAGAATATAAATATACACAAACAATTATGAGCGGAAAAAGATTTTAGAACTTGACATGCGGCATCAGATCAAGTAGATAGGAACTCAGCTCAAAGTTCAAGCTAGGGATTTCTCAATCATTAGTACAATATTTCCTATCTCTTTTCCAAACAAAATCTGAGGAACAAATAAACAAGCACAAAAAAGGAAAATTTAACGGCTCGGAGATTTACTTACTCGAAGAGGCTTCTCACCGCCAGAAAAGGAAACTGCTCTCTCTCTCTCTCTCTCTCTAAAATTAGCGCGCGCTATAGTTAGGGAGGTTCCCTCGCTCACTTCACCTAGAGAGATTACGAGCGAGAGGGCTAATTTGACTTATGTCCGTTGCTAACGTGCGCCGGTGGGGCGCAGGCTAATGTGGGAACCGAGTTCGTCGTGCCCATTTCATCCCGGCCCACGGTAAGATATTAATTGGGCTTTGGCCCGAGATAATGGGCCTTTTCATACGGGTTCACTGTTGGGCCGATCTGGGCCTATATCATATTTTTAGTACTACATCCGTCCTGCTATTTCTGGCACACTTTTCCGAAAAATATGGACGTCCCGCTATTTCTGGCACACTTCCTAATTTGTAAATAATTACTATCATTTTTCTCATACTTTACCATCTTTATCTCTTATATTTTTTCTTACTTTATCATCTTCTCTCTTACTTTATCATTTTCTATCTTACTTTAACATCTACTATCACTCATCTTCTCTCTCTTATTTTATCATCTATGGATCTACCCATATCTCATTCTTAATCATTTACTTTCTTAATTTTCGTGCCCAAATGAAATGTGACGGAAATAGCGGGACGAAGGTAGTAGTCAACTAAGTAAATTTAACGAGTAAACAATTCTCGTGTTATTCTTACTTTATTTGTATTCGTATAGTTCCGCCTTTTTCGTTACAACACCAACGCAATCAATTAGCTAGAATTTTATTTCGACACACAGCTAAACCTCGATAAAGTAATATTCAATAAAATAATAATCTCGTTAAGATAATAATTTCTTCCGGTCCTAATATGAGTTAATGCACTAAAATAATGTTCGATACAGTAATAACCTCGTAAAATGAACATTTTTTTCTCGATCTCAATATTAATACTTTATCGAGGTTTAACTGGAGTCAGAAATGCAAAAAAGGAAGAAAGTAAAGTAAAATTGCTTAATCTTTATACCAACAAAGTGAAAGAAAAGTAAAATATCCTTTGAATGTATAATGTTCCCTTTACAGCTAGCAATGTACTTTTTGGACCAAAAGGGTAAAAATATGTGACTTACATTACACGTCAATTCTTCGCCGAAACAAGGTAGAAATTGCTGCAAAACAATGTGCCCAAATTAAGCCTAGAACTTTCCCCTCCCTCTTTCCCTTTCTCGTACGTTCTAGAAGTTACTAACGAATTGAAAATAAAAAATTTCCTTTTTTCTAAGTCTCAATTATCTTTAGAATGTCTAAAATGGTATATTGGATAAAATAATTGGGACGAAGGGAGTACGTAAGAGAAGAAAAATGGAAGGAATATTTAATGCTAGCGAGGCTATATGAATATGGAATACGGAATACAATACAATACGATACAAGACATGATATTTTATAAAAATCTAGAATATGATATGCGATTATCGATGGAAATTATACCGTGTTGAAGGGTCCGATACTGCGTTACATGTTTCGATACGATATGTTGAGAATCTCAAAGCACACATGTAATTAGGGATTAAATAGGAGAGGGTAAAACTCGAAGTTTCTAAGAAACTACGAATATCTCCCACGTTTGTCCCATTTGCAGTACCATACAGTACGATAGGGCATACCAAATTATTTGGTGGACCATTATTAATTTTCAATTATTTATTTAATCTTAGTGTTCTTCTGTATAATTAGGCGTGTCTAATTGTTTAGTCCAACCCTTTTAGTTAAGTTGGTTCTCTCTCTTCACACGCGTTACGCTCTCCAAGACTCAGCTTACTAGCTAGACGTTTGACTTGTCTTATTTATTTTCGGCTCGGAGATTAAAATGAGTGGATGGTTATGTGTAGATGAGTGAATGATTGTGTGTAAAGAGGTAGGCCCAACAAAGAAAAAGTTAGAGTTTGTGTAATAATTATTTTCTATTTTAAGAAAACAAGACAAGTCAAACGGGACAGCCCCAAAAAGGAAACAAGACAATTCAAGCAGGACGGAGAGAGTATCCATTTCACTTTATCTTATAGTAGTCTTTTTTTTCTAGTTTAAATTGAAATATAGAATTTTAAATTAGAAATCCTCATTCATAAAATATACTCAGAAAGGAAAGAAAAGAAAACTAAAATATTTAATTGATGTGGGGAGTATATTATTAATTTTAAAAAGGACCATAATATGGATCGAAATATTAAATTAACTCTAAATTAACCACTTACGCAGAAGCGAGAATAACCACTACACTACATGTCGTCGGTTTTAATTGATGTCGGTTTTAATTATTTGCATGTACCTGTCACATACTACTACTCGTGCGTGATAGAATCATCAATGCTGGAATTATTGCGGGGGAGAAAACCTAATTGTCGGTTGGGATTGGTTTGGTCGACGCAGTTGAAAACAAGAAAATGACACTGCTGCGCCACAAGGGTACAACCGGAATTGCTAACTCATTCTTGATAATTTATAAAATTAACATGCAAATGGTGTTAATATTTGAATAATCTTGCTTATTGAGTTATTCTCAACGAATATATGTATTACGAGGGAAACCCGGAACTAATATTTGAGTCGTTTAATTAAAAATATCAATACGCACTATAAGAAAAATGTTAAATAACTGTGTCTACGATAAAATTTACTGTCATAGTAGAGGTTCGTTCATAGACAACGATTTTTCAACCGTTCTCGTAGGTGTCTTTGACAACATTATCAACCACTGTGGTAAGTGGCTTTGACCACAGTTTTCAACTGTTGTCGTAAAAAATTTTTATCCGTTGTCAAAAAACGCGTTGTTGAAGGTGTAGATAATGACAACGGTTATTAACCGCTGTCATATACTCTCTCCGTCTCATTTAACATGACACGTTTTCATTTTCGGGACGTCCCACTTAAAATGACATGTTTCCTTAAAATAAAATAACTTTAAAAAATATTACTAAATTATCTTTTATTTTTTTTATTTTTCTCTCATACTTTTTCATTTATTTATCTTACTTTATCATATCTCTCTCATACTTAATCATTTACTATCTCACAAACTCATTTATCTTCTCTCTCATACTTTATCATCTACTTTCTTAATTCCCGCGTCAGATTCCCGCGCCGAAAAGAAACGTATCATGTTAAATGGGACGGAGAGAGTACATTTCACTAGCGTCAAATTCAAAAATACCAATCAAGGGAACAAAACAATAATTTTTTCAAAATACATTCAAAATCTGAATTCGACACGATTTAGGGGCGATATCAGTTGACTTTGTCATGTTATATTTTCCATATAAGAACCTAACCCCTAAGAAAATTGAGGTAATAGTGGAAAAATAAAACTTGTTAAGCAGCAATTGACTAAGAAAACACATTAGCCGAATACAAACAAGGTCAATTGCTGTAGTGTTTGATATGAACAAGAAACTCATTGCGTGCATGAAGTCGTACGTAGTCACAAAATTCTCCTTTTTTCGATGTTGTTGTTTCGTTTTGCAAGTGTAATAAGATATTCATTACTTAAAATGGGATTTTTCACTTTGAAATATGGGCAAAAGCTTTGACTTTAACTTCCCCCAATTTTGTCTTAATATTCCAAGTCAAACAAGCCAAATCTGAAATCTGTCAAGTAAAACAAGAAATTGCGTACTACCCATGGATAGAAATCATAATTTAATCTCATCTTCTCCACATTTCGTACGGTACTTCAATTCTTCAACTTTGTCGGAATAATATAAACCATATTATATGCTACCTCCGTTCCACTCGACTTGTCTTATTTCTTTTCAACACGGAGATTAAGAAGAGTGAGTACGTCAAGAGCGGATCTAGAATTACAAGGAAGGAGGGTGAAATTTGAAAATTCGATAGAAAGAAGACGAAGTGTAGATTTCGAGGGGGTGCAATACAATTTTTTTTGAAAATTACACATAAAAAGTCGAGTTTCGACATGAATCAAGGAAGCGACCGCCGCCGCACGCCCTCCTTGGATCCGCCCCTGAGTGGGTGGTTGTTTTAGATGAGTGAGTGATTGTGTGTAAAAAGTAGGTCCCACAAAGAAAAAGTTGGAATTTGTGTAGTAATTATTTTTCTTTTTAGGAAACAAGACAAGACAAGTCAAATGAGATAATCAAAAGATGAAACACAAAAGTCAAGTAGTATGACGGAAGGAGCACTAATTTATTCATATTAGATATCCATACTTTTAATAAGATACGCTTTGTATACAGTTAATTATCACTAAATTATTGACCATAATTTACCAAAATATTACTCCGATCCCCATCCCAAAAAGTGTCTTGCTTTATTTCGACACAGTAATTAAGGATAGTTAATTTTGGTTAGTAAATATATAAGATCCATAAAATTATTTAATTATTTAAAATTGATTTGTATAGAAGATATATGAGACCCATAAAATTACTTTTTTTTTAATTTGGTTTGAGTCGGTAAAGCCGTAAAAATGATTAGTGAGATCCTTATGTGAGACTCACTTTTTTTTTAGAAACATGACATTACACTTCGAAAAGAAAAATAAGACACCTTTCTATGGAATGAGTAATATTTCAGATTTTTTTAATTACATGCATATTAAATTATAATATTTCGAGAATTCATTAATTATAGCAAGGGTAATTGACTAATAGATTGGGACTTTTATGATTAATTATCTGTCATCAGGTTATATCTGAATTTAGCAATCATGTCCAATTAAACCAAAGATTAATTTTATTATGTGATTAGTCGGTTGCATTATTAGGGCGGTTATTCATAAATATAATTAATACAGTTGTTATTATATAGAATCAGTCTTTTCTGAGTTAGTTTTATACAGTTGATACCACTCTTTTAATAATAATCCACATTTAAAATTATTTAGCACCCTCTTAATTGCAGCAAATGGTGGTATATGTGGTCGTTTGACTAATCAAATCCTCTCCACAATTAAGCATTAATCAGTTGTATTTTTTTTTTAAATCCTACCAGAATGAATCGGATCCTAGATCTACAATCCCAATGATCTTACCAATACGATGTTATCAAAATCATTAAATGTGTTTCATTAACACACTACACAAATATTTTTGTTGCAATTAGGTGTGCCACGTGTGTTTTTAAAGTTAAACAAACACTATAATATTAACTACACGACTCATTAATACACACGTGGCACCACGTGATTGGTTGGTCACTGAGTGGTCCTTGCAATTTTGGACCATAAGATCCCTAGCGCTAAATCTATCACTCTCATAACTATGAGCTACGCTGCATTATCTAAAATTCATTAAATGTGTTTCATTAATCTTCACTTCACTGCATGCAAATTATACTCCCATTTATTTTCGACATGCAGATTAAGTTGAGTGATTGATTGTATGTAGATAAGTGAGTCCCACAAATTAAAAAGTGAGAGTTTATGTAATATATATAGAAAATGAGATTAGTGAAGCGAAAAAGAGGAGGGTTTTTTTTTTCAATAAGGCTTAGAAATAAGTTCTTTTAATTTATAAGATATTGAAGAAAGAATTATTTATAAATACATGCAAGGCCGCGTGCATGCAGTCCTGTGGTGTCCGATTACTTACAAATAAAAAATGTTTTAATATTCTTAAAACTATAAAAAAAACAAACAATAGAATAGAGGCATGAAATTGATAATATATTGCAAGTTGCTGGAAAATATATTAGTATTAATTACAATATAAATAAGTAAGACAAGCTCCCTCGAGTCCGCCTAAGTATGTATGTAATTATTCCAACAAAAATCTAATCCTGTGATTTGGGTGAAACCTCTACACCAATTCCAGGAACTCTGCTGGAAATCACCCTCCACGTGCTCATTCTTTTAGTTTACTGTATAAATTACCACGGGTACGGATCAAGAAATATGAATTAGAGGGAGCAATTCTAAGATACAGCGAAGCGAACACAAATTCAATCTATTTTCTCAAAAAAAAAAAAATTGAAAAAATTGGGTTTATACAAGATTTATTCTCCACACCCGCAATGAGCTACAGTTAAACTTCGATAAAGTAATAACTTTGGGATCGAGAAAAAAATATTTATTTAACGAGGTTATTGTTTTATCGAACATTATTTATTACATTAATCCATATCGGGACCGGAAGAAATATTATCTTAGCGAAGTTATTACTTTATCAAATATTACTCTATCGAGGTTTAACTGTATGTTATTTTTATTTTTATTTGATTTGCGTTGGTAAATGTGTGATACCCATTTCTTTATTTAAAAATTGAACAGGTGAAATGAGTCAGTTCGAAAATGAATATTAGATAAGATAATTGGACGGAGGCAGCCAGGCAGGGCAAAGACCGGGGCGGATCCAAGGGGAGGCGCCCAGCGGCGGTCGCTCCCCCCAGATTCATGTCGAAACTCAATTTTTTATGTGTGATTTTTGGGATTTTTTATAGTTCGCCCCCTCGAAATCTATACTTCGTCCTCTTTTCAATTGAATTTTCAAATTTCCCCCCCTCCTCGTAATCTTAGATACGCCCTGGTAAAGACCAATTTAATCCACTAATCTAGATTGTTTACAACTTCGTTCTTGCAGCATCAATGTTAAGTCAATTTGGCTCTAACTGGTTTGGAAGTTGGAACAAGCAGCACGCAATCAACAAATGAACAGAGAGAGAGAGAGTGAAGAGAGAGAATGAAATATCATAAAACGTGCCGAACATGACTTTGCACCCATAGATATTTCTAGTCTTGCAACTAAACAAATGGGCAGATAATTATTATTCCAACAAATGCTTTTTTATGCTCAGCACGGGTCTATTATATTCCATACAATTAGCTACCCAAACTAACTCATAATATAATCAAATCAGACATGCAAGGTATTATTATTAATTATTATCATGATGACAAATTAAATTTAAATAATGTATAATAAATGCGTAAACCATAACGACAACATTCATTATTATTACCTGCAAAAGACATGCAAATGTTGCCTCTGGAGTTGCCGAGGCCGCCGGCCGCCCGTCGCTGTCGCGGACCAACATCTCCGCCGGAAAAGCGCCGCTCGGTTGGCTGACCCGCTGACTTGGCCGCTGGTCCCCACTGTCGCCCCAGTCGAGCAGCCGGAGCTACGCGTCTGGGCCCCACCTTGTCCCCTCCCGTCACGGCAGCGCGTGATTACAATACTGCCCTTACTCGTCTTCTAGTCCCGCCACACCATGCACGTTTTTTCGCCTTCCCGGGCCCGCGCTGATGTGGCTTGCCACGTGGCGGATTTGTTCGCCTCTATATAGACGAGTTCGTCTTCCTCCTTCGTCCCAACTTCTCACCACAACCATATCTCTC